>OZ022263.1:132637405-132948138 GCA_963978885.1 Nemotelus pantherinus
CGGTTTGGTTATTGTGAAAACGAATAAAGTTTACGAGTGAACGGCTTAGTATTATTCCAATAAAACTATTGATGACGAATGCGTGAAGTGTTTCAATTACAAATACGCCAGTTTATTTCGTTTACGTGAAGATTAGCTATGCAATCGTCGCGAGAGTAATAACATCCCTCGGTTTGTTTACATTTTAGCTAATGTGATATTTCGAGCTTTTGAGTTGGTCAAAGCGGGTACTAAATTAAGAACTGTTTTCAGCACATGCCCAGGTATATAATAAAATTTAAAAAAAAACCTTTTGAAGCCAAGAATAGTTAATAGTAGAAACAGCACTGTAAATCTGCCGTAGCCGGTCCCAAGCCCGGTTTAGAAAAGAGGAGGGAGGTGTGAAACTGTGATAATAATTGCGTCTTAGTGCTTCTATCGAGTATGTATTTATATATCAATAGTAGCATTGGAAAAAACAATAGCAAGAGCAGGAGTTTTCGTTCGATGATTTGAATAGATTTCTGAATTTTATGCCGAGAAAATGCAACACAAATCAGTGCGCGTTATAAACCAATATGTTATTGATGATAATAATAACTACCGTTTAACTCATTTGTACATGCATATGTTAATATATGTATATATATATATATATATATATATATATATATATATATATATATATATATATATATATATATATATATATATATATATATATATATATATATATATATACTACTATATATATATATATATATATATATATATATATATATATATATAGATATAGATATATATATATATATATATATATATATATATATATATATATATATATATATATATATATATATATATATATAAATATATATATATATATTGTTATGGCGGCAGCAGAAAAGGCTTAAGAATTTAAAACAGTATTTTTTATGAATACATTTATTAATATTAACGTGCGTTTAATTCGTTGTTTTACATTTGTATCTTTTCACGTCGCGTTTCTTTTCTTTTTTGTGTCAATCTGAAAATCAAGGCCTACTTTGTCCTTCGGCGAAATTCGAGAAGATAAACGAGACTTGTCAGTCCCACAGTAATAACATTAACATCCCACCCTCCGTGAATCGGCCTCCGATTCACCACAAACAGTCAGTAGGGCTAATTTAGTAGCGGGTCGCCTCAGCTTGCCTGACTTTGTCTTAACGTCTGCAAACCTTACTTGCCCCTCTTTGGATGGAAATGTTTTAATGACACGGCCCTTTAACCACTGACCTCGAGCTAAAGTAGTATCGCAAATAAGGACAACATCATCAACTTGGATTGGCTTCGACTTATCGTACCATTTCGGGCGAGTCAGTAGCTGTGGTAGATATTCGACAGTCCACTGCTTCCAGAGACGCTCTTTCAGGTTCTGGGCAATTTGCCATTGCTTTCGTGGACAAAAAATTCATCATCAGGTACTGGAGTTTGTATGGCGTTTGCGCATCCAATGAGGAAGTGGTTAGGAGTTAATGGTTCGTCTTCATCTATAGTCAACGGTACGTCTGTCAGCGGACGGCTGTTCAAGATATTTTCGGCTTCAATCAACACAGATCGCAATGTTTCCACCCTAGGCGCTTCTTCGTGTAGAGTAGACGTAAGGATGCGCTTAACAATCCGGATCAAACGTTCCCAGCATCCACCAGAGCTTGGGTTAAGCGGGCAGTTAAAAATCCACTCTATGTTGCGTTTCACGGCTTCTGCTTCTAGCTGATCGGTATTCAACAGGCGTTAGTTTGCTTTTTTCTCCTTTTGAGCACCTACAAAGTTAGTACCATTGTCGCTGCGAATGCGGATTGGGGTTCCTCGGCGATTAATGAAATTTCGTAAACAAAGTAAAAAGGCGTCTGTTGATAGGTTTTCTGCAAGTTCCAAATGGACAGCTCTTATCGTCATACATGTAAAGATAACTGCCCAGCGCTTTTCATGTCGACGGCCAATTGTGACGTTAAACGGTCCAAAAAGATCTACGCCAGTATAGGTAAAAGAGCGAACCATTGGCGTAAGGCGGTCTATTGGCAGCTGGCCCATCTGTGGCGGCGATGGCTTGGCACGATTAAGCTGGCACTTTGCGCACTTAAAGCTAATAGACTTCAATGTGGCTTTTACGCCTAATATCCAGAACTTTTGCCGAACTTCATTCAACACCACGGACACATTTTGATGATGAAAGATCTTATGGAAATAAATCACAATCAATTGGGAGACTTTGTGGTTTTTTGGTAAAAGTATTGGTCGTCTAACGTTGAATGGTAGATAAGATGCCTCATCGATACGACCACTAACTCTGATGATTCCCTCCTCATCTAGGTAAGGTGTAAATTTGTATAGGCGACTTCTTTTACTTACTTGACCTTTCGATGCTAAAGAACTTATCTCAGTAGAAAATACTTCTGTTTGCACCGTTTTGATGATAAGTTTTTCTGCCATATCTATCTCTGCGACCGATAGATGAGCTGAATATGTCACAGGCATGATGTGATCTGGTAGTTTATTCAAAAACTTTCGAATGCTTCTAAGCATCCAAGCAATTGACCTTTTTAGCCTGTAAAAGGAACTAAAACGGTTAAAATTGAGCCAATTGGTACTCGCCTCGTTAAGAAAGTGACACGATTTAATTTCTTCTACTGTCTCGATGTAGTCAAAAAGTGGCAGCACTGGCCAATGGTCCTCAGGTTGACTCAAAAACGGTGGTCCCGTTAACCACGGACTTCCGGGAATAAACTTTGGCGTTGTTGAAGTACGAGTTGCTGCATCTGCTGTGTTTTCCTTGGTAGGCACCCATCTCCACTGTGCTGGGCATGTAGAGTTTAAAATCTCCGCTATGCGGTGGCCTACGAACGGTTTGTACCTTCGTTTTGACGAGTAAATCCAGCCCAGAACAGTGCGCGAATCAGACCAAAATACAATGCGGCTTAGAGATACGTCATGTTGGCTTGTAATGGCGATATGCAAATGGGTGGCTAGAACAGCAGCTTGTAGCTCGAGCCTAGGTATTGACATGAACTTCTGTGGGGCAGTACGTGTCTTTCCCGCAATAAACGCAACATCCAATCCATCTTGATGTATTATTCGCCAGTATCCAACTGCGGCAAACGCCACTTCACTTGCATCCATAAACATGTGAAGCTCGATGGTCCCAGCTTTGGTGAAATATGGCGAATAACATCTAGCTATCTTACAACTTTTCACCCTTTCAAACTCTTTCCACCAAGCAAACCACTTTTTGGTCATGTCATTGGGCAATTGATCGTCCCAATCCAGTTTCGCCTTCCAGGTTTCTTGAAGCATGATTTTTAAAAATAACAAAAAATCGGCTAACATGCCAAATGGGTCGAATACAGACATAGCCATCCCAAGGAACTCACGTTTTGTTGGAGGGCGTTGACACAAAACCACTTCTTTTGGCACTCGAACGAATTGAGTGTGAAATTGGAAAGTATCACTCACAGTATTCCAATACATGCCTAACACCTTTTCAGTGGTTGTTTGTCGGTCCATTGAAATTTCTGCGACATCAGATATATCACAACCATTTAGTGCAAGCTGCAAAGCTACAGAATTTGATTTAAATCCACGCAACTCAAATCCCGCCTCGGCATTTATGGTTACTACTTCTTGACAAACACGAATGGCATCTTGGACCTCATTAAAGCTGCAGACAAAATCATCAACATAAAAATTGTTGTGAATAGCGTAAACGGCATCCGAGAACTGGTGCTTGAAGTCGTCGGCATTACGATTTTTAATAAATTCGGCGATACATGGTGAACAAATAGCTCCAAATATAAGTGACGTCATAACATATTGTTGAAGCGGCTGGCTAGAGTTGGCATCTCTCCAGATAAAACGTTGAAAAGGTTGATTTTCATGACGTACACGAATTTGTGAAAACATCTCACGAATGTCTGCTGCTACCGCTATGGCACCTTGGCGGAACTTAAAAAGCATACCCATCAATGGCTTGGCTTGTTCGGGTCCCTTAAGTAATTCTGAATTAAGCGATATATTGGCACTAGAAGCTGCAGCATCAAAAACTATACGCATTTTATTAGGTTTATGCGGGTTGTGGACAGCAAAATGGGGCAAATACCAAACTGGACTTTTATATTCGTTTATTTCTTCGGCTAACAATTTTCTAGCGTATCCTTTATCCACGTATTTTTGCAGCTCTTCGGCGTATCTAACTGCGAAATCTGAGCTTCGCTGACATCTTCGCTCTATTCCTGCGAGCCGAGTGATGGCCATATTCCAATTGTCGGGCAACATAGGTGGAAAATTTCTCCACAGCAGACCGACTTCAAAATCACCTTCCAAACGACGAGTTGTAGCTTCTAAAATTTGACGAGCTCTCATATTATCATCAGACTCCAGAACTGTAGGCGGAAATTCCATCCCAAATTTCTCTGTAGCAAAATATTCAACTACCATTTGGTTCAAATCATCCTGTCGAGATTTATCACTTACGAGTAATATTGGCCGTGGTACAGTAGATCTGCTACCAATTGGGCCATATGCTACCCATCCCAACTTGGTTTGGATGGCAATAGGCTCCAAATCATTATTGGCAGCAACCGAAAGTGACATCGCAAGATGTGCATTGTCTAGTCCCAGCAATAGTGACGGCTTAATGTTATCGTAACTTCTTAACGGTAGCTTTTCTAAGTGTTTATATTTTGATGCATTAAATTACTGTTCAGGCAGATTCAAGTTTGTGATAGCACGAACATTTTTAATGACATACCTGGTTCCGTTGTCACCTGCTATTTCGAAGCCGACACTTGATGCTGTTTCCGTTATGAACTTATCACCATACCATTGCATGGTTAATGATTGCGATCGACCTTTAAGTCCCAGCAGCTGTTCAACTCTAGTGTCCACAAGTGACACAGAGGCTCCTTCATCTAACAACGCAAATATATCAATCTTTCCATTCGGACCAAACAGCGACACCGGTAAGATCTTGAAAAGGCACTCAGCCTGGTCATCCAAGCAGCTTAAAACTGGTCGAACCAACTCCGCGCTTGAATTTTGCTGCGTAGACAATGAATCTTTCAATTCAACATCATGTAAACACTTGTGATGGAAACGCCGGCAGCCATCAGTTCCACAGTGTTGTCGAAAGCGGCAATTTTTTGTACTATGTCCTTTATGCAGGCACGAAAAGCACAATCGAAAGTCTTTGACTTTTTCCCAACGCTGTTTGACATTGAGTTTCTCGCAAAAGTTTTTACATTGTGGAAGCATATGGTCTCCTCCACAGAAATAACACTTGCCTGACCTTTCATCGCTTCTTAAGTGCATAACCCTTCGTGGCGGTGGCGGCGATGGTAACGGCTTTTGGATAGAGACGTTACCCTAGCTATGTTCCCAAGCCATTCGGAGAAATGCACCACCGTAGCGTATGGTGAAATATCAACCGCATGACGTGCCCAATCGAATTGCTTACTATTTGGCAATTTGGCAATTAACTGTTCCAAAAGCGTCATATTTATCAAATGTTGTTCCGCGCCAGAAGACTTCAGAAATGCCACAATATTACGTACTAACGTGGAAAATGCAACGATCTGCTCAATTTTGTTTTCAGTAATAGCTGGAAATTGTTGTAACTTGGCAAGTTGTGAACGTACTAGTAAATCCGCTCGTCCGAATCGGAATTCTAATTCTTTTATGGCGGCAGGTACATCGTCCGGATAAATTAGCATAGATGTTACGGCTTCCTTGGCTGGACCACTTAAACTTTTTTGTAGGCGCATCAAATTGTGACGATTATTATAATTGAAAGTTGCTGTTGTATCACGATAGTTGGCATAGAACAATGGCCAGTCCTCTGGTTTCCCGGAAAATATTGGCAAGTCATACAATTTCAATATAGCGCTCTCAGTTGGACGGGCCAGGCTCAAATGTCCACCAGTGTCATCTTTCAAAGACTCCGATTTGCTGGCAGCAAATTCGTTAGCGGCTTTATTTAGGCGATCGTCTACTTCTCTCAATGAAAATTGCTGGCGTAACTCGACTATGTCTTTCTGTCTGGGTTCTGCAGCTACTTGAAGTTGAGCAATATATTTTTCCTTTGTATTCACCGTCACCTTTAATTGCTCCATATCCCTGCGATTTGCATCTGCAGATTCCTGCAGACGTTCGATAGCTCCTTGGAGAAGCTGAATGCTCGAGACAACGGCGTCCATCTCCTGTCCTTGACTCGATTGTTGTTTCGATGATTCTGTATCTTCTTCGAGCTCAAAAAACTTCTTTTCGTCTGGTGCAACGCGCTTTTGGCTTCGTGTTATAGGCATGTATTCGATTCTCAAAAGACTAGTGTCTCAACCGAAAACTGTTCAATTTCCGACAAGAAACAGGCACGTATATATGTAGGCAAATTACACATTCGCGATAGTGAATAAAATGTAAAAACTATGTTATGGCGGCAGCAGAAAAGGCTTAAGAATTTAAAACAGTATTTTTTATGAATACATTTATTAATATTAACGTGCGTTTAATTCGTTGTTTTACATTTGTATCTTTTCACGTCGCGTTTCTTTTTTTTTTTGTGTCAATCTGAAAATCAAGGCCTACTTTGTCCTTCGGCGAGATTCGATATATTCGCCAGGAAAACGAGACTTGTCAGTCCCACAGTAATAACATTAACATCTATATATATATATATATATATATATATATATATATATATATATATATATATATATATATATATATATATATATATATATATATATATATATATATATATATATATATATATATATATATATATATATATAAACAAATGCATGTACAAATGAGTTAATTGGTAGTTATTATTATCATCAATAACATTGGTTTATAACGCGCACTGATTTGTAATGCATTTTCTCGGCATAAAATTCAGAAATCTATTCAAATCATCGATTTAATTTCTTCTATTTGAATGCATCACAAATGTTAATAAATAAAATTTCCCCGTGCAATTATTCACAAGCTTTGACAGCCAAATGTTTTGTATTTCATCACTTACCTTTCATAGATATTGTGAATGTATTTTACTATTAAATCCTTCGCTTTAATCTAAACACCGTTTTAATATATCTAAAATAAATTGGCCCCTTTCATTATACGAAATTGTGTAATCACTACACCTTTGGATTTTTAAGCCCCTTCCATGTATTCACTACATCCATCAAAGAATCCAAAAAATGGCAACATAAATTTCGCTATGCCCATATCCTCTATACTTTTATATCAATGCATTTTTTGTTTGTATGCAATGCCTCCTAGAAGTACGGGCCGTAATGCCCGTAAACAAAGTGAGATCCGGGGAACAGTACTAGTGAACAGCTAAAACACAAATGAATGCAGTGCGCGCTGTATAATTAGAAAAATTCGCCACGAAATGTTTATCAGATGTTCTTAGGTTATGTGGTGTTTTGTTTCGATTCACTTTCGATACAATTGATTGACACAAAATGCAAGTTATAACTAAATATTAACACTACAACGCATCCACGCACAAAAAACTAACGTTTTATTCATATTTTAGCTAAAAAACCGCAAGTGAAATCTCGGTGTGTGTCGGCACTGCCTCGTGGAAATGTCAAATTCCCTACAGCCATGACGTCACAGCGAGAACGATTACGTAGCCTGACGGCCCGTACTTCTAGGAGGCATTGTTATATGCGACTTTTGCCCTGTTAGCCCTTTGAGTATAAACATATTAAGAGTCGCAATAACGCAAGCAGACTGTCTTCATTTTACCAAGATTTCACCCATATATATATATATATATATATATATATATATATATATATATATATATATATATATATATATATATATATATATATATATATATAGATATATATATATAGATATATATATATATATATATAGATATATATATAGATAGATATATATATATATATATATAGATATATATATAGATAGATATATATATATATATATATATATATATATATATATATATATATATATATATATATATATATATATATATATATATATATATATATATATAGATATATATATAGATAGATATATATATATATATATATATATATATATATATATATATATATATATATATATATATATATATATATATATATATATATATATATATATATATATATATATATATATATATATATATATATATATATATATATATATATATATATATATATATATATATATATATATATATATATATATATATATATATATATATATATATATATGGTCCTTGTGTGGCAAAAACGTTGTAGATCTTGATGCTTATTTATTTAATAACGATTACAAAGTTCGTGAGATTAATCCGGAACGTCTTCGATAGAATGAGAATGTCGATTGTGAAAGGCGAAAACGAATGAGAATTATCGCTGCCTGCGGGCCACTTATGAAGGTCATAAGTGCTGATCACGCAGGCGTAAGCTCCTCATCATCCAGACACACATAAATGCTTCGTCAGCAATTGTGTGTTCGGACGGAGCTCGATTTCTCTGCCTCGTCAGCACTTGTGCGTCTGTACAGAGCTCGAAGCAGAAACATAAACACAAATGCCTCATCGGCACTTGTGTACATGTACAGAGCTCGAATCGTAGATATGAGCTCGAGTCGCACATTGTAAACATGCGATGGATCATGACATTCCGACCGAGACGATAGCTATGCGTATCAGATTACGTGCAAAGCTATCGCGACGGGAGGAATGCCACGCTCGCACTTATGCTGGCGCGGTCGTTTAATTGTGGACAATGTAACATTGCCGCCACAGTACTCCCCCCGCAGTGGGTTTGACCACGATAATTTTACTAAACGTTGAAACGTACGGGTGGTCAAACTCTGCGTCCTGTGCGGGTTGCTGTGTATGTCGTGGAATCGTTGTTGTCTGTTCCCATTGTGGTTATTGATTCTGACAGTAAAATGCGGGCTTCAGTCTGTCAATAGAGATGGAGGCTGGGCGTCCGTTGATGTCCACCTTGAAATATTTTTCCTTCCTGCTTAGAACAGGGAACGGACCGTCGTAAGGTGGCGTTAGGGATGGTTTCACCTTGTCGTTCCGTACAAAGACGTGAGTGCTGGTGCGTAAATCTTTGTGGACGAAGGTTGAGGTTGGTGAGTGATGCGCTGTATCGTGTGGTCGCAATTTCGCCATGCGTGACCTTAAATCGCGCAGGAAGTCGGTGTCGTTCGTGCCTGGTGGTGATGAGGCGAAGAATTCTCCGGGAAGTCGTAAGCTGGTGCCATATACCATGTCAGCGGGCGTGGCATTGATGTCTTCCTTCAATGCAGTGCGCAGGCCTAATAGGACGAGTGGGAGAGCTTTCATCCATTCAAGCGTGTCATGGCAGCAGATGGCGGCTTGGACTGTTCGGTGCCATCGCTCGATGATGCCGTTGGCAACAGGATGGTATGGTTTTGTCCGCAGATGGTTTATCCCCAGAATCCGTGTCAGCTCAGCAAAGATTTGGCTCTCGAACTGGCGTCCCAGGTCGGTAGTGATCCGTGCTGGTACTCCGAAGCGACTAATCCATGCGTTGACTAGTGCTTCGGCGACTGATGTTGCGGTGATATTCTGGAGTGGGACAGCTTCAGGCCAACGCGTGAACCTGTCGATGATGGTCAAGCAGTATCGGTATCCCTCATTTGGAGATAGTGGTCCGATGAGGTCAACGTTGATGTGCTCGAACCTGGCATCTGGAAGCGTGTAGCGTTGAAGTGTAGACTTCACGTTGCGTCCAACCTTGTTTCGTTGGCAGACGATACAACTTCGGACGAAGTTGTTTATGTCGACGTTCATGGCTGGCCAGAAAAAACGGTCAGTGATGAGTCTTCTCGTTGCGCGGATGCCGGGATGCGCAAGGCCATGGATCATTTGCATGATCGTTCTCCTGAACTGTTGCGGTGCATATGGTCGAACCTTGTTGTTCGTGACGATGCAGTGTAGCGGTGCGTTTGAGCCTGTCAACTCCTGTTTCTTCCACTCAAGCTGTTCTGTTTGATCTTCAACCAAGTGCTGAAGTTCCTGATCGTGTTGTTGAGCTGAAGCGAGAGAAAAGAAGTCGATGGTGTTGATAGCACTTACCCGAGACAAATAATCCACGATAGCGTTATCCCGGCCCGGAATGTGGCGGATGTCAACCGTGAACTGGGAGATGAAGTCCAGTTGACGTTGTTAGAAGGCGAATTGTAGTGGCTTGTGGTCCGAAAATACGGTAAAAACTCTACCTTCGAGCATGTGTCGGAAGTGCTTGATCGCTTCGTGGATCGCCAGTAGTTCCCTATCGTAGGTACTATATCGTCGCTGGGTGTCGGTCAGCTTGCGTGAAAAGAATCCTAGAGGTGATGTACCAGACTTCGTAGTCTGATGTAGTACGGCTCCGATTCCTTCGTCTGAAGCATCCACGGATAGTGACCAAGTTGCTGATGGATCTGGATGCGCTAGCGATGATGCATTGCTTAAATCTGCTTTGCACTTCTCGAATGCTGTTACCGCTTCGTCAGTCCATTCCAGCGCTGTCTTATCTCGCTTCCGATTCCCGATTATAAGTTTTTGCAGCGGACGTTGGTTCTGTGCAGCATTTGGCAGGAACCGCCGGTAAAAGTTAAGCATGCCAAGAAAAGATTTCAGTTGATGGACCGTGCTGGGCTTTGGAGTCGCGGATATGCCTTCCGTTTTTTCTGGAAGAGGTTTCAATCCGTGCGATGTTATCGTGTGTCCCAAAAAGCGTACTTCGGATTGGCCGAACTGGCATTTGTCTGTGTTGATTGTAAGGGCGTACTTCCGCAGTCGATCGAATGTTTCTGCGAGGTGCTGTCGATGTGTTCGTTCGTCTGGCGAAAATACCAGAATGTCGTCGATATAGACGAATACGTGGTCTAGTCCTCGTAGTACCTCGTGCATAAACCGTTGGAAGGTTTGTCCAGCGTTACATAATCCAAACGTCATGTATACGAACTCGTACAAGCCGAATGGTGTAATGATGGCTGTCTTCGGAATGTCTGTGGGTTCGACTGGGATGTGGTGGAACGCTCGTTGAAGATCGATGACAGAGAAGACTATCATGCCATGCAGTGCTGCTGTGCAATCCTGGAGAAATCCAATAGGATATCGGTCTGGGACGGTGCAGGCGTTGAGCGCTCGGTAATCCCCGCATGGTCGCCAATCTCCATTGGCCTTTCGTACCATGTGTAAGGGGCTGCTCCACGGACTTTTGGATGGTCGACAGATTCCTAGTTGCTGTAAGTAGTCGAATTCAGCTTTGGCAGCCGTGAGCTTGTCGGGTGGTAGTCGTCGTACTTTCGCGCAAACTGGAGGACCTTTCGTTTCGATGTGGTGCGTCGTCGTGCAATCGAATTTACGGCGTGGGGCTGCTACTGTAATGTCCTGGTATTCGTTCAGTAAGGCAGCGTACTCGGTGTTGACTCTTAGTGGCTGGTCCTTATTCAGGGCTTTCGCCACGGCTGAGACGTTAGTCGTACGTTCGATGATTTTACGTCCTCTTACATCTACGAGCAGTCCGTAGTGCTCAAGCAAGTCAGCTCCGATGATGGGTGAGCTGACGTCTGCGATGACAAATGTCCAAGTGATTGACTTCAGCAGTCCAAGATCGAGAGTTAATTTCCGTTTACCAAACGTTCGTATAGCCGAGCCGTTGGCTGCAAGTAGCTGCGTGCCAGGATCGGGGCTGTAGCGTTCTCGGATGGTTGGCGGTATAACGGAAATATCGGCGCCGGTGTCGATTGAAAATGCGCATGATGTTCTGCCGTCGCGGATGTTGAGGCGCTGGATGGTGCGCGCCTTTGTCGTCACTTGTGGAGAGGACGAAATTAATTTTTTTGCTGTTTGCCAAGAGTGCACGGTGGCCTGCAGTTCTTGGCGCCTGGACCGTAGTGTTCGTGGTACCAGCAAAGTCCAGTGCTCTCCTTGGTTGGAGTACGCGCTCTTGATGGAGTCCTCGCTCGTTGCGGTGACCTTGGTGGTGTCCGTCGGCTCGTGTGCCCATAGTCGTGGCACGAACAGGAACAGTTCTGCGTTGCTTGTTGCAACTGAAGCTCGTCAATTCGTTTTCCAAGTCTCAGTACTTCTCCCGTGAGTTTGCTTAGCTCGGAAGAGATCCTCAGTGCTGGTGGAAAGGCTTCTGGTGCAACCTGCTCGGTAACAGTAGCGATGGTGTATGGCCTGGATCCTCGTGTCACTTCGTGGACTCGGTCTGCGATCGTGGCTAAGTCCGAAAGTGTGGCGTCGTTTGCGGAGAGAATGGTCCTCAGCGTGAGATCAAGTCGATTGAGCCCCATTTGTTTTATCATCGTTTCGTTGATGCTCGTCCCCGCAAGTGCTCGCATTTGGTTGAGCAGCTGTGAAGGTCTCTGGTCGCCAAGCTCGACTTCTGATAGGAGCTTCTGGATTCGCTGTTGTGCCGATTCCGTGAAGGCAGTGATAATCTCTCGCTTGAGATTATCGTAATTGCCTTCAGCCGGCGGGTTGGTTACGGCGCTTCTAACTTGTCGGATGATGCGGATCTCGAGGCTGGCGATGATGTTTTGGAACTTGGTCAAGTCGCTGGTGATGCGGCTTGACGCAAAGTAAGCCTCGACTTGCTCGAACCAAAGTTCCACGTCTTCCTCCCAAAAAGGCGGAACTCGAAGTGCTATGCGGCTGACCTCTGGTGTCTGAACGTCTGCGGGCTGCTCGGCGTCGTGGGCAGTGCTCGTAGACTCGTCCATTCTTGGGTTTTGCTTTGGTGGCTCGTTGTCCGTCATCGTGATTGTTAAACCGATGGGCTGGTTGGTGTTTGGGCTCGCCTTTTTACGCCTCGGACGTGGTCCCTGTACAATATGTACATCAGGGACGCGGTGTTTATTATAAGAATGCAGACCAGCAGATACTCGAGTCGCTGGCTCTCGACTGTCAATGCCGAATTGACAATGAGCGTGTTTGTGACGTCTCCCTGAAGCGGTTTCGTCTCGGTGTTTCCCATTCGTGGGAGGTCCTGTCGTCGGTCGTTTTATCCGCTCGAAAAAGCGTGGATCGAGATCGTTCGTCGGCTCAGATGAGCGATTTTCGTCGGCTCGGATGAGCGATGTTCGTCGTCGATTTTAGGCAGGATCGCCAATTATGGTCCTTGTGTGGCAAAAACGTTGTAGATCTTGATGCTTATTTAATTAATAACGATTACAAAGTTCGTGAGACTAATCCGGAACGTCTTCGATAGAATGAGAATGTCGATTGTGAAAGGCGAAAACGAATGAGAATTATCGCTGCCTGCGGGCCACTTATGAAGGTCATAAGTGCTGACCACGCAGGCGTAAGCTCCTCATCATCCAGACACACATAAATGCTTCGTCAGCAATTGTGTGTTCGGACGGAGCTCGATTTCTCTGTCCAGACGTGCACAAATGCCTCGTCAGCACTTGTGCGTCTGTACAGAGCTCGAAGCAGAAACATAAACACAAATGCCTCATCGGCACTTGTGTACATGTACAGAGCTCGAATCGTAGATATGAACTCGAGTCGCACATTATAAACATGCGATGGATCATGACATTCCGACCGAGACGATAGCTATGCGTATCAGATTACGTGCAAAGCTATCGCGACGGGAGGAATGCCACGCTCGCACTTATGCTGGCGTGGTCGTTTAATTGTGGCCAATGTAACGATACATTGCCGCCACATATATATATATATATATATATATATATATATATATATATATATATATATATATATATATATATATATATATATATATATATATATATATATATGTATATATATATATATATATATATATATATATATATATATATATATATATATATATATATATATATATATATATAAATTATATATATTTATACTTATATATACATATGTAAATATACATATATTATATATATATATATATATGTAAATATATATATATATATATATATATATATATATATATATATATATATATATATATATATATATATATATATATATACAAATTATATATATATTTATACATATATATACATATGTAAATATACATATATTATATATATATGTAAATATATATATATATATATATATATATATATATATATATATATATATATATATATATATATATATATATATATATATATATATATATATATATATAAATATATATATTTATATAATATACGTGTGTGTTATCTGGCTATTCGGAGTTTTTTTTATCAGCCTGCTCTTTATGAATTGCTTTCGAAGCGCGTATTGGAATATTTTTTGAGCAGTGAAAACATGTCCAAATAATACCTGCACATCAAATAATTGTTTATATTACTATAATTCTTTACATTGCTAACTAGTGCTCTACCCATATCTAAATTGCCTCTCGAAATTTTCAAACAAATTTAATGTTCAAATCATATGCCCCTATGCATCATTTTCTTACTTACGCCATTGACCTTCGACAGTCCTCGCGCCATCTTGAAAAATTAAAATCCGGTTGCTGTCAAAATGTCGCGATCAAAGACGCTAACTCGCGGAGTCAATCGGGATATCGGCAATAATTTCTACTTAGTGCGTTATTTAAAAGTGGAACTTCCTGGATTTTGTTAAGGACATTACAGCAAGTGCTATAGTGGAAAGTTTCTTGTGAATTAACATTTCGAAAGTGGGATAGTGCTAGTTGTTTGAGCGATGACTCGCTGCTCAGTTGTCTTTGCCTTTTTTAAATAACTTTAGTCTATGTCGCTTCTATTTCTAATACTCTGGTGCTTTTGCATACTTTTCCCAGTCACGTATAATAGTTCGTTTTGTAAAAAGCCTCTTTTTAATAGTTGTTTCTTATCGATTTCTATTGCGTGTCGGTAGTTTGTTACGTTTACTTTACGTGGCTAGCAAAATTTGACAGCAACCGGACTTTTCGCTCCCATGTAGTGATAGAGTGAATGGCAAGGGGGAAGGCACAAACTCGCGACACACACCTACAGGCGTTTACAGTGTTTCTGCTACTCTTAATATCTTTATACTCTAAGTGTTAGCCTTACTGATGTTCCTCTCCTCATTAGTTCTCTACCTTCATGGTAGAACCTTTGTCAAAGTGTATAGAGAGATAAGTGGGTGCACTCAATGGCTCCTAGAAGTACGGGCCGTCAGGCTACGTAATCGTTTTAGCTATGACGTCAGCTATTCGGGGAGTTTTGACATTTCCACGTGACAGTGCCGATGTACACGGAGATTTCACTTGCGGTTTTTTTACTTAAATATGAATAAAACGTTATTTTTTTTGTGCGGGGATGCGTTATAATATTAATATTTAGTCATAAACTGCATTTTGTGTCAATCAATTGTATCGACAGTGAATCGACACAAAGCGTCACATAACCTAACACCAACCGATAAACATTTCGTAGCGAATTATTCCAATTATACCGCATGCACCGCATTGATTTGTGTTTTAGCTGTTTACAAGCACTGTTCCGCAGATCTCACTTTGTTTTCACTTCAATCAGTTTAACACAACCTGTACAATTATCATTTACAATTATCAATACTGTACAATTATCCCGCGGACGTCCCATAAGACTACGTGTATTTTTCGCGACATTGTTCCCGCAAACTCTGACGTCATCATTCTGCATTACAGCCCGTACTTCTAGTAGGCATTGGTGCACTCCTGCAATGCCTCCTAGAAGTACGGGCCGTAATGCAAGAACGTAAGATAAGAAGTTAGTTCCTAACTAGCGTGCGGACTCCGTACATGTATACGGTCCAAAAATCCAGTGAACTGTCTTGAGATTGTATTGTTGATCAGCCTGGAAAATTGGAAGAAATCGCATGGAACAGAAAGAAGTGTGTAGGGACAAGGTTGGACACACTGGCGCGGCAGTACCAATTGCCCGCACTGCACAACCATCGTCAGTACGCAGAACTAATTTCATCTTCATCAGCCGACCGAGCAGGTCGTGCCGTGAACGCGTTCATTATTTCTATTCTGTCTTTTAGTTTATATAGTAATAAATTGTTTCCTTAGTTACGCACTTATAATCGTGTTTTATTTCCCAACAACAAGTAGCGCATTTGCTACATTGGTGACCCAGACGGCCTGGCGACAGCCCCGACGGTAATTACGACGCATCAGCTTGCTACAAAGGGGACCGACATTGTCGCCGCGGTAGCCATTTGCTATGAGATGCCGCACCAATTAGCTGCCACAAGGCCCGACATTGTCACCTCGGCGCTACATTGGTGCCTTCTGTGACGAACGAGAAAAGGACATCCTGGCAAGCGTCGCCTCGGCAGCCGCATCAACTCGCTGCTACGACGAGCAACGCCGTCGTCTCAGCAACTGGCGTAGCAACAGATCGCCGCAACGGCGAGCTGTTTGCTGCGACAGCGTGATGTTTACATCGCAGCCGATTGAGCTGCCCACAGGGCCCCCAACGGCAGATCAGCCCCCATCGATACGGCAACATGCACCGCGCCAAATATCAGTGCAAGCACTTAGGGGGTTGTGCTGTAGGGACAAGGTTGGACACACTGGCGTGGCAGTACCAATTACCCGCACTGCACAAAATCGTCAGTACGCAGAACTTGTAGCATTTGCCAATTTGAATTTATCCAAAAATTCACGGCAAATGACTTCTGATACGTAATGTATCAAAAGTCCTCTGCTATGGCCTGCTTACGGCACCTTGTTTTCGAGAAACCGAAATGTGATGTCGCATCACATTGCAATTTCAAAAACTAATTTACCGTACTAACGGTAAATTGTTTTTGGAAAAGTACGAGACTGGAGATGGCCTGTGGGTATGCGACGATTAGCTCGGGGCAGTCCTTTGGATGTCGCCGTGGCGTCGGGTCGCTGGATATGTCGTGGCAACGAGCTACGAAACACCGTAGGACCGTGATCTTGCACGAAATCAATTTTTCTTCATTTCAAAGTTGATTTCTAGTTCTAATCATTCATCTGTTCACAGTGTGTAAATTATCGGAGTGCAGAATATGCAAATTTTCGCGATCTTATTTGCTAACGATCGATTTGTGACCATACATGTGGCTAGGAACAACAACTTAAGTCAAGTGTGTTCAAATAGGATATTTTCAGTAGAAATCAGCGTTCGCGTTTCGCAGTGGTAATAATTAAACCAACGCTAGGGATAGCGATAGGTGATTTCGAGCATGGTGTCGAACATTAAGCGAATGCAATAATTACAAAGTGGCTGAGTGCAACAATTGCTAAGTGATCGGAAGAATTTCCTAATGTGGTTTTGTTAAATGGTTGGTGCATTTCCCCAAAATGACAGTGATGCGAAAATAAGTATTGGTTCTGCACGTGAAGGCAGCACGTTCACCCACTTAATGCTCCTCGCGTCCCAACGTATACCTTGCATTCGAAATTGATTGCCGAGCGGATGAAACACGGTATGTGTGCTTGTGTATTCAACATCCTTTTCCCATCAAGTTGGTGAAGTGTTGTTCATAATTAGTCGGATGCTCAAAACTAGTTTTGTTCATTCTAAAATGGTGGCAACGTAATCTATCATGTATAAAGAGTTTAATTTGAACACCTAACTCCCATACGGGCGATGAGTTCATCTGAATTTGTTTCGACCACAATCTTCTTGGTTCCTCATACATACGAAATCTACGCGCTTAAATCAATCTCGAGTCTTTTGCGCCAACGGGCGGAATGGTAGAGCAACTGATTGACTGGTGCAAAGATCGCGTGTTCGTGACAGATTTGTGACAGATGGTTAAATTGAGCAAGGTGGGAAATTATTTATGTTTCATGATCGCTATTGTCGGCGGCCCGACGAGCTTTCGTTGTGAATAAATTCTTGGAGAATATATTGGAAATATTGACAAATAACCTATTGATAAATTTGTGGCAATGTTACCGTGGCTGCTGTGACATAATCGATTTATGTGGCGCGCATTCGGTCAACGTACTCCGTATACAGGATTTTGTTTCGATTTTCGTGTGCCGTTCGAAGGAATTTTCATAAGAGACTAATTACCATTTAAAGAGGGGGCGAGTGAAATTGAAAATCAGCCAGGTGGAAGAAAGCTCGTCGCAAATCTTCGTGCTGGTGAAAACATATCAAGAAACTTTTTGTTGGACAGTCGACATCGAATTGCGTGACTACCCTCAAACGAAATCCTGCCTATCAATATTTATTTGCGGCGATCAGTTTAATGTACAAGCAGCCTTCGGTCGTCACTCTGGGTTTTCTTCGAAGGGATTTGAGGTCGCCAAGTTCTAGTCAATGTTGGCGTATCAGCTCCTTTATGGACATTGCAGCAATCGGAGGCTGTGCAGAAATAATCAGAATATTTGTCACGGTTCCCACTCGAAGATGTAACGGTACTCACGCGAACAAAAGAAGGGCGGTGCGCGAAGGGCAATCGAGTCCGGGTCGGTCACCTTGCGGTCGGCCAAATTGTATGGTTAGGAGGTAGGTGGATCGAGCCGTCAACGCCTAGCGACCCTACGGACGAAGCAGTTCAGCATCGTCAAGCCAAAACAGTCGTGGTCGAAAATCAACACCACAACCAGCGTCTGCCTTGACCCGCCGGTGGACGAACCTGGGGAGCTGCCTAGAACACAACACAAAACAACATAACCATCCGAACAACGAGACGTATGCGACTGGACGCTGGCTACAATTTAGCTCTTGGAGCCAGAAAACAAATTCAGACTACTATTTACTATTGCTTTGGCGAGCCTGTCGCCGCTATGCAAAAATAGTACAGTCTAAATTTTTCTCTTTAAACGACTATGCTGTGACCTGGCTTTGGCGAGCCTGTCGCCGCTACGCCGAGTCAAGAGAGTCTTAGATTTGTTTTGAAAAGAAGAAAGAAAAACTATTCCTTTTCAAATCTGGTCGCCGCTTTGTCTTTTGGCTTACCAGCAAAGAATGTTCTTTATCATTCGATCTTTTATATCAATAATCGTACAGTTATAACAAATTCAAAATCTGCGCGAATTAAAAATAATTATCTAGTTCCCAGGATTTACCACCGCGTGCAATTAGGGCGCTCTAGTCGCCATCTGTGTATATGACATTTCGACAAGTGTCGAAACGTCAGCTTTGTTTTCAGTTGTACACAACACCCTCTCTCTTTGGGAAAAAAAATTTTCTTTTGTATAAAAAGAACATTTTTTGAATTTTAAATTTTAGATTCGCAGATTACAATTTCATATAATTTGATGCTATTATTGATTTTTTTTTACTTAATTCTATTTAATTCGCAATTTCATATGTATATATTTCTTTTCTTGATATTTTCTTTATTTGGACTTAATTTGATCGTATAGTATATTGTTTGATTCTATCCTGTTTTTTTTTGTGTTTTTTATCTGATTGTGGAAATTTGTAGTTGTATGCTTATAGTTTATTACATTATTATTCTTGTCTGTGGCTTGTATGACTTTAGCAAATTGTTGTGATATCTTTTGCATTTATTGTTTATTAAGATATCTGAATTTACGCCATCTCTGAATTTAATTTCGTATCGTTCGTGGTATTCTTTTTGCTGTTTTTTTTTTTGTGTTTAAATTTCTATAAATTCATTTTTATTTATGAATAATTTGCTGTATTTGATTGAATATCCTTTGGTTTCGAAAAGTATATTCGATATGTTAAAGAATAAATGTATTACTTTAAACCATAAAAGTTTATTTAATTTTTTGAATTTGTTTTATTATTTTCTTTGGTTTATTTTTTCATATTTTTCATTAAACTAATGCTGTTTCTCAGCTTGATTTGTAGCTCGCTAATGTAATTAAATTGAATTATGCTTTCAATTATTTTCTTTGGGGTTTTGTAGATGATTATTTTCATCCGTTCATTTTGTTTTTGAATGTTTTGTTGCATTTTATTGAGTATGTTTTTGTACCTCTCTATATTAGATGTGTTAGGAATTTTGTGGCTCTTGTTTCGGCACACATTTGATATCTTTTTTTCAGTTATTTGAGATGTCAGCTTCTCCAATAGCAAAACTAATTTCGATGAATTGTCACTGCATCTAACTGTAATTTTGTTATTTTCCATTATCTGTCTTGGAATATTCTCTATATTGAACTTTGATTTCATCAAATTTTGTATATCAGCGGTCGAATCGCTGTTGCAAAGAAAAGCTTCCTTATGCTTCATATTGTATTTAATCTTTATCGTAGAATTGCTGTTATATAAATCAGCTTTTTTATGTTTTGTATTGTGGGTTTGTTTATGTGCTTTTTCGGATTTACTTTTATTTTTGTCTTGCCCTGTAGTTTTTTGGTTTTTGGTTATTTTTCTTGTACGTGTTAGTACTTTTTTATCATTGGTATCATTTTTCTGTGTTGGTTTAATATTTGTTGATGCTTCTGAACTCATATGGTTCATGCCAATACTTTGCATTATTTCTTCATCATTGAATATTTCGTTTGTTGGACCTTCGACTTAAGTCGATCGGTATTCATTCAATAATTCAATTTCTGTTTTAATATTATCGATCAATTCATCTTTTTTATTTGTGTTTGAAACTTCGATGTGTTTTACACTCTGTTCTGAGATTATTGAGTTGCCTGTATAAATTTGAGGTGCAGCTTCCTTCATAGTATGGTAACTATTTCTTTGGTTTCTAGTATTTATGTTAGGGCTTTTTAGATTATTATAATAACTACTATAATCATTTTTGTTAATCATATCCTTGTTTTCATAATTTTTCCTCGTATTTCTATAACCATTGGTAAAGTTATTATCATTTGTGCGTCTATTATATACATTTTCTGTATTGTTTGGTCTGCATCTATAACTGTATTTTAATTGCCGATTACTGTTGTAACTTTTATTTATGTACATTACATTTTTGGTCGCATTGTAGCTCGACTCTAAGTCCGTTGCGATTTGAATCGCTTCTATAAGTGTTTTCGGTTGTGCCGCAAAAATTGTGGGCTTAAATGACTCGTCTAAACCGTTTTTGAAAATAGTAAGCGCATAAGAATCGTTAGATTTCTGTATCGCTACTTTCTCTGCTGCAGATGGACTCTGTTCTAAGTTATAAATTTGAATTTCACTCAATTCGCTAATGAGCTGCAATATTTTCTCACTGTATTTTTCAACTGTTCCAGTTTGATATAAATGGGCTAATTGTGTATGGATTTGTTGTGGGCTTTTTCTACTCTTGAATCTACCTCTTAACACTTTTTCTAATTCTTCATAGCAGCTTATTTTTGTACTCAAAAGTTGAGTCTTCACGCTAGACCCTAATTTGACATTTTTCGTAAACTTTAATAAATCCTCTTTCCCGTCTTTATTGAGGTTTTCGTTGATCAATCCTAGTATGGTTAAAAACGAATCTAATTGTTTTGCACTACCATTGAAAACTGGTATGCATTCTAATGCAAGCTCAACATTAAAATTACTCATCTTGTCGACTGTTAAATTTTCAAAAACGCTTTCAGTGAAATTTTTCAAGAACTACTCTACTGGTACTTTTTTAGAAAAAAAAATATATTTTACTTCCATTCGTACTTGTTTGTCATACCACGGACCATGTACATTTTTTTTGTGATTCCACAATATTTGATTTACTGCAAATCATTCGGATTATTTTGAATTTACTTTTCTTTAATTTTGTTTAATTAATCGAACAAATTTGAATTCTTTTTTGACTATTATTTTTGTAAGCAGATCCATTCCATTTAGAAAAAAATATCATAGATCATATAACATTTTTCTAACAATAATATTTATTCAAATTAAAATTTGAATTCTTAGCTCCACTACTAGATCATAGGTGTCGTTTGTGACGCCAAATGCAATAAAGTGCAAATGTCAAAATAGACAGATATTTACAAGCTGTTTTGCTATCCTCTTACTTTCATTACTAATTTCTATTGTTGAGTGGACTGTTCTTTCTTGAAGTAGAAAAATTGTTTGTTTGTTTTTTTTTTGTTATTAAAGTGTAATTCATTAATTTTGTAATGTACAATGTTTTAGTTCATTTAAATTATTAATAAATTCATTTAAAAATTTTGTTTTTCTTTTAAAATTAATGGTTTTTCTTCATTAGTGTTTTTGATTCTTCCATCTGTTGTACATACGCTGCTGTAGTTCCCATGGTGGGAGTTTCGTTTCAATGATGAAATTTCTCTACTTAAACGATCTTGACTGCCGGTGCGTGTTTTACGTATCGTATTCGACTTTGATGTCTCTGGTTCTTGGTCGTCTATTGTTGTCGGATGAGTCGCAGGCTGTGTTTCATGATGTTGTATTTCGTTTGTGAATTCTCCGATCTGCTGTGTGTCGGTGGCTATTTTTCGTATCATATTCGTAATTGTTCCTACTTTCAATATTATTTCCATCGTGATATTGCTTAATTTGAAGGTTTTGAAATCTGCGTCACTCAAAAATTTCAAAAGAATATTCAAATGTTGTCATTGTCGAATTGTTGTTGAGTTGATGCGCTTGAAAAGTGCAGGATTCTGATTCACAGGAATGAGGGCTGCAGAATCGTCTTTTCAATAATTTGCGAATATCCAATTGCAAAATTTTGTCGCGCTTCAATTCAGCAGGCGCTCGAAAAATGCAGGACTGTGACTTGATCTTGATTCTCAGGATCGTACGTTTGAGGATCGCCATGAAATGTGTCAGTAATATAGTCGACACTGGACGCTGGCTACAATTTAGCTCTTGGAGCCAGAAAACAAATTCAGACTACTATTTACTATTGCTTTGGCGAGCCTGTCGCCGCTATGCAAAAATAGTACAGTCTGAATTTTTCTCTTTAAACGACTATGCTGTGACCTAGCTTTGGCGAGCCTGTCACCGCTACGCCGAGTCAAGAGAGTCTTAGATTTGTTTTGAAAAGAAGAAAAAAAAACTGTTCCTTTTCAAATCTGTTCGCCGCTTTGTCTTTTGGCTTACCAGCAAAGAATGTTCTTTATTGTTAATCATTCGATCTTTTATATCAATAATCGTACAGTTATAACAAATTCAAAATCTGCGCGAATCAAAAATAATTATCTAGTTCCGAGGATTTACCACCGCGTGCAATAAGGGCGCTCTAGTCGCCATCTGTGTATATGACATTTCGACAAGTGTCGAAACGTCAGTTTTGTTTTCAGTTGTACACAACAAACGTAGTAGCCACTGGATTTGGTGAACACACGGATCTAAAAAGAGAACATAAACTGAGATATCCTAGCTGAATAATCTAACCTGGGGAGCTGCCTAGAACACAACACAAAACAACGTAACCATCCGAACAACGAGACGTATGCGAGCGCCAAACGTAGTAGCCAATGGATTTTGTGAACAAACGGACCTATAATATACTGAGATATCCTAGCTGAATAATCTGTCCCCCCAACTACGAAACGCACAGAACCCGTTCGCTAGGTTTCCGGCCTAAGAAAACGATATTTCCAAACTAGGAATATAGTTGTACGAAACGAATTCACAGCAGCGAAATCAAGGTTATTATCGTCGCGTGTTTTGACAGATGTGGTAGATAAACAAGCTACAGACGGCTGCAAATGAACTACTGGGAATTGGGCGCGTGCACAATTCAATATGAAGAAACATCGCATGCAGCATTAGTACTGCCAGCAAGAGCTCGTGCAAGATAAGGTGAATGCCCGACCACAAAGTGCATTGCTGTAACCATGCAAGAAGTGCATGATAGTTGCAAGCAGGTTCAACGGTCCAAAGAAGTACCGCGAAAACAGGACTCGGAACGGATAATCAAGGTTCCGTGTGGGAGTCAACGAGAGCACTGTGTTCATTCTGCTACGAGGAAGAGGTGAAGTTGGTCGATCGGCTGCAACTTGCGGAGTTTAATATATATTATTTTTCTTTCCAAAATTTTCACGAGGAAAACCGGGAACCTGGTTAGTGAATTTAGAATCTTTCGGACGGGAATACGAGTAGAGGATTTTGGCTGAACCTGGTGGAGAATATCGAGCGAAGGCGGTTACGACATCGACATATCGAGAATCCCGCATAGCGCGCGCGATCGAATTTGAATTTCGATGTTTGAACGTGGAATTTGCTAACATTACAGCGGCACGTCAGCGAAAGAATTAAATACAACGTATCAGGGGAAGTATCGGCTACGACATCGACAGAACGAGAATCCCGCATAGTACGCGCGATTGAATTCGAATTTCTATGTTTGAACGAGGAATTGGCTAACATTACAGCGGCACGATAGCGAAAGAAACGAATATAACGTATCAGGGGAAGTACCGGTTATTGCACAGCAAAAGATCGATGGAGGTCAGGCAAATCTACGAGGAAAATTGAATTGGAGGTACGTCACGTGAAGAATTAGTTTTAGTTAGTAAAAACGAAACAAAAGAGTAGAAAGAAGAGGTTGTTGATCATTGTAAAGATTGCTAAACCGATATAGCTCAATAAGTTCTAGTTTAAGTAAGGTCGCGGCGCCGTGTTGGATTGTATTTAGATTGAAGAGATAACATTAAAGTTCATTGGAGTTTGTAATAAGAAACTGTGACGGGTGTTTTTCTCAGCGGTTTAGTTGGTTTAGTTGTTATTCGATTCGGGGAAAAGAAGTTAGAGCCGCACCGAATTGCGGCTCTAACTTCTTTTCTCTAACTTCTTCTCGCGGTGGCGGTAGTTTTTGGCAGCAGCGGGTTTTCAGAAACGAGTGGCACCCGAACTCACCCCTCTCAAGTAAGCTAAGCCGCCCGGGGCTGCCCCCTCGTCCTTTGCAGGGGGAATCGGAGTTATTTGCGTTGTGGCGAGGGTCGTACTGTAATAAATTATATATATGTATATATATATATATATATATATATATATATATATATATATATATATATATATATATATATATATATATATATATATATATATATTGTTGCGGAACAGCTGTGAACAGCCGCCACCACAACAGAAATTTTTAGCCCGACCTGCTACCCTCGCGTGACTTAAGGTGCCAGCTAGTCACCGGTGTCGTGGGTGGTTTGAGGGGCAGGTCCAGCCCTAGCTGAGTCACGCATAACTAGAAACTTGGACAACCTATTGTTGGATAACTATGGGAAGGGGGAAAAAAGGAGCCCACTTTCATCTATGGTTCCACTGAACCTAAGGGATTGGAATTATATATAGTCAACCGTTCAAAAACAAAAACACTAAAAATTAAGGAAATAAAAAAAAATCAACTCATATAATATCGAAATCAAAATTTAAAATATATTCAAATGCATAATTACAAAAATAAAATAAATACAATAATAATAATTCCCACAGTTAATTAATCATTGATTAAGAAATTCAAACAAGCAAAAATAAATAAAACTTCAAATTAAAACTTTAACTAAATCAATAACTAAATAATTATATCAAGTAAATACAACAACGATAACACTATTTAGAAAATGAAATCGAAAATTTTTAGTGAATTAAGGAAACAAAAAAAAATACTTTACTAAATGAAATTCATATGAAAACAAGAAAATTCATTTAAAAAAAAAATCTATGCAAAATAACTTAACATTGTTAATAAGATAAAAATAACATCACTTACCAGTGAGATCCATCACGGTACCGTTGCTGGAACCACTGTAAAGCTTTTTCAATTCTGTAATTTAGATGTTAGCTTATTGCAAATTAGCAATTAATTTTTATCTCAATTTAAAATAAGTGGGCAAACAAAAAAAATCTACAATTTTCTTCGCCTTCCATTCTCGTTTCATTGTCATATCAAAATTTAATTATAATATATATTTAATTATTATATATAATATGTCGCGCATAACGCTCAGCATCTTCGGTCAAGACAACTTTACGGGCGGGATCATCGTTCTTATTGCCGACTAAAATCTTATTAACAACATCACAATTGTTTTCGATCTCCTGCACCCATCGACATACATTTGCAAATGAATCGCCATTGGTTACATCGTAAACGATTATGACACCATGCGTTCCACGATAATATGTACTGGTTATTGTCCGGAATCGTTCCTGTCCAGCAGTGTCCCATACTTGTAGTTTCACACGTTGCTCGTCTATTACAACTGTTCGAATTTTGAAATCAACTCTAATTGTTGTAATATAACTACCAGAGAACATGTCATCCGAAAATCGTATGAGTAAAGATGACTTTTCAACACCACTGTTGCAGCAACTCAATTATCCTGTATTCAAGGATACAATTTTTGTGCATTGGGGCATAGGTTGTGGAACATTTTTTTGGTGGCTCCATAGTTTGTACATTGTGCACATTGTTGGAACAACCACTATCATCAATTATTAGCAATTTGAATACATGATCGTAATCCCGGGGCATTAACTGCTGCAAATGCTACTTCGAAACCCGCTAAATACAATCTCTCGTATTCGAAAGAGAAGAACCAGATGGAGTCTATCACTTGTCACTTTTAATAATACATTTGTACTGCTTCCGTGCATTCACTTTAGCAATCTCATTAACGCTCTTTACGCGGATGCACTGTTATTTCAAAATAGAACACTAATTCTATCGTCACATGCTGAATTATCTCCAACTTGGATAGTTTCCGACTTTTCGGCATAGACGGTACGAGGTCTTTCAGTTTTGACAAATACATTTGGATTCCGGCATTTTCGCCGTGACGATGTCGCGAAACAGGACCATTAATAACTGTCCTACGGATGCACTTATTAAAACTTATATTCGTGGCAGGGGTCACACACTTGTTGGTTCATAGAAAATTCTTAAGAAAATTCTCACGGCAAAATCTTTAACGAAATTCCCACGATAGATCTTTAACGAAATTCTCACGGCAGCAGCAGCCGCTGCCGCCGTAAGTCAAATCTCAAAACTGACTGCCACTCAGTCAGCATCCGTCAGACTTGCTTCGCAAGCCGCCACGTACCGTTCTCAGCTGTGCACCTGTTGCACAGCACACCAAGCAGCACTCCAAATTTCCAGTTTCGCTGGCCTGATAACGCAGCTGATTCAAGTTTCGTTGCAAATCAGCTGCGCTCAGGCCAGTGAACCCAATACAATGCAATGCAACATTCGACAATCAAACGCATATACATAGCCTGTTTTTGGATGGCTATGCAATGCACTTGACTATCGAATGCAGCATTGCATTCGAAATATTTGGAGCTGTGTGTGCGCGTGGTGGCGGCAACGCTGTTCCGTAACAGCGTGGGGACGACCCAGACCCTGAGATCTCATCCGGCCGGGCATTAGATAAGAGGAAAAAAAATAGAAAGAGAAAAAGGTAGAAAGAGAGAAAAAAAAATTAAAAAATTTTTAAAACACAAAGCTAACTAACTACTATCTACTCCTTACCTAAACGTCATTACGTCTTTCCAAAGTCGACCATTCCTTTGGAAAGAGGTAGTGACTCCTATAAATAAGAATAAACCTACTTGTAAACCTATTCATTGCATTCCTCCAAGGCTAACAGGTCACTGAAGCCTTGAAAGGAGGCAATGATACCTAACTCTAAACCTTAACGCTATTCATTATGTCATCTCAAAGTCTATGCCCTTTGAGATGAGATAATAATATAAAAAAAAACAAAATCAGGAAACAAAAAAATTAAATACTACCCTAAACATTGCATCTTCTCAAAGCTAAAGAGTTTCTAAAACTTTGAAAAGAGGCAATAATTCTAATAACTAAGACTAATATAATCTTAACGTAAGCATTGTTTCCTCCCAAAGTTAATCCTAACTTTGAAAGGAGACAATACACCTATGAACCTAATCTAAATCTAATATATCATAACTTTAATTCTAAATCCTAACCTAATTATTACATCCTCTCAAAGCCAACGCCCCATCGGCCTTAAAAGGAGGGAATAATGACTAAAATTATCTTAATGTATAAAAAAAAACGTACCATTCCATCTCGCCAAAGCTAATAACGGGGTTAAGCTTTGTCGAGAGGCAATAATAGTTTGTTGTTAAACCTAATACTAATTATTATATTATTGAAACTAAACTTAATTTAAAATAAACAAACTATTGTGTCTCACCAAAGCTGCTTGATTAGAACAACTTTGGAGAGAGACAATAGTGCACCTAACTTAATCTTACTCCTATAGGTGAAATCATCATTGTGTCTTCCCAAAGCGTTACAAGTCCCTTTGAGAAAAGACAATAAGATACACTATACGCTAAACCTAACAAAACTAGAAATAAAATTATATGACTACCTAATAAGATTTAAAAAAAAACAAAAACAAAAGACTTAATCATAACCCGTGGATTGAGATACTCAGGGCCCATGCTGATGTTGAAGCAATGGAGCCGTCCGCATGAGTGAGCCTTGATGGAAACAGGCTCAAGTAGAACAAGCTGACAGAACGGTAACGTGGGGTGCAAGTGCTGCTGGATGGATGAATAGTTGCAGCGCAAGGCTTCGAGTTCGGAAGGTGCTGGTATTCTCAGAGTGATGACTTTCAATACCACTATCAACAGTATTGTTTTAAAAATAACAGAAATAAACAAGATCTAATATGAATTAATAAAATTACGCAAATAAAAGTATAGAAAAAAACCAATCTTGAAATCAATAGTTCAATCATCACCAAAAGAGAATATTCAAATCCCAACAATGGTAAAAGATATCAAAATTAGATTAATCCTAACTCAATTAAAAAAAAAAAATATTCACTAAAACCCAACAACCCACCAAATATTCAAAACTAAATTTTTCTCAAATCAACTGATCAAAGTAATATAAAACTAATTTACTAAGTCAAAATTCCAAAATCAAGAAAACCTTATTTTAAAACCTACAGGAAACGTAACCTACCAGCATTGATAAAAAACTAAATGATGCAAGGAAAACAACTGAACTACTGAGCCGCATACCATAGATAACTTAAAAAAAATCATATGATCAAATGAATAAATAAAAACCCAAAACCGAGACGAAAATTGTTTATAAAAACTAGGTTCAGTGAAACCAAGTGTCAGTGAGCAGTTTGGGATGGGAGGAAAGGTATAAAAATTGGTAAAGGAAAATAAAAACAAAAGGATGGAGGAAAGATGCACCATGGCTCCGGGTGGAGCAACCCAGAAGATGCCGGAAGGGAACACCCAATTCAAAATAGATGCCATTTAGGCATCGACAGCTATTGCTGGATATGGGGTCAGCAAGGCATCAACGGAATCACCCCAACAACCTGACGAGAGTGTAAAGGCGCCACTCAATTCTAATTGCTTAGTCATGCTAAGCGACTCACAAACGAGGATATGAGTGACGCTCAACCCCCATCAGGCCCAGAACCACAGTTCAATTTTCCTGTGTAAACATTTGACACACACAACAGCTGAATAGGCGCCACTGTTGTGGTAGCGACCATTCACCAAGAAAGAAAGAAGAGAAAAAAAATTGAAAATTACGCGAAAATGAAATAAAATTTTAATAAATATCCAAAATGAATGATCTGATATGAATGCCAATCACGGCCAAAGAAACAAAAAAAATGGCTGAGGCAACCAAGTGCTCCCGGGAACAAGTATCACCCCAGCCTACCAGATCATCCATTCGGAGCAAGAGAAGTTAGAACAAAAAATGAAATTCAAAAATAAGTGAAAAATAACGAAAAAAAAATGAATCAAATACAAGTTAAAACTCTAAAAACAATTGTTAGCGCTATTAAAAAAACTCGAAATAGTAACAAAAGTGGAATAAAACTAAAACCGAAAACCCGATAACCATTTGGGCGCCATTTGTTGCGGAACAGCTGTGAACAGCCGCCACCACAACAGAAATTTTTAGCCCGACCTGCTACCCTCGCGTGACTTAAGGTGCCGGCTAGTCACCGGTGTCGTGGGTGGTTTGAGGGGCAGGTCCAGCCCTAGCTGAGTCACGCATAACTAGAAACTTGGACAACCTATTGTTGGATAACTATGGGAAGGGGGAAAAAAGGAGCCCACTTTCATCTATGGTTCCACTGAACCTAAGGGATTGGAATTATATATAGTCAACCGTTCAAAAACAAAAACACCAAAAATTAAGGAAATAAAAAAAAAATCAACTCATATAATATCGAAATCAAAATTTAAAATATATTCAAATGCATAATTACAAAAATAAAATAAATAAAATAATAACAATTCCCACAGTTAATTAATCATTGATTAAGAAATTCAAACAAGCAAAAATAAATAAAACTTCAAATTAAAACTTTAACTAAATCAATAACTAAATAATTATATCAAGTAAATACAACAACGATAACACTATTTAGAAAATGAAATCGAAAATTTTTAGTGAATTAAGGAAACAAAAAAAAATACTTTACTAAATGAAATTCATATGAAAACAAGAAAATTCATTTAAAAAAAAAAATCTATGCAAAAAAACTTAACATTGTTAATAAGATAAAAATAACATTACTTACCAGTGAGATCCACCACGGTACCGTTGCTGGAACCACTGTAAAGCTTTTTCAATTCTGTAATTTAGATGTTAGCTTATTGCAAATTAGCAATTAATTTTTATCTCAATTTAAAATAAGTGGGCAAACAAAAAAAATCTACAATTTTCTTCGGCTTCCATTCTCGTTTCATTGTCATATCAAAATTTAATTATAATATATATTTAATTATTATATATAATATGTCGCGCATAACGCTCAGCATCTTCGGTCAAGACAACTTTACGGGCGGGATCATCGTTCTTATTACCGACTAAAATTTTATTAACAACATCACAATTGTTTTCGATCTCCTGCACCCATCGACATACATTTGCAAATGAATCGCCATTGGTTACATCGTAAACGATTATGACACCATGCGTTCCACGATAATATGTCCTGGTAATTGTCCGGAATCGTTCCTGTCCAGCAGTGTCCCATACTTGTAGTTTCACACGTTGCTCGTCTATTACAACTGTTCGAATTTTGAAATCAACTCCAATTGTTGTAATATAACTACCAGAGAACATGTCATCCGAAAATCTTATGAGTAAAGATGACTTTTCAACACCACTGTTGCAGCAACTCAATTATCCTGTATTCAAGGATACAATTTTTGTGCATTGGGGCATAGGTTGTGGAACATTTTTTTGGTGGCTCCATAGTTTGTACATTGTGCACATTGTTGGAACAACCACTTTCATCAATTATTAGCAATTTGAATACATGATCGTAATCCCGGGGCATTAACTGCTGCAAATGCTACTTCGAAACCCGCTAAATACAATCTCTCGTATTCGAAAGAGAAGAACCACTTGTCACTTTTAATAATACATTTGTACTGCTTCCGTGCATTCACTTTAGCAATCTCATTAACGCTCTTTACGCGGAAGCACTGTTATTTCAAAATAGAACACTAATTCTATCGTCACATGCTGAATTATCTCCAACTTGGATAGTTTCCGACTTTTCGGCATAAACGGTACGAGGTCTTTCAGTTTTGACAAATACATTTGGATTCCGGCATTTTCGCCGTCACGATATCGCGAAACAGGACCATTAATAACTGTCCTACGGATGCACTTATTAAAACTTATATTCGTGGCAGGGGTCACACACTTGTTGGTTCATAGAAAATTCTTAAGAAAATTCTCACGGCAAAATCTTTAACGAAATTCTCACGGCGGCAGCAGCCGCTGCCGCCGTAAGTCAAATCTCAAAACTGACTGCCACTCAGTCAGCATCCGTCAGACTTGCTTCGCAAGCCGCCACGTACCGTTCTCAGCTGTGCACCTGTTGCACAGCACACCAAGCAGCACTCCAAATTTCCAGTTTCGCTGGCCTGATAACGCAGCTGATTCAAGTTTCGTTGCAAATCAGCTGCGCTCAGGCCAGTGAACCCAATACAATGCAATGCAACATTCGACAATCAAACGCATATACATAACCTGTTTTTGGATGGCTATGCAATGCACTTGACTATCGAATGCAGCATTGCATTCGAAATATTTGGAGCTGTGTGTGCGCGTGGTGGCGGCAACGCTGTTCCGTAACAATATATATATAGATATATATATATATATATATATATATATATATATATATATATATATATATATATATATATATATATATATATATATATATATATATATATATATATATATATATATATATATATATATATATATATATATCTATATATATATATATATATATATACATATATATATATATATATATATATATATATATATATATATATATATATATATATATATATATATATATCTATATATATATATATATATATATATATATATATATATTATATATATATATATATATATATATATATATATATATATATATATATATATATATATATATATATATATATATATATATATATATATATATTATTGATACCCAAGTATCATATTCCTATCTGAATTCCTGTATAGTGCGAGCCAAAGTGTGTACAGTGTGGACGGGTGTGAGTGTGCATAGTGAAATATACTCGTATGATTGTGGATCGAATTTGGAGTGCATGTGTAGTGTAGGATAGCTATTAAGAGGCCATTTCTTTTTCTTGAGGAAGGCGGCTGGCCTTGAAGGGATTCGATTCTGTTGATTTGAGTCATATGATATTGGGGATCTGTGAAGTGAATTGTGTAGCGAATGCTTACAAAGTAGTGGAATATCGTGGTCATAAATATCCCTGGTGTACACGTATACTAGCTGGATCTTTTACTCTTATCTCATATAAATTGAAATATTCACTCCCGGGGTCACATGTTGGCTATGTGAATTATATATTAAAAATATATAATTATATATATATGTATATATATATATATATATATATATATATATATATATATATATATATTAGGGCGGGCCAAATTTTGTGTCGATTAGACCTGCCCCCTAAGATGATTATATAGACAATTCTAAGCAACTTTGCCGAAGGAACCATAGGTCTATCTCGATTTTCGAGTCTCCCACTTTTCAAAAAAAGATTTTTTCCCTATAACATCATTTTGATTCAAAATTCGTTTTTTTATTCATCGTTATATTATCTTTTTTATGTGTATATGGGGGGTTTTTGGGGTCGAGAAATTCATTTCTGATCTTTATTTTTACCTATAACTACGCCAGAGGGCGTTTCATGCATATTTTAACTATTTTTCGTCTATTTTCCGAGAAAAATTACAAGTTTTTCGGTAAAATTGATCTTTATTTTATTTTTTTCAACAAAAATTCAACTTAAAAAATAAGAACATGTGTAAAAAATAAAAAAAAAAATGAATTTAGTGGAAGAAAAGCGAAATAACTTATTTTTGAAAGTCTTTTTTGCTTTCAAGTCGGGGGTATTTTGCACGGCTTTCTGATGTAACTGCCATAACACTGTGTCGACTCTTTTCTAAAACACGTTTAGAAACGCTAGCCAGCAATTGAACATGTCTTTCCGTTGCTTGTATGTGTACCGGAATTCTTGGATCAGGCAATGGTGGATCATCGCATTCTAAATATTGTTCCAAATGATCATACGGAATGCTATACGTAAACGGTGGTTCGAATAAGACATCATCTCTATTTAAATCAATCATATTCGTATAATCTGTACAATTGAAGTTTATCAAAGGTTTTTGATAAACTCTAAGATGTGCCGGGTCGTACAGATTTCTTCGGTAGTGTAAAATTTTCTTGATTGCGATTTTTCGTGTCTCTTTTTTATCATCAAATAACATCGCTAACAAAATATTTTCGGAATGTGCGTAATATGAATTGTTTTTAATGACATTATTCACAACTCCGCGTAGATTTGTATCCAAATATTGTGTCCAACGAATGAATTTGTAAAATAATACACTACCGAAGACCACCGAATTATAGTACTTGATGTTGAAGTACATCGGCACATACACTTTCATTATGTATGTTGCCAAAATTTTCAAATTCCTTGATAGATTTTCAGTTGACACATACAACCGCAACAATCTATTCGCCTTGGTGAGCCAACGTGAATGTGCTATTGGTCCTGGTTTATTGTGAGATAAATCCGCAGGAACAACACCATTCGAAATTGCATTGGCCATTTTGTATAAGTACTTTGAATCGGTGGATAATTCAAATGGATCTAAATCAGGTGGCATGTTCTCTAGCACGATTATCTCGAATTCATCTACAAGCTGAAAAAAAAGAAATGAGATGAATTAAATTTTACCATTTAATAATGGAAAAAATCGATGAGAAAAATGACAAATGATACATACCGGAAGATTTTCACAAGTTTCAATTTGTTTGCCCAACGTTCCAGTTGTTGTTCGTGGTCCAGTGGTCGATGATCTTTCCAAAGTGTCAAACAAATGACGAAATGGCAGCTCGTTAAAGTGCAGCATGCACACAAACCAATGCAGCGGTCTATTCAAATGCAATTCAAATCGACGCAAAATCCCATTTCTTACGCCAGTATTTGTTGGCTCACCATCACAGCATATGCCGATTAATGCATCGAGAGCAATTTCTTTTTCGACGAAGAATGCATTAAATGTCATCAATTTGTGTTCAGCATCTTCATTTTCGACTTTTGTGTAGCCAATCAATTGAGAATTTGGTTCCTTCAAAACAACTAGATGTGGTTCTTTCACCATCCTTGCATGCAACTTCTCATCGATTTTTTCCATTGTTAAAGCATCATTTTTTCGGCCGTCGAATGAAAATGCTATCAAATTGGATGCATCATACTGCTTACGAAGCAGTTCTTCTCTGCATTTGGCCTTTTCTCGACGCACTTTATTTTTATCCATGATGATAGGATTGCCATGTGCATCTTTTACGTCAATGTCTTGCATAAGAGATGTTGCGAGTGCTGCTGCTATTCTATCAGACACACCAAATCGATCACACATCGCAGCGAAGTTCGAAGCATCGTATCTGGGAGTATACGGTCCTCGTATCATTGGCGGAATATCTTGTGGATTTGAACTTGGCTGATCTATATCAGTACTTGGTTCATATGCTGAATGGCTCTGTTCAACGCTTGTTGGTATTATTGTTGACGTTGGTGCTGGCTCTTCAACTTCTAGCACGAATTCCGGTATCGTCAATCTTCTGTCATTATTTTGATCTCGCATGAACTCTTTCAAATGATCTGGAATCAATCCACATGAGCATAATTCTGCTTTCAAGTCACATTGACATTTGCCGATGTAAAATAATTCTTTTGTAGATTGCTCGAACGTTCTGAATGAGGCGATATTTGAATGTTTAGTTTCGATTTGATACTTGTCAATCAATGTACCCAATTTTCTAACAACACTTTGTTTGGTTAGAATTTCAACATTAAGTTGACTCCAAATTTCAATCAATTTGTCTGTTACGTGCGGTACGAATGTTTTATACGAAAACATTTTGTTTTGGAGTTTAGCACGTTCGGCCAAGAAAAAAAAACATCTTAAAATATCCTGTTTCGTTGGCAGATCGAGTCCACTCAAATCACAAGATGCACCAAAAACAGCAACATCGTGCGAAGGCAAATGCTTCAAATGACTTTCGGTACTTGTTGATGTTGTTGCGGTTTGAGATGTAGACGGCAATGCATTTGGATCCATTGTATAATTTTACTAAAAAAATTTTAAAAAACTGAAATTAGTATATTTCAAAACATTTGGTTCGAATATATTTTTTCCACCTACAAATTGGCATAACTCATATGTGATCAACAGCATTTACTCATATGTCAACCGACATTTCGCCTCTAAGGACCAGTTAATACATTATTCCAACGCACATTATTCCTACATGCTATACATATAAATACATTACAATGTATTACATATTTCAGAAAAAAGTAACCAAGCAAGAGAACAACATCGATGCCTATGTGTATTAAATTACAAAATTTTAACACATACCTTTTAATTCTTTTTGAATTTCACAATTATTCACTGGCAGGAAATTTATAATTCACTTTCACTGAAATGATGCTCAAACACTAATGAACTGAACACTCATAAATGTCATTGTGTTGTGCTCTTTCACAAAATATGTCGGTAATGATGTTTTACCGATGTTTTTTTTTAAATAAATGCGTTGTTGACTTGAAAGCAACAACACTTTGTCGCTTTTTTTCTCACTAAATTCATTTTTTTTATTTTTTACACATGTTCTTATTTTTTAATTTGAACTTTCATTGAAAAAAATTAAATAAAGATCAATTTTACCGAAAAACTTGTAATTTTTCTCGGAAAATAGACGAAAAATAGTTAAAATATGCATGAAACGCCCTCTGGCGGTAGTCATAGGTAAAAATAAAGATCAGAAATGAATTTCTCGACCCCAAAAACCCCCCATATACACATAAAAAAGATAATATAACGATGAATAAAAAAACGAATTTTGAATCAAAATGATGTTATAGGGAAAAAATCTTTTTTTGAAAAGTGGGAGACTCGAAAATCGAGATAGACCTATGGTTCCTTCGGCAAAGTTGCTTAGAATTGTCCATAGAATCATCCTAGGGGGCAGGTCTAATCGAATTTTTCGGCTCCATACAAATTGGCCCGCCCTAATATATATATATATATATATATATATATATATATATATATATATATATATATATATATATATATATATCTATATATATATATATATATATATATATATATATATATATATATATATATATATATATATATATATATATATATATATATATATATATATATACATATATATATTATTGATACCCAAGTATCATATTCCTATCTGAATTACTGTATAGTGCGAGCCAAAGTGTGTACAGTGTGGACGGGTGTGAGTGTGCATAGTGAAATATACTCGTATGAATGTGGATCGAATTTGGAGTGCATGTGTAGTGTAGGATAGCTATTAAGAGGCAATTTCTTTTTCTTGAGGAAGGCGGCTGGCCTTGAAGGGATTCGATTCTGTTGATTTGAGTCATATGATATTGGGGATCTGTGAAGTGAATTGTGTAGCGAATGCTTACAAAGTAGTGGAATATCGTGGTCATAAATATCCCTGGTGTACACGTATACTAGCTGGATCTTTTACTCTTATCTCATATAAATTGAAATATACACTCCCGGAGTCACATGTTGGCTATGTGAATTCTGAAGCGTTTGTAGGAAATAGCGGGTTGAGAGTGGTGATAGAAGTAAGCTAGAGTTTTTGTTCGCAGGTTCAAGGGTGCGCGGAATAGTGGATAAGAGACTGCGTTTCATAGGTTTGATCAACGGAATCTTAGGGAAAATCGTTAAAGACGTGCAGAGTTGAGGAGGGGGAAATTTTACTAAAAACTTTTGGGCTATAAGGAGCTATACGAAGAGCCTATTCGTAATGAAAATTTCGGTGGATCGTTTGAACAAGGATGAGCTTACATATGAGCTCGCCATTCGGGGTTTCCCAGCAGACACACTGGACGCGATGAGGAAATCTTTGAGGGCGGATACATCATGGATACATCGTATGTCGGAGCAGACTACCCATTCGACTACGCGACGGAGCACGCGGAGCTGACGGCAAAAGCATCGAAAGTTGAAGAACTGGTAGCTCGGGTTACAGGTGATAAGATGGCATCGGATTATCTCAAGGTGAGAGCGAAAATCGAATTCGGCTTCCGGCGGTTGGCGAATATGCAGGCGGTGACCATCGAGCAAAAGAATGAAGCGAGGTCACTACGAAATAGGTTCATCCTGGTGATGGGTTTCTTGGTGGAGAAGGTAGAAGATTCAAGCGGCAATGAGGCGGAACAGCCGAGCGAAGTCCAAGTGGTATCTGCAACACCAACAGCACGGGGCACTAATCTAGCGGAAGTGGCGAAATGGGGCCTTAAGTTCAAAAGCGATTCGACAGGTTCTGTTAATGCCTTTTTAGAACGGGTCGAAGAGTTGCGTCAGGCGCGTGGACTCACCAAATCGCAGCTTTTCAGGGCAGCAGTCGATCTCTTCGATGGGCGGGATCTAATTTGGTTTAGGGCTAACCGAAGCCTTGTTGGGTGTTGGGACGAGTTGGTGGCGGAGTTGAAGGCAGAATTTTTGTCCTCAGACTACGAGGATCGCCTCTGGGAAGAGATTCGGAGACGCACCCAAGGTAAGAATGAGGCCATGGGGGTGTATGTGGCGGTCATGGAGCGTCTTTTTGGCAGACTGAAGAAAAGTTGCTCGGAGGAAGAAAAGCTTCGTACGTTAAGAAGAAACATCACGCAGTTCTACCAGCAGCAGCTGTGTCTAACGCAAATATCGTCTATATCAGAACTGGTGAAGATGGGGCGTACCTTAGATGCTACGAGGGTATCGGTGGCATCGTTTGTGCCTCCAAATACGCGATCGAGGCGATGTCTGGAGCCAGACTAGGCGTACGTGAGCACTGATGCTACGGAACGGGTGGCGGTAGTGTCGGATCCTAGGCGGGTTAGATGCTGGAATTGTAAGAGAGAAGGACATATGTCGAGGGAGTGCTCTGAGCCGAGGCGTTGCTTTGGATGCGGGCGACCGGGAGTAATGCGGTCCGCATGTCCATCCTGTCAGGCGAGAGCTAGCGGTTCTGACACTCAAGAGCAGCAGGGCGCGCAGGGGTTGGGAAACGACCGTCGTGCTCGCTAGGCGGCCGAGCGAACACGAAATCAAGATCGAAACGGGGAAGACACCGGGCTAACGTTGACTACGCGTTAGTGCATAATAGTCCCGACAGTCGCCCGCACTTAAAAGTGGAGGTCGACGGTACGACGATGGAGGGGCCGTTAGATTCGGGCGCGAGTCGCACGATTCTGGGCCGGAAAGGTTGGTCACGGTTGGCCGGTATAGGGTTGGTACTGAAACGAGACGGAGTTGAAGAGGTTCGGCTCGCGAACGGAGTTACGTGTATGGTAGACGGGGTTGTGGGGTTGGAGTTTGTTCTGAACGGACGTAGACATAGGCTTGAAACATTGGTAATTTCATCGATACCGCAGGAAATAATCTTAGACATCGACTTCTGGCAGCGGTTCGGTGTAGTTTTGGATATGGAAGGGCGGCAGTGGACGTCCGTGGTTTCGGTTGAAGGGGACTCGGGTCAAGTACTGCGAAGTTGGACTCGTTTATCGCCAGGGGAGGTAGAAACTCTAGAAGGATTGTTGGAGGCAGTTTGGCTTAATGGGTGACGGGCTGGGCTGCGCGAAAGGGGTGAAGCATGTTGTCAAGACTACAGCCTCGCCGATCAAGCAGCGTTACTACCCGGTCTCACCGGCAGTACAGAGCCAGATAAATAAGGAGCTGGACGATATGCTGCAGATGGGTGTGGTTGAACCGTCGTCAAGCCCATGGTCCTCGCCAATCTTATTGGTCCGGAAGAAAGATGGGTCCTACCGGTTCTGCGTGGACTTCCGGAAAATGAACGCGGTATCTGAAAAAGATGCATATCCGCTGCCATACATCTCGGCTACCCTAGACAAGCTGAGGAATGCCAAGTATCTGTCGACGTTGGACGTTAAGTGTGCGTATTGGCAGGTGCCGATGGCGGAGGACTCTAGGCAACATACAGCGTTTACCGTACCAGGAAGGGGCTTGTTCCACTTCTTGAGGATGCCTTTTGGACTCCACAGCGCGGGGGCCACTTGGCAAAGGCTGATCGACACAGTACTCGGACCCGCACTGGAGCCTTTCGTCTTTACGTACCTCGACGACGTAATAATTGTAACCGAGACGTTTGAGCGGCATTTAAAAGTGCTGAAAGAGGTGTTTGTTTGGCTGAGAGAAGCGGGATTGCGTGTCTCGAGAGAAAAATGTCAATTTTGCAGGGCGCAATTGAAATATCTTGTCTAAATATCTTGGATCACGCAAAACTTTTATTGGCCAAAAATGCGAGCAGATATCAGTAGGTACGTGAAGAGTTGTAAAGTATGCCAGGCGTGCAAAGTGGAGCGTAAAGCACCGATTGGCCTAATGTCCACTAGGGCCGGCGAGGCAAAATCTCCGTGGGAGATGATTTGCGTGGATCTTGTCGGACCGCTTCCACGGTCAACGAGGGGCCACGCTTATATTTTGATAATTATCGACTATGTCACGAAATATTCTGTGATATTGCCAATGCGGTCGGCGACAGCGTCAGCCGTTTTCCGTTTGTTGGAAGAAAATGTATTCCTGGTATACGGGGTCCCAAGTGTTCTGGTATGTGATAACTGAGTGTAATTCGTGGGCAGACAATTTCGGCAAGCCGTAGAGGAGTACGGGGTACAAATTAGCTATTCGGCGTTGTATCACCCACAGGCAAATCCGGCTGAACGTCGAAATCAAGATATAAAATGCATGCTGCGCTGCTATGCCTCTGACAATCATCGCGTATGGGACCAGTATCTGGCTCAAATTGCGTGCGCCCTACGCACGTATAAACATGAAGTCACGGGTTTCACTCCTTACTTTCTAAACTTCGGGAGAGAGATGATCACGTTTAGGGAAGAGCTGGAGCCACCAGCAGGAGCGCAAGAAGCGTTTTCACCACTCAAAAATGCGAGGAAGTTAGAAACGATAAGGGAAGAGGTGGGCCACAGACTGAAGCGGGTGGCGGCTTTCAGTCAAAATCGGTATGATCTCCGTCGACGCGCAGAGAACTTTCAGGTAGGGCAAAGAGTTTGGCGGAAGAATTACGTGTTGTCGGATGCCAGTAAGAATTTTTCAGCGAAATTGGCCCCAGCATACGTCGGACCTTTTACGCTGAGAAGGAAGACGTCGGCGTGGACCTACGAATTGGTTGACGAGAAGGGTAAACCTGCTGGGAATTGGCATGCGAAAGACCTTAAACGTTATGTCGAAAGTATTCCCGTATTTGAAGATAGCTAGAAGCTTTGTTCTAGGTGTCAGCGGATAGCCTTTAGTAAGAAGTTGTCATTATACTTTAAGAGGGCGAGAAAGGGTTACTTTAGGATAACATAGTCGTAGGTTAATAGAATAGGGAATTCGTGAATATGGAAATCACGTACGATTGAACGATACCTTTCCCGGTTTTAGACCTTGTACGGTAATGGTAGCAAATTAGGGGCCTCGAATATGTGCTAACTCAATGACCAGATCGCTAGGTGTGATATCTAGACATTTGGCAGTTCGTGTAAAGGCACAAGATAGATTTTAATAAGGAATAAGATAGCGTAGTGGTGGTGGTTTCAAATAGCCAAATTTCATCTTGCTTAAAACCTCATATATATATATATATATATATATATATATATATATATATATATATATATATATATATATATATATATATATATATATATATATATATATACACATATATATATATATATATATATATATATATATATATATATATATTTATATATATATATCTGTATATTCATACATATATACATACAAATATATATAAATATATATATATATATATTTATATATATATATATATATATATATATATATATATATATATATATATATATATATATATATATATTTATATATATATATATATATATGTACATATATATTTATAAATATATATATATATATATATATATATATATATATATATATATATATATATATATATTGTTGCATGCACGCCAAACGAACCGCATGACGTTGTTTGGCGCCAGAAAAAGCTAGAAACGGCGAGGAAATACTCGACTTTCATCTCATACATGTATTTCATACATGTACTCAAACAACGAAAACAGGCTATGGATAAAAAATAGAATAACCCTCTAGAAAGTAATAAGGGAACATTCCAGAACTCAAACCAGACATATCTCACATAATAACGGAAAATTCCCAAGAACCCCAGACACAGTCCCAGACCTTCAAATAACCCACAGAGCCCTCGAGAAAGCAAAAGCAGAACAATCCAGAACCAGAACCAGTCATATCTCACATGATGACGGAATTTCCCATTAGTAATTTCGAAGACAGATCCAGAACCCAAGACACAGTTCTAGAAAGGCCCAGATGTAAAATAATCAGTGAGATAGTAGAAATGGAGTGGACATGCCCTTAAGATTTACATTGAAGGGGATGGTAGTATTCTTTTGTCTGCTCATTGTCAAATCGGGTCAAATCCAAGTAGTTCCCCTCCAATTTGACAATGATTGCGAAATGGCGTAAAAGCAGCTTTAACATGCTTTGTGCGCGAGGGTGTTGAAGGAGCTAATGGAGGAAAGTTATACCGTCCGTGTCCAGGGGCTGAGAATAATGATTAATCTCATCAGATATACCGCCGCGAGAGGTGCTTGGAATCACTTAGTAGAAAGCGAAAGCAGCGGAAAGTCTGTTCGGTGAAAAGCGAATTTAGTGTATCCGGGCGCGATTAATTGAAAGCAAAAAAGTGTTAAATTGTAACGCGAGATTAAAATAGTGCGAATATATAGTGTAAATAATTAATAGTGTTTATAATAAAAGTGAAATTAGTGTTTTAAAAGAAACTGTTTTATTTCACGAATGTGAAGAATATCGAATCCACGGAAGGTGTTTCAACGGTAGGACACAACAATTGGTGTCAGAAATAAGGGATTCTGTCGCGTTCGTGATTTGAAAAGTGGCTTTTAGTGAAGTTCTTGACAGTGAACTTGTTTAAAAAGTGAAAATTAATAGTACGCGGACTAAATAAAAAGTTAACAGTTTCGGACAGTGATCATTGAAAATTGTGCGGACTAATTGAAATTTGTGAAAATTTGCTAACTAATTAAAATTGTGAAAAGTTGTGTGGACTTTGTGATAGTTGTGAGAAGTTGTGCAATTAAAGAACAATGCCGAAATTAGTGAACGAGCTGACATTGGCAGAATTGAAAGTGGAGTGCCGGAAACGAGATCTTTCGACGACCGGGAGCAAGACGGCCTTACTGTCACGGCTCAGGGAGGCTTTGAGCACCGAAGGTAACGATCCGGAAACATTTGAATTCCCGGACAAGGAAGTCAGCCAGGAGTTTGTTCAAGAGGAACAAAGCAGTGATGAGAAAAACCCGGTGATGGATTTGCTGTTGAAGATGTCCCAGGACATCGGTCAAAAGTTCGAACAGCAGGCTGAAGAAAGTAAACAACAAGCCACGAACCTGGATCAGAAACTTGATCAGAAGCTCGACCAGCAAACCCAGAAGCTCGACCAGCAAGCCGTCGACATTAAGGAACAGTTAGAAGAACATGCGAGGAAGAGTGAGGAGCAGCTGGTAGAAATCAGACAACAGTTCCAACAGCAAGTTTCAGAAGTTAAACAGCAATTAGAGATTCGAGGAACGGAAGTGGAACAACAGTTCGACAAAAAGTTGGTTGGTATTGAAGAAGGAATGGACCAGATGAAATTGGATCTTCAACGTGTGAAGGCCATAGGACTTGTGCCAACAGAATCAAGTGGCATCAAGGCACTTAAAGCACCAACTTTTGATGGACAAACTTCTTGGACCAACTACAAGAAGCAATTTGAGGCTGTTGCAAAAGTTAACCGCTGGAACGATGAAGAACGTGCGACCTCACTGATGGTGTCTTTGAGAGGATCCGCGGTGGACGTACTGCAAACCATGTCAGTCGACAATTACTCCAGTTATTGCAGCCTGGCGAGTGCCTTGGATATGCGGAACGCGAAGATCAATTAAAGGAAATTCATCGTTCGCAGCTGAGGACACGCACACAGAAACCGGGAGAGACCTTGCAGCAGCTGGCTCAGGACATCGAGCGTTTGACACTTTTGTCTTATCCTACTTCAGATCCAGACCATCGGGACGAGACAGCGAAGGACGCTTTCATCAAGGCAGCTCGTGATGAAGAGCTCCAACAAGCACTTCGATTGACAAATAATCGAACGCTGAGGGATACTTTGGCCTACGCTCTCACTTACGAATCGGTAAAGCGGGCATCACGCAGTAACGTTAGAGTGCATGAAGTGTGCGAAGAGTGTGTATGCCAAAGAACTGAGGTCAGCCGAGAATCACCGACAAGCGGAGCTCCACAATGTTGGAACTGTGGACAAAAAGGGCACTTGAGGCGTGACTGCCGAAAGAAATTGAAAACAAGGTTTTACGAAGAGTGTATAAGGCGACAAAGGAACGAGGCTGGTTCAGTGAACGTAGCCGTCTCTTCTTCGGAAGAGGTGGGAAACCAGTAACAGCCAACCTCATGGGTCGGAGGTTGGCTCGTGGAATTGTTGACCCCAGAACCATCATCACAGTCTCTAGGCTCTATCGACACGAGAACGACTTAAGTCTGCGAGGAAAAATCGAAAACAAGCCTTGCAATATCACCATTGATACCGGAGCAATGAAGTCGATTTTGCGGATGGACTTGGTGAAGACATGGAGACTTGGTAACGATGGGCGATATGTACTTCGTACAACAACAGGCGAATCTGCACCAGTTCACGGGGAAATAACTCGTCAAATACAGCTCAGAGATTTGGTGTTCCAGCATCGGTTCCTTGTGGCAGATATAACCGACGAATGTATACTTGGAATGGACTTTCTAGGCCCTCCTGGCTTCAGCCTGGATTTGGGAGACAGGGTGATCAAGTGAAAAAACGTTGAAATACCGTTGGTAGGAAGCCGGAAGGGAAATGACCGGCTAAGAATCGTCGTCTGCGAAAACACCAAAGTACCAAAGTCGTCGGAAAACATCATCTGGGCTACATTAGATGGTGATCCTGGGGGCCACCAATTCTTCATCGTGGAGCCAACGCAAAACCCAGCAGTCAGCAACCTTATGGTGGCAAAAAGCCTAATCACAATTACGGAGGGGGCTTATGTTCCTGGAAGGGTGCTGAATTTAGCAGAGTAGGAGAAGAAACTAAAGAAAGGAGAAGTAATTGCTGACTGCCAACCGGTTTCTTCAATTACTTCTTTGGAGATAGCCGAAATAGAATCTGAACACAAAAATATACCCAACAGGAATATAGGGGAGCTAGCAAAGAACATGCTACAGTCTTCGGAACTAAGCGACGAACAGTATCAACAAGGAGTTCAGCTAATTGAACGCTATGCTGATATCTTATCGACTCGAGAGGACGATTACGGAAGAACAAGGTTGACTACTCATTGAATCGATACACGAGATGCATCACCGATTCGGCAAGCTCCCCGCCGCTTACCACTAGCCAAACAAGCTGAGGTCGCCGATATGATACAGAACATGCAAGAACAAGGGATCGTAGAGCCTTCGAATAGCCCTTGGACATCGCCTGTTGTCTTAGTCAAAAAGAAGGATGGCAGTACTCGGTTCTGTGTTGACTATCGACGATTGAATGATGTTACGAAAAAGGATAGCTACCCATTGCCGAGAATGGATGACATTATGGGCACTCTAGCCAGTGCGAATTGGTTTTCAACGTTGGACTTGAAGAGCGGATACTGGCAGGTCGAAATCGAGAGAAGTGACCGTGAAAAGACAGCCTTTTCCGTGGGAAATGGGCTCTGGCAGTTTGTTGTAATGCCGTTCGGACTCTGTAATGCTCCTGCGACCTTTGAACGACTCATGGAGCGAGTACTACTTGGGCTTAGTTGGAAGACATGTTTGGTGTACCTGGATGACATAATTGTCACCGGCAGAACGTTCAAGGAACACTTGAAAAACCTGGAGGACGTATTCGAAAGGTTGCGAGCGGCTAACTTGAAGCTAAGTCACAAAAAGTGCAACCTGTTCTGCAGTGAAGTGAAATACCTTAGTCATGTGGTTTCCACTGGAGGAATAAAAACTGACCCTGCGAAAATTGAAGCCGTTAAAAATTGGCCAGTGCCTAAGGATAAGCATCAACTTCGGAGTTTTCTGGGATTGGCAACGTACTGTTGAGACCCTATTCGCCTAAACTTACGTATCTCCGGCACTTCATTAACAGCAATTCCAGCTGGCAGAAAAACTCACTTTTCCCATTAAGATCTTGAAATAGGAGGTAGAAAAACTGCACAGCAACGGAGTCCAACTAAAACATCACAGGCCGCGCTCTAAGAGTCTCGACAGTACCGCGCTTCTGCGGTTATTATTAATCGCACGTTAAATGTAAACAAAAGCACCACGGCACTGTTGGTTAAAATTGTCTGGACCTTGTGGTGACAGCTGGATACTGCACGAAAATTCAGCGAACCTGGTGGCTGATGTCTGCATCGTCGGTTTTGAGTGATGCCACAATGGTGTGGGGAATTGAAGATATGGAAATTGGAAATAAACCGCTCTAGCGGTATAGTGAAAATTTTTCTGGACAAAGAAAAAAGGGATTCGATGGTGAGAAGTGGAAGAAAGCAGTTCAGCGGAATCTTTTGTGGTGGCTATAATATTAAAATAAAATTTGATTTGAACAGAAAAAGGGGAAATTTTGGGAAAGAATCCAGTACGAAACTGTCTGAATTTGAAAAAGTTTAGTAAAGTGGGAGAAATATTAGAAAATTAAAGTGACTGCTGGGAGAAAGAAGAAAGCAATCTTATCAGTGTGCTTACCAGAAGGCGGTGTCGTTGGCAGACGTTGTGAATTAATTTGGCCTGGACGAAAAATTCCTGTGATTCCTCGAGCGGGCTCATGGTATGGAAACCGTTAACGCACCTAAGCAGAAGCAAATTTCAAGGCTAACGTGTTCTTGGGGCGAGACACCAGCTTCCTTGGTGACGATTTTCATCATATCAGTTAACATACGCGCATGGAACCAGATAAGTAATTGCCAATTAACTTTATACCTTAAGCTGTATTAAGCCGTAAAATTGATGAAAGGAGAAATTTTCAAGTTCAGAAGTGGAGATTAACGTTTTATGACTAGGAGTGTCGGAGAAGAATTGAATGCCGTTTTTGCCGCAAATCATACAACTAATTATAAATAATTTCTTTTTTTCGTTAAATAAATGAATCTGAAGTTTAAACTGAGGAAAAAGAAACTGAAGGTGTGGGGGAATGTAAAATTTCATTAAATTTCGCTTTTATTTTTCTTTACTTTTGCATGATTATAAATTTAATTGGTTTATTTATTCGAATTAACATCTTTTTTCAGATCAATTATTTTGGTATTATAGTTTTGTGTATATTTTTTTTTGTTTTGTTGGTATTATTATTTTATCCCTACAATTAGATCACATTTTTATTTCAAACAAAAAAAAAATGTATGATCAATGTGAACTCCACTCCGGCTGGGGATGGGCATGAAAAAACCCCACCCAAATTAGACTTTAGTTGATTTAATTCGATTTCTTTGATTTTATTTGACCTATTTGCTTGAATTTAGTTAATTGGATTGTGGACTTTTGGTTTTTTTGAATTTTTTCTTCTTATATTATTTGTTTCTTCTTTTTTTTTGCTTGAGTTTTTTTTTGTAAATAATACAAATGGAATAAACATTTCGTTAATGATTCTTACGGATACTCTTTGTTTTCCTTTCTTCCTGATCTAAAACTGTGAAATGTGGTGAGTGTTGTATTGTCTGCGTGCCATAGCACGTAGAGATCTTCCGCCCGCCAACCCACGCCAGGCTGAGCTAGTCGGCTGGGAAAAGGCACGCCGGGCAAGAGAAGGAAGATCTCTAAGTAAATATATGCTGCACTGACGACGGCTCGACAGAGTTTAGTCGGTCGCAACAGTACTATCGCCGGTTTGTGAAGGATTTCGCTACCATCGCCAAAAGTTTACACCAGCTGACGGAGAAAAATCAGCCGTTTAACTGGAACCACCAGTGCCAAGCAGCGTTTCAGAAGCTTAAACAGGAGCTTTGTGAAGCACCGATGCTAGCATATCCTGAGCCGCAGAAAACTTTCATCGTGGACACTGATGCAAGTAATACAGGTATAGGTGCCGTGTTATCGCAGCAAATTGATGGTCAAGAACGAGTGATTGCTTACTTTAGCCGGGTGCTATCCAAGCCAGAACGAAATTACTGTGTCACCCGAAGAGAGTTGTTTGCAATAGTCGAGGCCACCAAGCATTTCCACAAATACCTGTACGGTTAAAGCTTCGTATTGAGAACCGATCACGCTGCTCTGAGATGGCTGCTCAACTTCAAGAACCCCGAAGGACAAGTGGCACGATAGATTGAAAGGTTGCAAACATACAACTTTAACATAGTCCATCGAAAAGGTACTATGCACGCAAATGCTGATGCTCTCTCCAGACGTCCATGCAAGCCGGAATGCAAGCACTGTCATCGGTTAGAAGAAAAGGTAGTCGATGCCGAGGTTAAGTGGATATCCGTTTCACCAGCAAGAGGATGGTCGCAATCGGAACTATTGGACGAACAACTGGCGGATGGAGATCTACGAGAAATTAAAGCTTGGAAGGAGTCTGCACATCGGCCTGAATGGCAAAGCATATCGAGTCGAAGTCCTACGCTAAAGAGCTACTGGGCACAATGGAACTCCCTGCATCTTGGAGGAGGCCTACTAAAAAGGAAATGGGAAACCGCGGATGGGTCAGCAAATCGAATGCAGGTTGTACTTCCTCGGAGCAAAGTTAAGGATGTTTTGCAAGAAGTACACGAGGGAACGTCAGGAGGCCACCTGGGCATAAACAAAACACTTAATAAAATAAGAGAACGATTTTATTGGGTGCATGCGCGGGAAGATGTGGAGGACTGGTGTAGGAAATGTGCAGCCTGTGCATCTGTGAAGGGACCCAGGAGAAAGCCTAGAGGTGAGCTGAAGACATATAACGTGGGAACCCCTTTCGAAAGGATCGCCATCGATGTGGCAGGACCGTTTCCGGTGTCGGAACAAGGAAATCGCTACGTGCTGGTAGTATCCGACTATTTCGCCAAATGGAAATAAGTTTACGCTATTCCAAATCAGGAAGCATCTACAGTGGCGGAGCAAATCGTGATTAACTGGGTCAGTAGGTACGGAGTCCCAAACGAGCTACATTCCGATCAAGGTCGAAATTTCGAGTCCCAAGTGTTTACTGAGTTTTGCTATGCGTTGGGCATAAAGAAGACGAGAACCACTCCACTGCACCCACAGTCCGATGGAATGGTCGAAAGGTTCAACAAAACCTTGATCGAGCACTTGGCCAAAGTGGTAGAAGACCATCAGCATGATTGGGATCGTCATATCCCATTCTTCTTGAGGGCTTATCGAACGGTGACGCATACTACAACTGGAGAATCACCGTCACGTATCGTATTTGGACGAAATATTCGACTTCAGGCTGATGTTAAATTCGGAATACCACCAGAAGATCCGACGACAACAATGGAGTACGTTTCGGAGCTGCGGCAACGGTTAGACTCTATTCACGAGGTAGTTAGGGGCCGCATAAACCTAAACACGGACCGGATGAAAACGCGATATGACCTGAAGGCAAACTCGGCCGGATTTCAAGAAAATGATTTAGTTTGGCTGTACAACCCCCGCCGGCGGAAAGACCTGAGCCCGAAACTACAGCCAAAATGGGAAGGACCATACCGCATTATTAAACGGCTCAATGATATTGTTTACCGAATACAAAAAACATAGACCGACTTGCCCCGTACCATGGAAACAACGCAATGGATGACAACGAATCGGTTCGGGACGAACAGGTCTAAGGAGGGGTTAGTGTTGCATGCACGCCAAACGAACCGCATGACGTTGTTTGGCGCCAGAAAAAGCTAGAAACGGCGAGGAAATACTCGACTTTCATCTCATACATGTATTTCATACATGTACTCAAACAACGAAAACAGTCTATGGATAAAACGTAGAATAACCCTCTAGAAAGTAATAAGGGAACATTCCAGAACTCAAACCAGACATATCTCACATAATAACGGAAAATTCCCAAGAACCCCAGACACAGTCCCAGACCTTCAAATAACCCACAGAGCCCTCTAGAAAGCAAAAGTAGAACATTCCAGAACCAGAACCAGTCATATCTCACATGATGACGGAATTTCCCATTAGTCATTTCGAAGACCGATCCAGAACCCAAGACACAGTTCTAGAAAGGCCCAGATGTAGAATAATGATTAATCTCATCAGATATGAGTATAAATACCGCCACGAGAGGTGCTTGGAATCACTTAATAGAAAGCGAAAGCAGCGGAAAGTCTGTTCGGTGAAAAGCGAATTTAGTGTATCCGGGCGCGATTAATTGAAAGCGAAAAAGTGTTAAATTGTAACGCGAGATTAAAAAAGTGCGAATATAAAGTGTAAATAATTAATAGTGTTTATAATAAAAGTGAAATTAGTGTTTTAAAAGAAACTGTTTTATTTCACGAATGTGAAGAATATCGAATCCACGGAAGGTGTTTTAACGGTAGAACACAACAATATATATAAATATATATCTATATACATATATATATATATATATATATATATATATATATATATATATATATATATATATATATATATATATAATATATAAATATATATATATATATATATATATATATATATATATATATATATATATATATATATATATATATATATATATATATATATATAAATATATATATATGATCAACAGCGTCAAGTTTAAATTAGGATATTTTTAAAACTTTGACGGCGTTGGGCATTTTACAGTTTTCAGGTGCCCCTATATTCCTATGGGAAGACGAAATTCGGCAGTAAACAAGTATGAAAGTTGATAGTAGGTCTGTTCCCGTACTTTCAGTCACTGAATTTTCCTGAATCATGTGGTGGGGGAATTCATGAAAAGAGGGGAACGCTCTCATTGCATTTCCTGAAAATTGACAGACAAGAGTGTCAGTTTTCGTATTTTGGAAGAACAATAGTTATTGTAAGGTTATCTTTAGCGATGAGAAATTATTGCCACAAAAATATTCGACCTTCATAGCAAAATTACGCAAAAAATATGTTGCTTGCTGCGCACATTTGAAAATATTTACTCGCGCCAACCGTTTGACACTTTTCAGTATTTTGCAGTAGCTCAGACCCTACTGAATTTTACTGAAAGAGGGGAAATGTTCAGTTTTCAGTAAAACGGAGTACGAGAACAGCTTCATTGCAATTAATCGCGATTGATCGCAATTAATCGTAGTACGGGAACAGACCTAGTGTTTATGAATTTTAGGGCTTAGGCAACTGGTGAGTGCATGTGAAATAAAAAAATATTTGAACTTTCAAAATCACAAAACTTTTGCGATGATAGCCTAATTAGATGTTATTCCTACATTTTCGCAAACAACTGCTAGTTTTTTAATCATTTTTTTTATTCCCTGCAGAGGATTCAGATTTCTGTTCAAGAATATTTCTGTTGAAGTTTCTGTTTGTACGTGGGTACTAGCATCAGCATCAAGTAATAGGCTAGCGATTCTAATTTAATGATGAACCATATACGTAAATGAAGTTTACAATTTAATTTGGAACTATTTGTGCCCTGGCTGTACTTTTTAAATGAAAGTATTACTTTGCACAGACATGCTCATTCAAATGGATAGCTTATGTTGGAGCATAAGTTTTTCATTAACATGAGGAGAATTTATCAAAATTATTCCCAAATTGACTTTATAATGAATTATAAATTTTTTTCACACATTTAAATATGATCGTCTGAGCTGCTGACCTGGAAACAAAAAACTAAACATAATGGTTTACAGAGAACCATAGAAATCGACCTGGATTCACGCAAAGGAACTCTTCGGGGGAGGGATGAAAGTTTCAACGCAAACATAAATATTTTATATACTTTCACTTAGACAACTGCAATAAGCTAGAATACAAATAAAATGTCTAATCTATAATTGGATTTGTTCTGTTGATTTGAACATTAATAAATAAATAAATAAATCAATAAATCATTATGTTGATTAACAAATTAATTCATGACTCCTTCTTACCTCATTTTCAGCGAAAATATTTCTTCGCTTTATCCTTACCACTTTGTGCCTATATCTTTCACATGACTTTCGGATACTCCATCGCATCAATGTATGGTTATGATAAGCTATCGGGAACGATATCAAATTTCACGGCAAACTAACATCAACCTAAAAAACTGAATAGGGTATAGAAGTAGTGCTGCCAGGTCCAGTGAGTTGAATTTCGGGATGGAAGGTAAAAATAATCGGGACCCTAGGTATCAAATCGGAACATCTAAAAAAACTAAAAATGGAAACAAAAATTTTTTGTGAATCATCATTTATTTCACCATTACTCAATACAGGAAACGAAACAAATGAACCTTACACTAGATCAACTTCTTTAGCATATAACAAAACGCAAATATAACTATTTTGACTAATTAAATCGAATCGTAGCCATCTTACCTAATTTATAATTTTTGGAAACATGTGCAAATATTTTTGTAAGTTATTTTTTATTCGTATTGTACTAAGCGTAAGATTTCATTGCTTTTAATAGGTCTTTATTTTTTATTGCATAATCATAAACTTCACAACACAAAAATTTAAAGCTGGTCTTTATTTGTATCCCTGCTTTGACATGCTCGAGAGATAATCTGTTTCTTCTCTCGGACCAAATTATAGGTGCGTTTTTTTGCACTCCCGAGAAAAACAAAATTGTTCTTTTATTCAATATACTTAACAAAATTCGATCTGCTCGGGTGTGGAAAAAAATGCACCTAATATTAGTTAGGGAAAATATTCTTTCTGTCGCAGGATTCATTACTGGTATCCATGCCATGAAAGTAAATATTTTTAGCACATTAGGAACATTTCGAGTATCAAATAATTTGTGCCATTTCTGTAATGTTGTTAAATCTTTGTTCTGTAGGGGAGACCGAGGAGGGTTGTGACAATTTTTACGTTAACTAACATAAGTCATCTAATATTACTGGTACGTCTATGAGCTTTTCTATGGAAGAAAGCTAATTTAATACACTATTTAAATTGAATATAATAAGCAACAAAAAAAGTAAGATCCATGAGAAAATTGAGATTAAATGAAGTAATCCCCAATGTCACAACTCTCCTAGTACCAAGGTAAGTTGTGACAGGGTTCGAGGTAAGTTGTGACAGGGCTCGAGGTAACTTATTTTTGATGGGCGAGTCAGTAAGAACAGCGGATTTGATCTTACTTCTATTTGGTTGGTTGCCTTTTCTTGGAGGTCCTTTTGGCAGTGGCCCGAGCACTTCCGGTGAAAATAAATTAGATTTAATATGGCGTAGATTAAGAGATTTAGTTGTGGACGCAATTGGTTACAAGTTTGTTGGTGGTGGATTATAAGCTTGGGATGTGGGGCAACAGGTTCTATTTCTGGAGGCTGCGCATTACAGATTAGAGATCTGGAGACAACGGAGTCAGCGTTTACGTGCTATATGGATGCTAAGACGTGCTATATGGATGCTAAGATGTAATCTGAAGACACACAAGTCAACAAATACTCGCATAGCATATTTTCTTCATCTTTGGTGAAGACTGTTGGAAAAGCATACCCAATAGATGGTGGTTTTTTCGTTTCATTGGCCCTTTAAGCTTTTTTCTTCTTAATATATCTTTGACATTATCTTTAAGATTGTTTCCACCTAATGTAACCTCCTCACAAACTAATTCATATATTTCGATACTAGACACAGGTCTATTATTTTTTCTTGTATATTTATTTGGCATTCTCAAACAATATATAAAAATTAAAGTAGGTGGGTAAAGCATGCAGACCCCCATCGCAAAGCATGTTGCCGAAAATAGATTTGCTTCAAATTAGGAGAGTTGTGACAAGCTGTCACAACTCTCCTAGGAGCAAAAAAACATGCGTCGATCAGAATAATGGCTCATAACCTAACAAATATGAAGCAAACCAGAAAAGCTATATCAGGGTATGAAAGTAGAATAGTTACTGCATATCAGTAAAAATATCACAACAGCACTAGCAATACGTATATAAAATAATAGAACACTGAATTATTGACCAAAAACTTACTTTTGGCATTTTTTTTTACAACAATGTCGTATTGACACTACCACTTGCAGTGCGAAATAACATGTAATAACTCGTCAAAAAAGCAATAAATGCGCAGTGTTGCTAGCTTTCTAGCTGTCATAGGCTCCGAGAAATCTAGTATGTCACAACTCTCCTCTGTCACAACCCACCTCGGTCTCCCCTACTGCAGCTCTGACTGCATTTTTGACGTCAGAAACTTCTTCATAAAGATCGCCCATTTCCAAAATGAAGTGATATTCAGTTTTAAATCATATTAACAATTGATGCATAAGCCAGAAAGTTAACTCGTAGAGAAAGTGGCTTGGATAAATTCACTTTGTTTTCATTGTTGAAATTGTATCTATATACAGTGGCTCACAAATGTCAACATACAGCATGTAAAAACACGAATATGGTATAGCGGAAAAAGAGAGAATGCAATGAAAATGTAAAAGTAGCTTTATTGACATTAAAAATAAGTTTCACAGCATAAAAATAAAGAAAATCCGAACACAGAAAGAAATAAGCCATGAAAACTATACAAAATCATCCATCGAAAGTCAGTATCCACTACGAGCCATGTTTCGAAAAGAACGAGAATGACCAAAAAACGTGAGCTCAATACTTCGTAGGCCTTCCACCAGCCTTAATAACAGCTTCTAAACGCCTTCGAATCGAACTAACGAGATTTTCAGTAATTTCGGCTGGAATATTCATCCAGGCACACAGCAGAGCAGATTTCAGGGCCTTTTTGCTAGTAATAGTTGCTCTTACGACTGGCTCACGAATTCTGCGATCCAATTCCTCCCATAAATGCTCTATAGGGTTTATATCGGGCGACTGAGGCGGGCTGTGAAGCTAATGAGGGACGTTATACAGCAACTATTCCTTGACACTTCTAGCTGTATGTTTTGGATCATTGTCCTGCTGAAAGATCCAACCTGGCTTTAGGCCCGATTTCTGCACAGAAGGTATCAAATAGCCTCGCAATATGTTCAAATACATGTATTGATCCATAGTGCCATCAATAAAATGTGATTGCCTTACACCAGCGGCCGACATACAACCCCATACGAGGACTGACCTTCCACCGTGTTTCACTGTAGGACGCAAATTCTTCTTTGCCAATGATTCGTTCCGCTTCCTCCACACGTATCCGCGCCCAACAGAGCCATAAATATTATACTCGCTTTCGTCACTAAACAGAACTTGATTCCAAAAACGGTTGTCCTTATTAAGATGCAGGCGAGCAAAGTCAAGCCTCTTCTTTTCATTAACTGGAGAAATGAAAGGTTTTCTGCGCGGAACTCTACCGTTATAACCCTGATTATGCAAAACTCTACATATTGTTTCTGGATTCACTTGCTTCCCTGTTGCCTTTACCAGTGCAGTGGCCATTGTCGGAGCACTTTTTTGTGGCTCCTTACTTATTTTCCGTAACAAGTCTCTCTCATTTCCCTTACTTAAGGATTTCGGTCTACCTGTTCGTTGTTTATTTTGTATTCTGCCTTCCGATTCCGCTTTCCGTATAATCATTTGCACCGTTGCCCGACATCTTCCAACTATTTTAGCAATTTCGCCACACGACTTCCCTTCCACTCGTTCACTAAGGATGATTTTTCGCACTTCTAAGCTCGTTTCCTTCCGTGTACTCATTTTTAAGTATTAAGGGCACCCAAATCACTTTAGTTTGATCGACTTGCAATGTACTAATGTTTATCTTTGTATATTAACACGGTAGCAATTTTTATCGCAGTATGACTCATCGCTTAGACTGGTTCTTTTGAATTTTCTGTGGTGTATGCTGACTTTTGTTTCCTCACTTTCAGCGGAATTTCTTGTTATTTACCATGTATATGTGTAGGTATAAGTATGTTCTCATTAATTCTGTGTAAAATAGATTACAATGTCTCTGATGTTCCTTTTAAATTCGTTTTTCACCCGTCTTTTCATTTTCTTTCTACCTATATATTGCCAATTCCGCGTTTTTAAGTAGTGTATGCTGACTTTCGTGAGTAAGTGTATATGATGTATCTATATATGTCTATATATATTGTACCAAGTACAATATGCTTTTTGTATTGTTGAAGCTGTTTTATTATGGTGTTTTTTGCTAAATTTTCGCACGTGAAGCCCAAAAATTAATCATCAGTTCTTTGCTTCAATTTGCTAGTGAGTCTGAAAATTATATAATAACCTTTGATTGAAACTCAATAATGTTTCGTCTTTAAGACTCAATAGAGCGTCGTGAAGGACTTTTAATACGTTTTGGAAGCAAGCAGGATAAGGGACTGTTTCGTCACTATTAAAAAGTTCCACAGAGCAGAGGGATACTCGTGTTCGCCCAGGGCTATGAAGTAATCTTTTAATATATGAAATGATTTCATTGCGCGTTCTGCAGCGGGTAGGAGAGATAGCCATCGCGTTACTTCATGCCGCAGAAGTGGAGCGAATTCAGTTTTGTGCCATTCATAAAATTATTTGAAGACTTGTTTCCTTTTAGCGTAGCATGAAAAATGGCTATGCGTTTTCAAAGCAAAATTATCCAAATTTAATTTGCTCAAACGTAAAGCAATAGAAGAGGTACAAAGAGCCATAAGTTGGCTGAAATTGAACAAAGCCTCTGGAGTCGATGGCATACCAGCTGAGCTGATTAAATATAGACGGCCCACATTACTCAAAGCAATTCATATAGGGGGCGAATGGGGCATGAAGAGATGCCAGAAGACTGGCGCAAAGGTATAATATGCCCCGTACGTAAGAAAGGAGATGTAACTATGTGCAGCAGCTATAAAGGTACAACATTGTTGAGTACCTCCTATAAGATACACTCCTTTATCCTGCAAAAACGGATAGCTCTATACGTCAAAGCCATCATCGGACAATGTCAATGTGGCTTCATCCCATGCTATTCAACAATTGATCAGATATTTACTATCAAGCAGGCGATGGAAAAATGTCTTGAACTCAACATTCCATTGTACTATATATTTATAGACTTTAAAGCTGCCTTTGATAGCATAAGCAGGGTATAACTGCATAAACCCATGAGAGAATTGGGCATTATAGACAAACTGACACGATTGTGTTAGTTCACCATGACCAATGTAACAAGCCAAGTTAAAATAGCTGGAGTGCTATCCAGACCGTTCAACATCTTCAATGAGCTTCGACAAGGGGATGGTCTGGCCTCCCTCGTCTTTAACCTGGCGTTGGAGAAAGCAATCCGAGGCTGGCCCGTCAACGAGAGGGACTATCGTAATCAAGATACTGGCTAATGCAGATATGGACATAATTGGAAGATCAAAACTAGCTGTGTGTCGATAATATGGACATAATTGGAAGATCAAAACTAGCTGTGCGAGAATTTTTCATCGAGATCGAACGAGCGGCACCATAACTGGGGTACACATAGATAAAGGGAAGACAAAGTACATGGTGGCAGCATCTGCAAGAAGAACACCTAGAGCTGGTCAAACCTTCAGGGTAGCTTGTTGCAAAACGACTTCTCAGCCGAGCCGCCGTCAATCCAGCATAATGTTTTATTTGAAAGGACTCATTTTTATTTTGCCCAGCGTGCTTGACTTTGCCGGCTAACGCAGTCTGGCGTGGGTATGGGCAGAGAAAGAGTCACTTTGGTGCTACGGCATGCGGACATCACATTTGTACAAACAAACATGCAAGGACAGACAATGGTGAGGAGAAATCATTATTTTTCTTAAAATAATTTATTCACACATTGTTATTTGCAATAAACCCATAATAAAAGAAATAGCAAAAGAACCAAGAAAATATATAACCAAAATTATAATTAAAAGGTATCTATGCATAGTCTTTAAGAACTATCTGGACCTTACGAAAGAATGAAAGCAAAACAGGTTCAATAGATGAAAAATTAAAAATTAGATGACAGTATTGAAATAAAACTATTACAAGTTCCCAAACCCGGCCGGTATCGGTTAACACCAATCGTAAAAATTCCTTTTTAACCAATAATTATGTAAATAAGATATACAGAATTCAAATAAATATATAATTCCACATTCCATGCTAATCCAATAATTATGTAAATAAGATATTGAATTCAAATAAATAAATAATTCCATGCACATTCCATGCTAATATTAATATTAATGTTTCACATACCTTTATATACGAATTCGTTTTGTTTTCTTCAAAATAACCGGTAAACTTTAAGAATTCATGTTCATATTCAATATTTATGTACTATCCTATTATTTTAGTTAAATTTTCTTGTTTGTTTCAAGATTGTATGTTGTCTCTATGTTACAGCAATACGCGATTCAAGGTTTAAATTATGCGGTGAACTGCCAATAAATCTAATTATATGAAGAACACGCGATATAATATATATTTATATATACATAAATATAATGTATATATAATTATATAATATAATTGATATTTATGTATATGTTAATTGATGGATGCAAGTTTTCCTTATTCACAATAGGTACTTAGCTGAAGTATTAGCCACTCGAATGCATCACCATCCTTCGTTTTTACCACCAATCATTCATCAATTGTCCGCAAAAGCCTTTTTCTTTGATAATCCAAGATTGGCCTTCATGAATCCCTTCTGCTTGCTTTGTTGAAGTTTCTTTAACGCAACGGTTAGTCGGTTTTCTTCAGCTCCACTGGTTTTGGCTTTTTCGTGATGTAATTTTTCCCACCATTCAACACTTCTGTCTTCAAATGTACTGGTCTTTTACTAAGGACTGTTGGAATTGAATTACGAAACACTTCAGCATGAACTTTTTAACTTCAAAAATTCTAATTTTTTTCCACCAAGAGTAATGATCCTCACTTCTCCATCTCCAAAAACCAAAAGCCTCTTTTTTTGTTCTCCTAGTTTTCAACCAACCGCAAGAACGGTTCCTTTCCAAATTTCCCATTTGGAACGCTATTTCCCGCACTATTAGGGCACCACCAGGTCTGTTCGTACAACCATGCGACGCCATGTTCGCTGATATGCATCGACGGGAAATTGCAGGAGCTTTCGCTGAAAAAACTAAAAACTAATTAAAAATTGTTTCAGGGAAGTATATCTCTAATAGTCTTCAACAATCGTGGGGACGACCCAGACCCTGAGAACTCAAAGCCGGGCAATAATTGGTTTGTGTAGTCTTCGTTCCTTTTTTTCACGACTTGATATCTTGCAAGTGATACACTCCCAAAGATTTTCCTTCCATATTGCTCAGCTCATAGGACACCTGACCCACCTTGCGTTTGACGGTAGCCCTGACAAACTTCGGAGCAAGTTTGGTGGAGATCCGATCAGCTGCACGACTCAAGATATGGTTCCAAACAACCTGTCCCAACTCAAGTTTCTTTTCCCGAGACCTCAAGTTATATCGATTTGCTCCCTTAGCAAGTTTACTCCTGGCTCGGTTGTGCACCATTCGTAGCCGGTCATTATTGGAGCGGAGTAGCACCTCACCATCCTCAAAAGCATTCAAGTTCTTTAATAAAGTGTACTCGGAGCCATGCCGGATAGGATGATATCCAAACATCAAAAAATGGGGTGAAAACCCAGTGGGATCATGAACAACATTGCCGAATTCTGCACACGACTCCGCCAAACATTCATCCCACTTTCAATGATCTTCTCCTATATAGGCTCGAATTGCTGTGAGTATCGACTGATTTACTCTCTCGGATGCATTAGCCTGTGGCGAATATAGAGGATTGCGGACATGTTCGACTCCATAGTTTACCAGGAAGTCCGAGAAAGTTTTTGAGATGAATTGGACTCCATTGTCAGAGTGAACTGTCTCAGGAACACTAAACGTGAGGAAAATATGTTGGATTAAGAACTTAACCACATTCTCAGTAGTAGCTTTGGGTAAAGCCTGAAGCCATACAAACTTTGTATAATGGTCCAGAACGACCAGTAGTTGGGTTTTTTCCCGACTTGGACCTTGGATACGGTAGTCAAATGATGGTGATTGAGCTCTTCATTTGTTTGTATAGTTCGCAGTCTGAAATATAGTTCGTCACATCTTGGCGCAGCCTCGGCCAATAATAGTATCTTTGTAACAGTTCTACAGTTTTACGGATACCGCAATGAGATCCCAACAGACTGTTGTGCACACGCTCCAACAGGACCTGTTTATAGGCATCAGGCACCCATATGTTTACGCTTGGAATATCCAGATCTTCATTCCTCTTTGAACCACACGATATGTATATAACCTCGTCGTAAATCATCAGGTTTTCAAATTTATCAGGATTCTCTCTAATTTTTGCAATTAAACGTTTATACTCAGGATCGTCGAAAAAACTTTTTGGAATATTGTTTCCCCACTACTGATGCTCGGGCAACATACTACCGCACAGACTGGCTCATTCTCAGAAGCGCACGCCCTCGACAGTGCATCCGGTACCACATTCTGAGAACCTATCCGATGCTCGATGGTAAAATTGTATCCCTGTAATTTTAGGCTTCACCGCGCTAGCCTGCCAGACAGGTCTTTCTGATTCATCAACCACTTCAAGCTGGCATGGTCCGTGATGACGGTGAACGGCAGCCCCTCGATGTATGCCCGAAAACGCTTCACACTGTGCACTGCCACCAAGCATTCCAATTCCGTTACACTGTAGTTGCGTTGCGCGGCATTCAGCTTCGTAGACATAAATGCAATGGGATGTTCCCCACCATCGTCATCCTTTGGAAAAAGGACACTGCCAATGCCAGTGGCACTTGCGTCGCATTGAATGTAAAAGAAGTCCGGATTTACCAGCACTGGTGCAGACACTAAAAGTTGCTTCGTTTGATTAAAAGCATCATCAGCTGTCTTCGTCCACACGAACTTACGTTTGCCCTTTAGCAAATCCGTAAGCGAAGAAGTTATTGCCACGAAATTTGGTATAAACCGTCTATACCAGCCTGCCATCCCCATGAATCGTCTCACATCCTTAACCGATTTGGGCTGTGGGTAGGCTATGATGCTTGACACTTTCTCTGGGTCGGTTTTAAGGATACTGTTCGAGATTATATGTTTTGAAATTCTATTATATATGTAAATATATTTGTAGACTGTAACGTGTATATTTCGGCCCTGCATCATCATATTTTCCGTGCCAAAATCGTCACCCAGTCTCCTACCAGACGCTAACTCAGCAAAATACATAGATTGTTGAGTTCATTTCGCGACGATAGCCTGGTAATTCAATACCATTAATCAAGGCCAACGAGCATATGCATGCGAGTGTTTATGTTTGATCAGCGGCGGGCGATAAGATTGAGAACGTGACGATGATGCACGGCCGAAACTTACATTCACATTCTGAAAGGTCGGTGATGACCATCAATTTGAGTGAATAAACGGATTCAAAACTTATCGTTATTTTTATACAGATACCATCACCAATTACATAACCGAGGTATTTAATCTCCTTTTGGATGAACTTGCTTTTTTCAACGTTGATCGTCAGATTTGCTGATGTAAACAAATTGACCACCTTGGCAAGTAGCGCCAAGCGCTCATCAAACGTTGGTGGTTACGAGCAAATCATCCAGATAGACGAACACCCGATCATGCAATTCATGTGGAATTACCTTATGCATCAGCCTGCACATTGTTTGAGGGGCATTTCACAGCCCAAACGGCATTACGGTGAATTGATACAGGGGACGACCTGGGACGCAAAAAACAGTTTTTTCTCGCTATTTCTCCTCTAGCGGAATTTACCAAAACGCATCTTTCAAGTCAAGGCTTGTTATAAATCGTGTGGACTGAAGATGAGCCAATAACCCTTCAATTAGTGGCAAGGGGTAAGCATCTTTGACGGTGACCTCATTAAGTCTCCTGGCGTCTAAACATAACCGCACTTTACCTGGCTTCCTGACGATGGTGACTGGCGAACTCCACGCACTTCTGCTTTCTTCAATTACCCCCAGAGACAACATGCGATCTAACTCATCATACATTAGTTTCTGCACGACAGGTGAATCTGCGTAATGACGTTGTTTAATAGGTCGGGCCTCTCCTGTGTCGATGGCGTGCGATAGAAAATTAGTTCTGCCCAAACCTATTTTATTAAAGGACGGAAACTGATGTATGACGAAATCTAGCTTTTGCTTATCTGCTGGAGACAAATGGTGGAAACATGAATCCGCAACTTGAGTTTCAATAGCGGAACAATGTGGAAAAATTTTAAAGGCATTCTAGAAGCACGATAGATTGAAAGACACAGTCCGATGGAATGGTCGAAAGGTTCAACAAAACCTTGATCGAGCACTTGGCCAAAGTGGTAGAAGACCATCAGCATGATCGGGATCGTCATATCCCATTCTTCCTGAGGGCTTATCGAACGGTGACGCATACTACAACTGGAGAATCACCGTCACGTATCGTATTTGGACGAAATATTCGACTTCAGGCTGATGTTAAATTCGGAATACCACCAGAAGATCCGACGACAACAACGGAGTACGTTTCGGAGCTGCGGCAACGGTTAGACTCTATTCACGAGGTAGTTGGGGGCCGCATAAACCTAAACACGGACCGGATGAAAACGCGATATGACCTGAAGGCAAACTCGGCCGGATTTCAAGAAAATGATTTAGTTTGGCTGTACAACCCCCGCCGGCGGAAAGACCTGAGCCCGAAACTACAGCCAAAATGGGAAGGACCATACCGCATTATTAAACGGCTCAATGATATTGTTTACCGAATACAAAAAACATAGACCGACTTGCCCCGTACCATGGAATCAACGCAATGGATGACGACGAATCTGTTCGGGACGAACAGGTCTAAGGAGGGGTTAGTGTTGCATGCACGCCAAACGAACCGCATGACGTTGTTTGGCGCCAGAAAAAGCTAGAAACGGCGAGGAAATACTCGACTTTCATCTCATACATTAATTTCATACATGTACTCAAACAACGAAAACAGTCTATGGATAAAACGTAGAATAACCCTCTAGAAAGTAATAAGGGAACATTCCAGAACTCAAACCAGACATATCTCACATAATAACGGAAAATTCCCAAGAACCCCAGACACAGTCCCAGACCTTCAAATAACCCACAGAGCCCTCTAGAAAGCAAAAGTAGAACATTCCAGAACCAGAACCAGTCATATCTCACATGATGACGGAATTTCCCATTAGTCATTTCGAAGACCGATCCAGAACCCAAGACACAGTTCTAGAAAGGCCCAGATGTAGAATAATGATTAATCTCATCAGATATGAGTATAAATACCGCCACGAGAGGTGCTTGGAATCACTTAATAGAAAGCGAAAGCAGCGGAAAGTCTGTTCGGTGAAAAGCGAATTTAGTGTATCCGGGCGCGATTAATTGAAAGCGAAAAAGTGTTAAATTGTAACGCGAGATTAAAAAAGTGCGAATATAAAGTGTAAATAATTAATAGTGTTTATAATAAAAGTGTAATTAGTGTTTTAAAAGAAACTGTTTTATTTCACGAATGTGAAGAATATCGAATCCACGGAAGGTGTTTTAACGGTAGAACACAACAATATATATAAATATATATATATATATATATATATATATATATATATATATATATATATATATATATACATATATATATAGATATATATATATATATATATCTATATATATATATATATATATAATATATAATATATAAAATATATATATATAAATATATATATATATATATATATATATATATATATATATATATATATATATATATATATATATATATATATATATATATATATATATATATATATATATATATATATATATATATATATATGATCAACAGAGTCAAGTTTAAATTAGGATATTTTTAAAACTTTGACGGCGTTGGGCATTTTACAGTTTTCAGGTGCCCCTATATTCCTATGGGAAGACGAAATTCGGCAGTACACATGTATGAAAGTTGATAGTAGGTCTGTTCCCGTACTTTCAGTCACTGAATTTTCCTGAATCATGTGGTGGGAGAATTCATGAAAGGAGGGGAACGCTCTCATTGCATTTCCTGAAAATTGACAGACAAGAGTGTCAGTTTTCGTATTTTGGAAGAACAATAGTTATTGTAAGGGTATCTTGAGCGGTGAGAAATTATCGCCACAAAAATATTCGACCTTCATAGCAAAATTACGCAAAAAATATGTTGCTTGCCGCGCACATTTGAAAATATTTACTCGCGCCAACCGTTTGACACTTTTCAGTATTTTCCAGTAGCTCAGACCCTACTGAATTTTACTGAAAGAGGGGAAATGTTCAGTTTTCAGTAAAACGGAGTACGAGAACAGCTTCATTGCAATTAATCGCGATTGATCGCAATTAATCGTAGTACGGGAACAGACCTAGTGTTTATGAATTTTAGGGCTTAGGCAACTGGTGAGTGCATGTGAAATAAAAAAATATTTGAACTTTCAAAATCACAAAACTTTTGCGATGATAGCCTAATTAGATGTTATTCCTACATTTTCGCAAACAACTGCTAGTTTTTAAATCATTTTTTTTATTCCCTGCAGAGGATTCAGATTTCTGTTCAAGAATATTTCTGTTGAAGTTTCTGTTTGTACGTGGGTACTAGCATCAGCATCAAGTAATAGGCTAGCGATTCTAATTTAATGATGAACCATATACGTAAATGAAGTTTACAATTTAATTCGGAACTATTTGTGCCCTGGCTGTACTTTTTAAATGAAAGTATTACTTTGCACAGACACGCTCATTCAAATGGATAGCTTATGTTGGAGCATAAGTTTTTCATTTACATGAGGAGAATTTATCAAAATTATTCCCAAATTGACTTTATAATGAATTATAAATTTTTTTTCACACATTTAAATATTATCGTCTGAGCTGCCGACCTGGAAACAAAAAACTAAACATAATGGTTTACAGAGAACCATAGAAATCGACCTGGATTCACGCAAAGGAACACTTCGGGGGAGGGATGAAAGTTTCAACGTAAACATAAATATTTTATATACTTTCACTTAGACAACTGCAATAAGCTAGAATACAAATAAAATGCCTAATCTATAATTGGATTTGTTCTGTTGATTTGAACATTAATAAATAAATAAATAAATCAATAAATCATTATGTTGATTAACAAATTAATTCATGACTCCTTCTTACCTCATTTTCAGCGAAAATATTTCTTCGCTTTATCCTTACCACTTTGTGCCTATATCTTTCACATGACTTTCGGATACTCCATCGCATCAATGTATGGTTATGATAAGCTATCGGGAACGATATCAAATTTCACGGCAAACTAACATCGAAAACCTAAAAAACTGAATAGGGTATAGAAGTAGTGCTGCCAGGTCCAGTGAGTTGAATTTCGGGATGGAAGGTAAAAATAATCGGGACCTTAGGTATCAAATCGGAACATCTAAAAAAACTAAAAATGGAAACAAAAATTTTTTGTGAATCATCATTTATTTCACCATTACTCAATACAGGAAACGAAACAAATGAACCTTACACTAGATCAACTTCTTTAGCATATAACAAAACGCAAATATAACTATTTTGACTAATTAAATCGAATCGTAGCCATCTTACCTAATTTATAATTTTTGGAAACATGTGCAAATATTTTTGTAAGTTATTTTTTATTCGTATTGTACTAAGCGTAAGATTTCATTGCTTTTAATAGGTCTTTATTTTTTATTGCATAATCATAAACTTCACAACACAAAAATTTAAAGCTGGTCTTTATTTGTATCCCTGCTTTGACATGCTCGAGAGATAATCTGTTTCTTCTCTCGGACCAAATTATAGGTGCGTTTTTTTGCACTCCCGAGAAAAACAAAATTGTTCTTTTATTCAATATACTTAACAAAATTCGATCTGCTCGGGTGTGGAAAAAAATGCACCTAATATTAGTTAGGGAAAATATTCTTTCTGTCGCAGGATTCATTACTGGTATCCATGCCATGAAAGTAAATATTTTTAGCACATTAGGAACATTTCGAGTATCAAATAATTGGTGCCATTTCTGCAATGTTGTTAAATCTTTGTTCTGTACTGCAGCTCTGACTGCATTTTTGACGTCAGAAACTTCTTCATAAAGATCGCCCATTTCCAAAATGAAGTGATATTCAGTTTTAAATCATATTAACAATTGATGCGTAAGCTAGAAAGTTAACTCGTAGAGAAAGTGGCTTGGATAAATTCACTTTGTTTTCATTGTTGAAATTGTATCTATATACAGTGGCTCACAAATGTCAACATACAGCATGTAAAAACACGAATATGGTATAGCGGAAAAAGAGAGAATGCAATGAAAATGTAAAAGTAGCTTTATTGACATTAAAAATAAGTTTCACAGCATAAAAATAAAGAAAATCCGAACACAGAAAGAAATAAGCCATGAAAACTATAAAAAATCATCCATCGAAAGTCAGCATACACTACGAGCCATGTTTCGAAAAGAACGAGAATGACCAAAAAAGTGAGCTCAATACTTCGTAGGCCTTCCACCAGCCTTAATAACAGCTTCTAAACGCCTTCGAATCGAACGAACGAGATTTTCAGTAATTTCGGCTGGAATATTCATCCAGGCACACAGCAGAGCAGATTTCAGGGCCTTTTTGCTAGTAATAGTTGCTCTTACGGCTGGCTCACGAATTCTGCGATCCAATTCCTCCCATAAATGCTCTATAGGGTTTATATCGGGCGACTGAGGCGGGTTGTGAAGCTAATGAGGGACGTTATACAGCAACTATTACTTGACACTTCTAGCTGTATGTTTTGGATCATTGTCCTGCTGAAAGATCCAACCTGGCTTTAGGCCCGATTTCTGCACAGAAGGTATCAAATCGCCTCGCAATATGTTCAAATACATGTATTGATCCATAGTGCCATCAATAAAATGTGATTGCCTCACACCAGCGGCCAACATACAACCCCATACGAGGACTGACCTTCCACCGTGTTTCACTGTAGGACGCAAATTCTTCTTTGCCAATGATTCATTCCGCTTCCTCCAGACGTATCCGCGCCCAACAGAGCCATAAATATTATACCCGCTTTCGTCACTAAACAGAACTTGATTCCAAAAACGGTTGTCCTTATTAAGATGCAGGCGAGCAAAGTCAAGCCTCTTCTTTTCATTAACTGGAGAAATGAAAGGTTTTCTGCGCGGAACTCTACCGTTATAACCCTGATTATGCAAAACTCTACATATTGTTTCTGGATTCACTTGCTTCCCTGTTGCCTTTACCAGTGCAGTGGCCATTGTCGGAGCACTTTTTTGTGGCTCCTTACTTATTTTCTGTAACAATTCTCTCTCATTTCCCTTACTTAAGGATTTCGGTCTACCTGTTCGTTGTTTATTTTGTATTCTGCCTTCCGATTCCGCTTTCCGTATAATCATTTGCACCGTTGCCCGACTTCTTCCAACTATTTTAGCAATTTCGCCATACCACTTCCCTTCCACTCGTTCACTAAGGATGATTTTTCGCACTTCTAAGCTCGTTTCCTTCCGTGTACTCATTTTTAAGTATTAAGGGCACCCAAATCACTTTAGTTTGATCGACTTGCAATGTACTAATGTTTATCTTTGTATTACACGGTAGCAATTTTTATCGCAGTATGACTCATCGCTTAGACTGGTTCTTTTGAATTTTCTGTGGTGTATGCTGACTTTTGTTTCCTCACTTTCAGCGGAATTTCTTGTTATTTACCATGTATATGTGTATGTATAAGTATGTTCTCATTAATTCTGTGTAAAATAGATTACAATGTCTCTTATGTTCCTTTTAAATTCGTTTTTCACCCGTCTTTTCATTTGCTTTCTACCTATATATTGCCAATTCCGCGTTTTTAAGCGGTGTATGCTGACTTTCGTGAGTAAGTGTATATGATGTATCTATATATGTCTATATATATTGTACCAAGTACAATATGCTATTTGTATTGTTGAAGCTGTTTTATTATGGTGTTTTTTGCTAAATTTTCGCACGTGAAGCCCAAAAATTAATCATCAGTTCTTTGCTTCAATTTGTTAGTGAGTCTGAAAATTATATAATAACCTTTGATTGAAACTAAATAATGTTTCGTCTTTAAGACTCAATAGAGAGGACTTTTAATACGTTTTGGAAGCAAGCAGGGTAAGGGACTGTTTCGTTTTTATTAAAATTATCCAAATTTAATTTGCTCAAACGTAAAGCAATAGAAGAGGTACAAAGAGCCATAAGTTGGCTGAAATTGAACAAAGCCTCTGGAGTCGATGGCATACCAGCTGAGCTGATTAAATATAGACGGCCAATAAGCAATTCATATAGGGGGCAAATGGGGCATGAAGAGATGCCAGAAGACTGGCGCAAAGGTATAATATGCCCCGTACGTAAGAAAGGAGATGTAACTATGTGCAGCAGCTATAAGGGTACAACATTGTTGAGTACCTCCTATAAGATACACTCTTTTATCCTGCAAAAACGGATAGCTCTATACGTCAAAGCCATCATCGGACAATGTCAATGTGGCTTCATCCCATGCTATTCAACAATTGATCAGATATTTACTCTCAAGCAGGCGATGGAAAAATGTGTTGAACTCAACATTCCATTGTACTATATATTTATAGACTTTAAAGCTGCCTTTGATAGCATAAGCAGGGTATAACTGCATAAACCCATGAGAGAATTGGGCATTATAGACAAACTGACACGATTGTGTTAGTTCACCATGACCAATGTAACAAGCCAAGTTAAAATAGCTGGAGTGCTATCCAGACCGTTCAACATCTTCAATGAGCTTCGACAAGGGGATGGTCTGGCCTCCCTCGTCTTTAACCTGGCGTTGGAGAAAGCAATCCGAGGCTGGCCCGTCAACGAGAGGGACTATCGTAATCAAGATACTGGCTAATGCAGATAATATGGACATAATTGGAAGATCAAAACTATCTGTGCGAGAATTTTTCATCGAGATCGAACGAGCGGCACCATAACTGGGGTACACATAGATAAAGGGAAGACAAAGTACATGGTGGCAGCATCTGCAAGAAGAACACCTAGAGCTGGTCAAACCTTCAGGGTAGCTTGTTGCAAGACGACTTCTCAGCCGAGCCGCCGTCAATCCAGCATAATGTTTTATTTTAAGGACTCATTTTTATTTTGCCCAGCGTGCTAACGCAGTCTGGCGTGGGTATGGGCAGAGAAAGAGTCACTTTGGTGCTACGGCATGCGGACATCACATTTGTACAAACAAACATGCAAGGACAGACGATGGTGAGGAGAAATCATTATTTTTCTTAAAATAATTTATTCACACATTGTTATTTGCAATAAACCCATAATAAAAGAAATAGAAAAAGAACCAAGAAAATATATAACCAAAATTATAATGAAAAGGTATCTATGTATAGTCTTTAAGAACTATCTGGACCGTACGAAAGAAGGAAAGCAAAACAGGTTCAAGAGATGAAAAATTAAAAATTAGATGACAGTATTGAAATAAAACTATTACAAGTTCCCAAACCCGGCCGGTATCGGTTAACACCAATCGTGAAAATTCCTTTTTAACCAATAATTATGTAAATAAGATATACAGAATTCAAATAAATATACAATTCCACATTCCATGCTAATCCAATAATTATGTAAATAAGATATTGAATTCAAATAAATAAATAGTTTCACATTCCATGCTAATATTAATATTAATGTTTCACATACCTTTATATACGAATTCGTTTTGTTTTCTTCAAAATAACCGGTAAACTTTAATAATTCATGTTCATATTCAATATTTATGTACTATCCTATTATTTTAGTTAAATTTTCTTGTTTGTTTCAAGATTGTATGTTGTCTCTATGTTACAGCAATACGCGATTCGAGGTTTAAATTATGTGGTGAGCTGCCAATAACTCAAATTATATGAAAAACACGCGATACAATTGATATTTATATATGTATATGTTAATTGATGGATGCAAGTTTTCCTTATTCACAATAGGTACTTAGCTGAAGTATTAGCCACTCGAATGCATCACCATCCTTCGTTTTTACCACCAATCATTCATCAATTGTCCGCAAAAGCCTTTTTCTTTGATAATCCAAGATTGGCCTTCATGAATCCCTTCTGCTTGCTGTGTCAAAGTTTCTTTAACGCAACGGTTAGTCGGTTTTCTTCAGCTCCACTGGTTTTGGCTTTTTTCGTGATGTAATTTTTCCCACCATTCAACACTGCTGTCTTCAAATTTACTGGTTGTTTACTAAGGACTGTTTGAATTGAATTACGAAACACTTCAGCATGAAGTTTTTAACTTCAAAAATTCAAATGTTTCTCCACCAAGAGTAATGATCCTCACTTCTCCATCTCCAAAAACCAAAAGCCTCTTTCTTTGTTCTCCAATTTTTCAACCAACCGCAAGAACGGTTCCTTTCCAAATTTCCCATTTGGAACGCTATTTCCCGCACTATTAGGGCACCACCAGGTCTGTTCGTACAACCATGCGACGCCATGTTCGCTGATATGCATCAAGAGCTGACGATAGCGTGGCTGACATCGGCTTGCCATCGAGACCGATGGAAAAATTTGTCAACGGAGGCCGATTTTGATGATGGAAGCATATTTTACACTATTGTGGAAAATATCATATTAGCAAGGCATCCCACTGGAATAATATTGTTTTTATAATTGTATAGTAATTGTTACACTGAATCAGAATTGTACGTATCCATTTTCTGCACAATAGCTGGTGAGATGTTTAGTATCAATACTACGTTCCTTCAATCGTGTTATTAAATTGTTATGGGGCATTTCACGTGAAGCGGACAACGAAAAAAAGTCGAGGTTCTGGATTTCGTTCATATTGTGCATTATGGTACTTCTAGAAGATGTGAGTGTGGGTGCACAAGTTTTTTTTTCTGTGAGGTTTAGTTGCCGAGTTATGGGGTTCTGAATAATTGACGAAATTGATGAAAGGTTTTTTTGGAAGCAGATTCTGAGATTCAAAACAAAAGCTAAAAAACATTGAAGATATTGATTGGTATAGAAAATTAGCTGTTCTTTTCAATTTTGATATAAGATTTGAATAATATTTTTTTTCCTGTGTGAAACCGGAAGTAGACACTTCAACTTGTAATTTGAATAATTTGGACCAGGCATTTTGTTTATTTTTACAACAAAACAAAGCTTAAAGTATATTTATTTTATCATAAAAGTTTAAGAATGGGATGGCCAGTGATTTAGGAGGTAGGTGAATTTTAATACATACAAGTCGCATAGAGCGTGGTACCGGGAGCTTATTGAGCTTATTGAATAATTTGAAGCATCTGTTGGTGCCATATTTACGAAAATGGCTAATGCTGGTTACCCTGTGTCAGCAGCAGAGCAAAATATATACCAAATCTGCTTCACGTTAAGTCAAACCCAACCAGTAAATTTCGTTTCGATTGAATCACTGCGCTGGAAGTTATACGGGTGAAAAGAAGTTTAGGGTTTCCACCCTCAAAACATTTCAAATTTTTAAAGCGTTAATATTTGTTGATAATTTTTATTGCAGGATCATTCCCATTTGCAAATCTATTGACATAATCGCTCAGTACAGAAATTCCGCAAAATTCCAAAAATGGTCATAGCTGGCAGCCCTTTCATGATTTTTGTACGAAATTCCTACGACATTAAGCTCATATTAAGGTCCATTTACTGCATGAACTTCGTTTTGATTTCTGCACTGGACCGGAAGTTATAGGGAAAAAGCTTTATTTTGCTGAGCGAATTTGCAAGATCTATGAGACAAAAACCACCATAGCTGGCACATCTATTGAATTTTTTCAGCCAAGTTTTCACCAAATGTTATCTGAAGTAAGTTCCAAGTACTGCGTGAATTTTTTTGAAATCTGATGGCTAAATCGGAAGTTATAGGCCAGTGATTTCTCAGTGATCTTTCAAGATGGTACCACTGCCGCAGGGTTACCCGCATTTCAAAATCACTTCTATCAGACTTGGTCCTAGCTAATAGCTCTGTTCCCGTACTTTCAGTAACTTAATTTTACCGAATTTTCCTGAATCATGTGGTGGGAAATTTTATGAAAAGTACGGGAACGCTCTCATTGTATTTCCTGAAAATTTACAACCGAAAGTGTCAGTTTTCGGTTTTTGGGAGAACAATAGTGATTTAAAGTCATCCTAAGTGGTAATAATTATCGCCACAAAAATATTGGACCTTCCTAGCAACATTACGCCAAAAATATGTTGCTTGCCGCGCACATTTGAAAATATTTACTCCGTTTGACACTTTTCAGTATTTTTCAGTAGCTCAGACCCTACTGAAATTACTGAAAGAGGGGAAATTTTCAGTTTTCAGTAAAACGGAGTACGGGAACAGCTTCATTGCAATTAATCGCAATTAATCGTGGTACGGGAACAGACCAAATATCAACATGTGCTGTCAATTTCATAATGATCGGATATTCCGGTCGTCTGTTCTCGTGAACAGAACTTTCGAGTGCTGAAAATAGAGGTAATTTGGTGATGGGTTGCCGTTCTTGTGCAAAACGGAATTTTAAAAATTTCAATCTCACATGATGGACAAAGGTCACAATTTATCAATGATTTGAATTTTTTGTCAAAAGTCAAAGATTTTTGAGGAGGGTCAATGATTTGAAAGATTTTTTTCAGGAGCCTGACGTAGCTACAACGTTACCCGCACTATCTTGAAAATCCACGTGCGTTAAATCTTTCAATTCAAAATAAATTTTCTTGATGATCAAATAATTTTGTCAGAAGTAATGACAAATCAAAGTTTGAAAAAAAATCCTTGCCTATTTTCAGGCACGCTGCACCCACACAGGGCTCAAAATTTCCAACTTTTTAACATGGGCAAGCTTTAAACATAATAAGTTTTCATTCCCAAACATTTGTTTTAACAAAAATTTAGACTGCTTGGAAATATAGGAGAACCTCAAAAGTCATTGAAACGCTCGCCGATGCCAAAAGAATTTTGGATATCTGAATTCTCGCAAGTCATGGACCTACCTACTATATACATCTACGTTTTACACGAGAATTTCAGCTCTATATATATATATATATATATATATATATATATATATATATATATATATATATATATATATATATATATATATATATATATATATATATATATATATATATATATATATATATATATATGTATATGTATATACATATATATATATATATATATATATATATATATATATATCTATATATATATATATTGTTGCATGCACGCCAAACGAGCCGTGTTTCGTTGTGGCGGCACCAGAAAAAGCTAGAAACGGCGAGGAAATACTCGACATACATCTCATACATGTATTTCCTACATGTATTTCATACACGTATTCAACAACGAATACAATCCATAGATAAAACGTAGAATAACCCTCTAAAAAATAAAAAGGGAACATTCCAGAGCCCCAAACCCATGAGTCAGATCTCGCATGGCAACGGAAATTCCCATGAGTCATCTTCCACACAGTCAAGATCTTTAAATAGCCCATAGAGCCCTCTAGAAAGCAAAATCGGAACATTCGAGAATCCGAGACACATTTGGCATGACTATAAATACCACCACGAGAGGTACTAGCAATCACTTAGTTGAAAGCGAAAACAGCGGAAAGGCTGTTACTGTGAAAAGCGATACAGCAAATTAGTGTAACCGGGCGCGATTAATTAAAAGCGATAAAGTGCGAGTAATTATAGTGCGATCATTAAATTGTAACTCGAAATTATAATAGTGCGATCAGTAAAGTATACCGAATTTAGTGTTATAAATATTTGTGTGAATAAAAGTGTAATTAGTGTTGATAAAGAAATCTGTTTTATTTCACGAATGTGAAGAATATCGAAACCACAAAAAGGTGTTTTAACAGCAAAACACAACAATATATATATATATATATATATATATATATATATATATATATATATATATATATATATATATATATATATATATAAATATATATATATATATATATATATATATATATATATATATATATATATATATATACAAATATATATATCTATATATATGTATATATACATATATATATATATATATATATATATATATATATATATATATATATATATATATATATATATATATATATATATATATATATACTGGGTGTTTGGTACTCGGTGGACACTTTTGTAAGGACGCATTCTTTGGTATATTTTGAGCAAAAACTCTTCTACAGGGTGGTTTTCATCATCTGCGGAGCTATAGGGTGGTCAAGAAAAGTTTTTCGGACCTGTACTCTGACTCACTTAAATCGTTATATCTTGAAAACTAATAATCACAACGCAAAATTTTGTGGCTTGTTTTTTATGGACTTAAATTACCTTCAATTTGAGGTAACGTTCTAAATTGTTACTGTTACTGATTTTGAGATATTTACTTCAAAACACAAAATTTTGGCACTTCTACCCCGAAAATTTTGTGTTCAATGTTGTTTTTCTCAGAAAACTTCATTGAAATATGCCATTTTAACTTTATATTTTCATAGACGATATAATTGGCTAAAAAAAATGCCCACATATTTATGACTTAGGTTTTATCATTTTGCAAGTCGTAAGCGAAAATATATATCGCTGAAAAATTGAATATGCCACAAAGTGGCCCTCGTTTTCGATCTACACTCTTTGCTTGAACTGAAAGAATTTAATAATGGTTTTTATGCTTTATTTCAAAATATTTTAGCTACAGTAAATTTCCAAAACGCATCGATCCTGGTATTTAGGTCTTCCAATGTTGATACTTCCGTTATGTAGACAAGTTGCTTCATCCGTCTCCATGCAAAAAAATGCATAACTGTTAGATCAGGAGATCTCGCAGGCCAGTGTATTGGTCCTCCAGATCATGTCTTTAAAAATGTAAGTAATTGTTACTATTTAAAGTAGGCGAGAGCCTAATAGGTCCAATCAAATCGTTCCCAATCACTGCTGCCCATAAATTTACGCTGAACCTATGCTGAAACGATGAAGTCCTTCTCGTGTGTGGATTGCTCTTAGCCCACGTATGTAAATTGTTTGTTGTTGTGATACCGTCCCTGGTAAATAAGGACTCATCCGTCCAGAGAATGGTGTTCAAAAATTTTTCGTTGTCTAATTGTTTCTAAAGGAGCCAATTGCAGAATTCCATCCTTTTGGACAAATCGATCAGTAGCAGCTCCTGCACTGGAGTGTGATGGAAGGGATGTAAACGGGCTGCTTTTAAAACACTCCAAACTTTCTACGTAGACACGTTAAACTGCAACGCCAAGCGTCGAATACTGATTGATGGGTCAGTTTCCACTGCATGGAGGTTTTCTTCATCGGTCCGTACAGCGATTGCAGGCACAGGATTTGCGTTTACTCGGCTCGTTCGAGTAATGTACTGAAACTAACAAAAATTTGAAAGTGGCTCTGTTTTTATGGGATCTTAAATTTTTAACGAATCCCATTAATAAAGGCGAAGAACTGTACCCAATTTGACCTGTCACATCCAGGCAGATGCATTATTTATGTTGAAATTAATTTTAATTTAGTTTATTTTATTGAAAGTTTAAAAAGTAATTATTGGGCAGTAAAAATACTTAAGTACAAATAACAATTTAAACTTTTCTTTTCAACGAGGGCCACTTAACGGCATATTTTCTTTTTAAGCGATACGTACTTTCGCTTTTTACTTGCGAAATGATAAAACCTAAGTCATAAACACGTATGCAACTTTTGTAGCCAAAAATATGACCAATAAAAATATAAAATTAAAATGGCCTCTTTTCATGAGATTTTCTGAGAAAAACGACACTGTTCATGTACAATAGTTAATTCAACACTTTTCAAATTAATAACCAAGGCACTTGTCTTTAACTATGAACTTTATTCACGTTCTATAAATTTTACTTCGGACAATTCCACTTGCTTCTAACTTCTATTTCGATAAATTCAAATTACTTCTATTTCGATCAATTCAACTTGCTTCTATTTCGATCAATTAAACTTGCTTCTATTTCGATCAATTCAAATTACTTCTATTTCGATCAATTAAACTTGCTTCTATTTCGATCAATTAACTTGCTTCTATTTCGATCAATTCAACTTGCTTCTAACTTCTTTTCCGTGGGACACGTTAAGACAAAAACTGAAAGTGAACCATGTGTTCCTTCTTATTTTATCATCGAGAAAATTGCGGTAAAATTAACGTTTTCTAAATAACATTATACTTCCAGAACTATGACAAATTTACATTACAATCCAACATCAAGAATTTACTTTGGAATGCAGCATTAACATTCCAGCGATCAGCCGATTGGAAATCATATCAACTCTAGTACAGCTGATGTTGTTGACAATAGGTGAGTGACAGGTATTGACAAGTATCGGCCGCTATTAAAACTTAACATTTATTAAATTTAAATTTTTTTTCTGTTTAGGTCGGATCGCAACATCCTCCCCCCGCTGAACCGACAGATTCAGGCATTGCACCCGATGAACAGCCTTGGTCAAAGAGTCCTGACGTCTTGGTTTCTTCTGCAGGATCAACTTTCGCCTCAGTGGTGTATCCGCTTCAACTTTCTTGAGATATTTCTTTAAGATCTGCAAATAGGCATAGGCGCGCCGTAGGGGGGGCCAGAGGGGGCCGGGACCCCCCCAGACCATAGGTTGGCCCCTCCCAGAAAAATAAATATTTCCAACAGCAGACACTTAAGTTTTCGCCTCTTAGGTTTTTGTGGTTACAGCAAGAGTTGTGTAGTGCAGTAGTGTAAGCCTATACCAGCTTACACTACTTATAACATAGAAACTGTGTAATTTGCGGCATTAATTACGATGTTATGCGACTTATTTCGAGATATGGACGGCAATATTTAATTTCGACAAGTTATACGTTAAGAAAAAGACAAAAAGCGCCTCGCCAATCATCCTTTTATTATTAAGATTGTCGGTTCATTCTTACTAGGCAATGTACAGATATTTAGATAAGAACACTTTTATAAACTGGCGTTTTATGCAATTATGTTTTTCACAAAAAATAGGAGTATTAAAATGGAATTAACGTAGAATAAAACTTTCGAAGTCATTTGGAAAATAAAATTAAGATTCCTGCCACTTTTATGCTATTTTAGAAGTAAATTCTAATGTGGAACTAAATACTTCCACTGAAAATTTAATTTTAATGTTATCAAGAGAAACACGTCTTGACAGCTTTTTACAAAATATATTATTGATTCTTATTTTTCAATATTTTTATTTACATTTTTCTTAGCCTACTATATAAATGAATTTTGGTGTATTGTATAGTGCTGTGTGGATATGTGATTGTGGGTTGTGTTATGTGTTCCCACACTATCTATAACCTACTTGGCTTACACTCAGGTTAATTGTGTATGAATTTCATTATGATTTGATAACTGCATCAGTAGTTAAAAGGCATAGCACTTCAATTTCACCGAGTGTTTTTTCATAGTGACACAACCACCACATGGTTCTTATCATATTCATTAAACTTTTTTCAGACCTGTATCTACCCAAGATCAGTATATACCGATTGGGAATTTTACAAGTTTGGATTTCACTGTATAAATATAGTTTCAAATTCATCAATCTTTTGCATTTTATTCTAAAAGCCGTGTGAAAGATTTGTGTTTACGTACATATGGTAGCTACAAGGTTGCCCATACATTATTTAAAAACTGCAGAAACTTATTTTTTATGCCAATTGATGAGTCTTGTAAATTTTGTGATGGTCTGATGACTCGGTGTGAAGCTATCACAATGCGAAATTTTCCATAGAATTTCCTTTTTTGCCAAAAATACACCAAAATTTCAACTCGACCAAACTTCGCGATCCGGATAAATTACCCGGATGGAAAAATTCATGCACAATGTGAAAACTTTAATAGTGCTTGGAAGACAGTAAGTGATATGGTGCTTGAACAGTCTTGGAATATTGTCAAGATGAACCGAGATGAAAGGTTATCGACCTTACGACGTGTCTCAGTCGCCAAAGACGTGCTTTCAGAGGACATGATGAAAGTGGTGCCAGTGATAACCGTGCATTTTTTTTGGAATTTTGTGCATTATTCGCGAAGCATGATTCAACTTTTGAAAATAATTTTAAAAACAAGGTTGCGAACAACTGTAGGGGCAAAACACAAAATGAATTAATAAAAATAATTGCTGAAATCGTTCGCGAGGATAATACAGCTGAAATAAAAGAGTGCGGACTGATGTCCATTATGGTAGACGAAGCAAGGGTCCACAAAAAGGAAGAACTCTCCGTGGTTGTCAGATTTACTAAAAAGCTAGCAGTCGAAGAAAGGTTCTTAAGCTTTTTAAACCATTCAGAAGCTAGAAATGTCTCGTATTTAGCAGATATAACTTTCAGCCTGTTAGACAGCTACGGACTTAGCGAATTGCCTGTTGTTGGACAGTCTTATGATGGTGCTAGTGTCATGTCAGGACAAAAAAGTGGTGTACAAATCTAAATTAAGATGAAACACCCTGCAGCCACATTTGTACACTGTCTAGCTCATAAAATTATCCTTGTTGTGATGGACACATTTTTCACAATCGAAACGTGTACATCCTTTTTCCCTTTACCTACAATCCCTTTACCTACACTTTTCGAAGCAATCACAACACGAATTGTTGAAGCAGCTTGAAGAGGCAGTTGGTCTAAATTCAACGCGTGGAATGAGAAGTTTAAGCTCGACTCGTTAGTCAATGAGATTTCACAATTGCAAATATGTGATCGATAGTTATGGGACTAGAGGCTTTAGAAAAAGAAATGAAAGAGGGAAAATACAATGACTCAGTTTATTCATTGGGGATCTTTCATTCAATCAGTAATCCTGAGTTTGTAGCAAATCTTTTCATCTTTCACTATGTTTTTTTTATAACGAACATGTTAAGCACATATTTCCAAACTAAAAATGCAACTCTTAGGAATGGGATAGATCTAGTGAATGGAACAGTTAAAACACTACTAAGTGAGCGAGAAAACTTGTATGTAGTTTGGGAAAAAATTAAATTATTCGCAGAGAAGAACTGTCAGGATCTCACATTTCCCAGAGGATCGCGAAAACGGAAAACAGCAAAACGCACTAGCCTTGGACATGCAGTTAGGGCTACGAAGATATCCTTGCAAACCAAATGGCTCGAAAAGAGTAAGTTAGAGCACTCTTCCATCTTGCCAAGTTATTTATGCTTTTTCTAGGTTTTCTAGGTAACAAAAGTTTGAAGCAAGAGGTCAATTTCTTCATTCTAAGCTTAATATATTCCAATTTCTTCAAAGATATTTTGAAACTTAGCTAACCTCTTCTTCAAGTATAAGTTGAAATATATTTTGCTTCTAAACGAAAAAATAGTCTTATATTTCTAATTATTTCCATTCTATTCCCGTATAATTCGTACAAGCGTTCATTTCTTAGCGGTCATAGATAATTCGTGTGTAGTTCATACCTACCGTTCACATTATATGCATGTGGTAGCAGCTCATTCGTATTCAAAGACATAAAGTTTATTTGATAATGCATTATGCATAAGCAAATAACAAAGAATAAATTAACAAACATATAATGTATTTGTAAATTATATAAGTTGTATGAACAGTACGTGTACCTTACGGAAGACAAAATCATCGCATGTCTTGAATCTTTTTGTCCCTGGCCCCTGCCAGATTTTAGGTCACGGCACGCCTATGCAAATAGGGTATGTTTATTTGTTCATAAATATAAGAAATTCGATTCAATTTATCCGCAGATTGTCATATCTATTGGTCGTTTTCTGGTGTCTTCTCTGATGTGTTTCAAACTGAGCGTGCGAACAAGGCGGAGGCCAGCCAACTATGTTGGCGATCCCCTTGTTTGCGTCAGCTACTAAGTGGTGTATAGTGGTCATGTCAGCTGGGTGGGATAGGACTAAGGACTTCAAAGGGGAGCACAACAAATCTTCGTTATTACCGATGTAGTTTTACGTGATTTTAATTTGATTCATTCCAATTAATATGTTCCTATTGTTTGTAATTTTAGATTAAAGCTATTATTATAGTAAAAATGTTAAATTATTTGCTATTAATTTTATTAATGTTTCATTGTAGTCGTTTTCTTTTACTTGTATATTCACTTCTGTGAATCTGGTAAGTTTAAATTCCTTATGTTATGTAGGTTTGCGCATAATAATATATTATTGTCCATAAAGATTACTTTTTTATATAGCTTCATTTAACTTAAGTCTTCTTTTGTTATCAATTCAAAGTTCGTGCTTATTTTATTATTTTATTTTGATATAGATTATTTCAAAAGTTGTTCTTAAGGGTTTATAAGAGACGAACTATTCTCTTGAGTTACTTTGCTGATTTTTCACGAGCATTAAATATTGGTGTGGTTTAAGTTTCATTTAATTCGAACTACGTTTTTCTCAATTATTGATAGATTAGTTTGTTTGATGTTGGTGACAAATCGATTTTCGATATAGGTTGTTTGTGCGTTTTGCCACTTACAAATACCGACACTATCCGTACTAATAGTCTTTACCAGGATGCTATTCAATTATTCGAGCAAGAGATAATTTTTAATTCAACAGCCATTCATCTTTCAATTACAAATGTCTCCAACGCGCGGGCTTACTTTGTCTTTGAGCTATTTCGCACGCAATTGTAAGCATTTCAAGTATTCGAGTTTTCATTTATTCCAAAAAATGTCGTACTAATCATTACACGAACTGGCAGCGATCCGAGTAGTTCAATTTAAAATTCAATAAATTTTGTTCTGGTGATGCGATCAATAGTTCCCAGTAAGGAACTGTGCGGGTGCAAGCAAATCAGTGTCCATTGAGTCGAGTGTCCATTTTCTATAATTTAGTCAAGATTAGTTTCGAGTTTCTATTTTCGAAGTTCTAAATTCGAGGTACTAAATTCGAGGTTCTAAGTTCGAGGTTCTATATTCGAGATTCTATAGTCGAGGCTCTATACTCGAAGTTCTATAGTCGAGGTTCTATGTTCGAGGTTCTATAGTCGACTTTCTCTAGTCGAAGTTCTACAGTCGAGATTCTATATTCGAAATTCTATGGTCGAGGTTCTATGTTCGAAGTTCTATGTCGAGGTTCTATGTTCGAAGTTCTATGTCGAGGTTCTATGTTCTCGAGTTTCTATATTTGAGTTTCTATGTTCGATTCAAATTTCAATATTTTCTGTATTTGTTTGGTTTGTGTTCAATGCCCTTTTATCCTTAATATACATTTAATTCCTGAATGACTACGGATATATGCTTACAAATGTGATTTACAATTTTCTGATTTTTACTAAACATACTATCGCCTGTAATGTCTTTCGCCAAATAATTTTATCTCAACAAATGTAAATTTCTTATTGACAATGGCAATACACTAACCGTTGCATTTAGGAAATGTGGGGAAAAAATGAAAATGAATATATCAATGTCGTTCTCAAAAAGTTGATTTGCTTTTGAACAAATGTTTTTCAAGTTAACAGCATAGTTTAATAATGATTAATTGGGACTAGACTTCATTAAATCAAAAGTTATTTCCCTGATTTTTCATGGCTTGATGAATCTACAGATTTACATAATATTCACGAGCTACACATTACAAAGTTTTCTTATTTATCAATTAATAAATACAATATCGTGATATACTTCAAGAATTCCATATGCATTTCTAATAACATATTTCTAACATATTTGCTTTCAATTGTATATTAATTTTATAGCCCGAAACATTCTTAAGCACTAAATTTTCAGTTTGAGAATCGCACGATCAACAAGAGGTAATACTTTGAGAATAATGTCATTTTACTAAACCAATAGCGATCGATTAATTTCTTCTATAAATATCAAATTTTCTAAAATATCAGTTGTACTTATAAAATTCAATTTTACACCAAGACTATTGGCACTTGATTTCAAGCAGTTTGGTTCTTCCACTTTTTTCCAAAGCAGTAAATAGTTTGGTTGAATTATCGCTATATTTGAAGTAATTATATGTTTATCTATAATTCAGCTTTTAAACACATTTTAATGCATAACTAAACAATATGTCAAATTTATCTTGAATATATTTGCGATCCAGGTTTTCTATAAAATCTTATCTGAAACCGAAACTTGTTGATAGTTTAAATATTATAAATCCGTTCAAAGTATTTGGAAAATGGTGCTAAGAATTTCATTGTTTTTTAGGTTTGAACTATTTTCATTATTAAATTGCAAGTTCTTTGGAATATGGCAACTGCAATACTATCAGTTTCAAATCCAATTTAGCAGACTTATTGTTTCTTACTTAAAACTGGAAAAAGGTACTCGATATTGAGTTTTATATTACATATTCATTATCGATTTTATAAAGCTAGCAAACTATACAATATATTAGATTAGATACAAAAGTCCTTCGAGTTACATGTTTTATTAGTTCTGCGTAAGATAAACCGGTGTAGGATTAACGCGGACACAACTTTTCAAATATTAAAGTAATGCTGTGTAAGTATATTCATATATTTTCTTTAACAAATTGTTCGAAATCCGCGTAACTCAAGTACAGTTAACTCCACAGATGCGACACTTTTTCCTTCATGCAACTCTAGGGAGACCTGTACATGAAAGCCATTCAAAATATTAATTTATGTTCAAATTTGGAATCTAATAATTAAATTTCGTGCTTTACATTGAAATCGAAATGTAGGTGCTAAGCGTGAATCAAAGCGTATCTCTCACATTGAAAACTATAAATAAAATTAATTCATGGGCTTCCTTTCTACATCACTAGCACTAGCTTGTGATATTTGCACTTGCCGTGCGTTGCTTAACGAATTAGAAGCTTCGATATCTGCTATTGTGCATTCTCACGCTTTCTTCTTTCTTCTCTATGACATTGTCAACCATTTCAAATACGTTCGGCATGGATAGTTTACTATCCTGCAAACAGTTTCAGCTAAGTCTCGCGTTGCTCGCTCATCGTAGTTACCACCAATGTAGTTCTTCATGAACGTTCGAAAGAAAACACGTAGAGTCCATCAATACTTTGCAAATCGTTTTTCGAGCAATGCCCATTCATAGTACCGATGTTGCGGAAAGTATTCCTCGTGATCGAATCGCATTTGCAAATTTTCCGTTGTGAATATTTGATGTAATTCGAAGTCTTTCTTCAATGTTTGAGCCTGTCTCGTATCATTTCGCTCAGTCAGATACGTTCACAGGTTTTTTTTAGGTTAATATAGTACGCCCGGAGCTCATCGGTTTGGTTACTCCTTTGACCCCGGCCTATGCGCAATTGCAAGTGCTCATGATTACGGCAGCAATAAACACAAATTTGTTGACGATTTGATTTGGATTCACTGCGTAGGTTAATCGATGCGCGCTTCACTGAGTTTAATACCTATCGCTCTTTTTTTACCTGTCGGATATGCTATCTTTGGGTGCCGTCCGTTGTTCGCAAATTACCGATTAATGAAGTTTTACACATTTTACACTTTTTTCACTCCTACACTGTATTGTCTCAAACACATTGCGGCCGCTGCCTTGCCTTAAAAACTTTTCACTTATACACTTCCAAGGTTTCTTTTTCGTTTTTTCTCAACGCCGTGGTCGTGTGGCCCGTCATCACCCACTGCGTACCTGTCTTATTTCTCACAGAGGCCAGGCCGCGGCCGCCCCATTCCGTCCCGATCTTCTTCCTCTTCTTCTACTAGCATACGACCACGAACAAGACATCCACCAAAAACTTCTACGATCGGCATGCATGCACATTATCAATTTCGCCGACTACCAAACTAAATTTCATATATTTCAAGCAATTCCAGTCTCTACACTAATCCAACAAGCACAGTTTCATGCCGGCCATTCGAATTTAGTTCCGATTTAGTATTTTTTCCACCGAAAATCGCACGCATGTCCACACCATAGGGGTCACGTACCTGCTTCCACTGAATCTCGGAACACTTTTCTCAACTATTTCGCACTACCTATCGTACAAATTTTACAATGTCGATCTATACCATACAGCTTGCGATTATGAATGCAGTTACTTGCTCACTTCCATCAAAAATCAGTCATTACACTATGTACTTCACATTTGAGCAATTTACGCGTCTTTACAATTAAGGTTACAATGTTCAATATGTGTGCAGCCTAATTTCAAATCACATCACTAATGTCGAATGTTGCTCACCACAAACAACGAATGCGCGAATTTAAATAGCTTGTTCGTAATATGTCGTTCCAAATAAATTGATAACTGATAGATTGTAGTTTATATAGTCCAATTAAAGGGATAGATTTTAGAGAGTTTGTAAATATAGATAACAGATTGATTATAAATTGAATTCAGTTTATATTTAATTTATATTAAATGTTCTAGTAAGTCGTGAAGAGGAAGGTGAAAAAAGGACAGACATGCAAAGGAAATAAAGGTTCGGAACTTACCCAGCTGACGAAACTCTTTGCTATGATTCCCTTCATAGAATTCCAAAATCACCACACTATTGCACACGCGATCTATTTTCTATTAACCAAGAATTTAAACTATCCGGTTCGAAGGACCAAAATTATGTTCATGTACAATAGTTCATTCAACACTTTTCAAATTAATAACCAAGGCACTTGTCTTTAACTATGAACTTTATTCACGTTCTATAAATTTTACTTCGGACAATTCCACTTGCTTCTAACTTCTATTTCGATAAATTCAAATTACTTCTATTTCGATCAATTCAACTTGCTTCTATTTCGATCAATTAAACTTGCTTCTATTTCGATCAATTCAAATTACTTCTATTTCGATCAATTAAACTTGCTTCTATTTCGATCAATTAACTTGCTTCTATTTCGATCAATTCAACTTGCTTCTAACTTCTTTTCCGTGGGACACGTTAAGACAAAAACTGAAAGTGAACCACGTGTTCCTTCTTATTTTATCATCGAGAAAATTGCGGTAAAGTTAACGTTTTCTAAATAAAATTATACTTCCAGAACTATGACAAATTTACATTACAATCCAACATCAAGAATTTACTTTGGAATGCAGCATTAACATTCCAGCGATCAGCCGATTGGAAATCATATCAACTCTAGTACAGCTGATGTTGTTGACAATAGGTGAGTGACAGGTATTGACAAGTATCGGCCGCTATTAAAACTTAACATTTATTAAATTCAAACTTTTTTCTGTTTAGGTCGGATCGCAACAGACACTGAACACAGAATTTTTGGGGTTGGAAGTGCTAAAAGTTTGTGTTTTGAAGTAAATATCTCAAAATTTGTAACAGTTACAATTTAAAACGTTACATCAAATTAAAGCTAATTTGATTCCATAAAAAAAACAAGCCACCAAATATTGCGTTATGATTATTAGTTTTCAAGATATAACGATTTAAGTGAGCCAGGGTACAGGTCCGAAAAACTTTTCTTGGCCACCCTGTAATTCCGCAGATTTTGAAAACCGGACCACCCTGTAGAACGATTTTATGCTAAAAATATATCAAGGAATGCGTTCTCACAAAAATGTCCACCGAGTACCAAACACCCTGTATACATAAATATATATATATATATATATATATATATATATATATATATATATATATATATATATATATATATATATATATATATATATATATATATATATATATATATATATATATATATATATATATATATATATATATATATATATATATATATATATATATATATATATATATATATATATATATATATATATATATATATATATATATATATATATATATATATATATATATATATATATATATATATATATATATATATATATATATATATACATACATATATATATATATATATATATATATATATATATATATATATATATACATATATATATATATATATATATATATATATATATATATATATATATATATATATATATATATATATATATATATATATATATATATATATATATATATATATATATATATATACATATATATATATATATATATATATATATATATATATATATATATATATACATATATATATATATATATATATATATATATATATATATATATATATATATATATATATACGAGTATATATATATATATATATATATATATATATGTATATATATATATATATATATATATATATATATATATATATATATATATATATATATATATATATATATATATATATATATATATATATATATATATATATATATATATATATATATATATATATATATATAATATTTCATATTGTTTAAAGGAGCAAGATGTGCACTGTTATGGTGCTTAGAAAAACTATATAAAATTGAATATAATAATGAAAGGAAATTAAAGGAGCAAGATGTGCACTGTTATGGTGCTTAGAAAAACTATATAAAATTGAATATAATAATGAATATTTTTCATGTCAATATGAATTTCAGATGCAGTGTGTATTGAGATATATGTAAGTATGATATTTTATTAATGAAAATATGAAAATAGCAGCTTACAGATGAATTCGTTTTTCCTGTAATACATATATTTAGATATATATATATATATATATATATATATATATATATATATATATATATATATATATATATATATATATATATATATATATATATACATATATATATATATATATATATATATATATATATATATATATATATATATATATATATATATATATATATATATATATATATATACATATATATATACATATATATATATATATATATATATATATATATATATAATATATATGTATGTATATATATATATATATATATATATATATATATATATATATCTATATATATATATAATATATATGTATGTATATATATATATATATATATATATATATATATATATATATATATATATATATATATATATATATATATATATATAAAGAAATATAAATTTTCGGCGAAACGAGTCTAATACTAATTTTCTTAGAAAATTATTAAAAAAACAGTTAATTTTTTATTCTAATCAATATGTTCAATGTTTTTTAGATTTTGTTTCGAATCTTAGAATCCGCTTCCAAAAAAACCTTTTATCAATTTCATTATTCAGAAGCCCATAACTCGGCAACCAAACCTCATAGAAACAAAAACTTGTGCATCCACATTCATATCATCTAGAAGTACCATTATGCACAATATGAGTGAAATCCAGAGCCTCGACTTTTTTCGTTGTCCGCTTCACGTGAAATGCTCCATATGGCAAATGCAGTTTCATTTGAGTCTTCATACAAAATCAAATACGCATGCCTTAAGGGTAGTAGCTGGGCTGTAAAATCTCGTCCACAGTGGAAACATTTATATGGCAACGTGAGTAGCAGCATCTGTAGTAACACTATAAAACGTAACGCTTTATGTGGCAAATAGATAATGGCCGAGCCCAGGCGAGATCTGGCGAGCCCGAATGTGTGGATGGTCCAGACAAGCGACTTAGACAGCACTCGCCGGCGCTCGCGCGACTTCCGATCGGAATGGGTTTGGGCACGAGCCAAGGCGATTCGTGACGAGCTGTCAAATGCCGTCCACATGTTGGCGGCCTCGTCTGATTTCGGCTCGCTGGCTCGGCTAATATCTATTTGCTACATTAAGGGTCATCAATCGTCATTTGATTCGACGCCGAACTTAAAACACTGGCCTTACTTCTTTCAAGTGTAAGATGTGGAGCATTTTTTGAATCGTAAAACAAAAGACACCCAAGTTTAACTTCACAATCCAGAGAATCAAATGACAAATTGTGCTTGATGGAATGGTGTCCGCAGGAGTCGAGAGAAGACCGAGAGTGCATGAATGAATGATATATGTATCTCGCCAATGCAACACGCGCGAAGCTTAAAGCTAGAGTTACAAACAATGCAACCAACATTTGTTGCACGTCAAAATGAGTTTGAACCCATGAGAACGTATGAGAGCAGTTACAATGATGCAACACAACTTTGTTGCGCAGCAGAGTTTGCTCATATCTCAAACTTGGCATGGCAACAACATTTTTGAAAATATCCAATTCCACCCGTTCCTATGAGCGTCCGGGAAATGGGAAATGTCATATGTAAATGACAATCAGAGTTTGTATTTTTTTGTCTCATTTTTGCTTTGCATTACACTCCGCAGCTTTTAGAGGATAAAATATTCACTGATATCTCTTTCCGAGACTTTAAAGGATCCAAATTATCGAACAGCAATTTCTTTAATATAGCTAGTGACAGATGACAGTAAATGTTGTGTTGCATTGATTGTAACTCGTTCCACCAACAAAACTTGGCAGCAAATGTTGGTTGCATTGATTGTAACTCAAGCATAAAACTATTATGTTGCCTATTTAGTTCGAATTTGGTAAGAAAATATGAAAATAATAAAGCGAAAATATTTTATGTGGTAGCAGCTTACAGATGAATTCGTTTTTCCTGTAAAAATTATCGATCAAGGAGGCTGGTAAGAAATCGGGGCAATTGACGTCCCGATCAGGGGTAAATTGGGGCGTATCACCAGACCCCTGAAAATCGGGACGTTTCGCGCAAATCGGGACACCTGGCAACTCTATGTCAGAACGATACCCAATGATAGTGCTGCATACCCAATCGTTAGATGATGAATTTGGTGGTTCATAAATTTGTTCGGCAATTCAGCAAGTCGTTGGGTTTTAATGATGTTTTGGAGATCGAGATCGTCTACATGCGAATTATAGACAGTCGCATTTGTAGTCAACATTTTGAGTTGCTTCGGTTCTATAATATCGTCTAACTAAGCGAAGCCTGAATAAGAAGCAGAAACATTACTAGTATAAGTCCGCTGTCCTTGAATAGTATAGAGTAGACCTATACTATTCAATACTAGAGTAGACCTATACTGAATAGTAGACCTAATCCGTCTAAAATCAACTGAGGCACCGCCTTCCCGCAAATTAAGTTTATTCGAGTAAGGTTTTGTTGCATACAGCTACTGGTCTCTGGATTGTAATTGTATCCATTGTTCGTTAACCCTGGTGAGGAAACAGATTCTCCGGGTCCCATTATTGAACAGCTCTACTTCTCATGAACAGATTTGAGAGGTACTGATCACGGTGCAAATTAACGGCGAGATAAGTTGAACATGGATTGATTGCCAAAAGTAGGAATGACTGTAGGAATTGGCACCATTTTCAGAACGTCGAATTTATGTTCATCCATAAGAGGTAACTTTATTTCGAAAATCAGTTGATCTTCTAGAAATCCGCTTCTTACCGTAATAATTTCGTATAATTGAATTATCTTTTGTCATCGGTAATCGGGTGGATTCTGGTAAATGGAGCTTAATTGTCGCTATTTCCCGTTGAAGCTGCTGAGGCGAAAATACCATCGGATTAATAGCTCCATGATGTGTGTCCGTCAAAGTGGCAATTATCACAGATTGAGTGTTATGTAAATTGGATGCGATCATAGTCATTTGAATCGATAAGGAAGTCATAACCTGGTATACTTTTATGCAATAAACTTCCTCTCCATTATCTCTTATTCGATTAAGTATCGCGTCGACTGGTTTACTGAACTCTTTGAATCGATAAGGAAGTCATAACCTGGTATACTTTTATGCAATAAACTTCCTCTCCATTATCTCTTATTCGATTAAGTATCTTGTCGACTGGTTTACTGAACTCTTTGAATTTCACCTCACTTTGTTGCTGGCCACTTTTCATTATATTGATAGTAGAATCAATGACCAATGTTTGGTTTTTAAATAGCTGCAAGAGGTAGTCCTCGTTTTCAATGACTTTGGATATGGCGCCTTTCATATGCTTTGGATATGACGAGTCTAAAACTCCTAATAATGAATTCGCAACCTCTCCAACGATGTTGAAGGCCCCTCGTTTTTGCCTTTTTGAAAGTAAAGCATTCTCCAAATCAAGCTCCTCAATTGTATGTTCAAATTGATGGACCATTTGCCCACAGATGCTTCGGGGTAGCTGTTGGCAAAAGTGCTCCAAAGTCTTTGTTCCGTTGATCAATGAATTATATTCCATCCAATATGGCTTCAAATCATAATAGATTATAAGTTTCCATTCTGTAGTTTCGAAGTTGATTTATCCTTCATTTTCAAAATACAATCCAACTTGTTTTGAAAACTTTATCACTTCCGCCTTTTCGGTTTTTTGGGCTGTCGATGGAAAAATTGTGCACGTAAGACAAAGTAGCGTGACAACAATAGAACTCAATGAATGGTGCGAGCTCTTCTTCTGACCGTTCCGGTGACATGGCCTTCAAAATTCTGATAGAACGATCTTCAGTTGCAATAGCCTTGCTTGGGCGTTTATCATCATCACATAATCCTTCATGCTCGTCCTGTATTTCAATAGGAAGAGGTGCAATTTTATGTATGGGCTTGTACCCAAGGGTAAAGACGATTTTACCCAAGGGTAAACGTTTGTACTATTCTTCCCAAGGGTTACTTTTGAGGTGGAGTGTTGTCATCATGGATAACGACTACCGTACCAGGTTGGACATTGTAACACTCGACCTTCCATTTGTATCGGTGTTGCAGCTCATTTAAATATTCTCTCGACCACCGTTTCCAAAATTCAGCTTTTATATCTGCCACAGTGTTCCATCGCTTAAGAGCTGTGGTTTATAATGGAGTGGCGTTGGGATTTATCGACGTATTAAGAGGCTCTCCTATAAGAAAATGTCCTGGAGTAAGAGCAGCAGGGTCATTTGGATCAAATGGCAAACATGTCACAGGCCTAGAGTTTTGAATGGCCTCAATTTCGATGACTAACGTCTCTAGTATTTCATAGGGGAGAGAAACATAAGCGAGCGATCTTCGTAATAAATATTTTGTGGATTTTTTGTGCAGCTTCCCGCAAACCACCAAAATGAGGTGCTCAAAGTGGTATAAATTTGGAATCAATCCCCTTATTGCAGCATTTTTGGGTGATCAATTCTTTAGCTACTTGTCCGAAAAGAGTATCTTTCAGCTCTTGGAGCTGATTCGTGGCGCCAACGAAATTGGTAGCGTTATCGCAGTATAACGTCCTACAATTTCCCCGTCTACTAACAAATCACTTCAAGCACCCTATAAAGCTGTAGAGAGATTGCTTACCACCTCGGGATGAACTGCCTTTGTCGAAAAGCAACAAAATACTGCTGTATACGCCTTGCTGGGTCGTAATGCGCTCGCAGAGAGTAATGTACCCAGATAGGTCCACAAATATCTACTCCAAAAATTATAAACGGGTGAGCAGGCTGCACACGGTGACTGGGCAGATTTCCCATTAATTGGTTTAACATCTTGGGCCATGCTTGTGTGCAACGCACACAGTGTTGTACGATAGAGCGTGCAATGGATTTTCCTTTAATTGGCTAAAATTGCTGCCTCGTTACTGCCAAAAGCGTCTGCGGTCCCACATGTTTATTTTCTATGTGGATATCGGTCATTAGCATTTTAGTGAACGGATGCGAGTGAGACAGTAATATAGGGTGTTTTGCGTTAAATGATAATGCAGCATCTTCTAGTCTGCCCCCAACTTGAAGAATCTTGTATTCATCTAAGAAAGGACTAAGAGTTATTATTTGACTCGAATTTCCAATTTGTTTGTGGAGCGTCAACTGCTTTATTTATTAACTGAACTCTTGTTCCTGCATGAATTTCACGATAACGTGCAGTCCCTCACGCAATCCGGTCGTTGTCAAACTTTCAAAACCCACGCTTTTACTGGATTTGCTTTTAAGGTTTTTTACGAACCGCAAAACATATGTTGTGATGCGTTGAAGTGACTTGAATGAGTTCCGATGATTTATTCTGTACCAGAAATGCACTGTATCATCATCCTGAGCCGAACTTTGCGATTTATTTGCCTCTGCTATATTTGATTCTGAGAGTGATGAAGTTGTAGCCATCACCTGCTGCACCTTTTCAGATTCACATGATCTGTATTCCTGACACACTGAATTTAGGACTATTCGTCTTCTTTCTAGCTCATATTTTCCACCTTGTTGATAAGGTGGTGGCTAGATTGATTCTGCTCCATGGAGAAAGTGCGGACCGTAGAACCACATTGTTGATTCCTATAGCTTGTTTGGCGCTAAACCTCGAAACAATACATCGACAGGATTATCGTGTGATCCAACCTGTCTCCACTGCTGCGGTATAGACAATTCCTGTATAGATGCTATGCGATTGGCCACGAAAGTGTGGAATGAGGACGAGCGTGAATAAATCCAATCGAGCACTATTCGTGAGTCAGTCCAAAAAAAAATCTGAACATTTTCTAGTTTTAAATCATGCTGCACTCTTTTGGCGAGTTCAGCGAGTAATTTAGCAGCACATAACTCTAGCCTGGGTAAAGTTAATTGCTTCAAAGGTGCAGCCTTTGATTTTGAGCATAATAGTCTTACTACCGCCATATTTTGACTATTAATGGACCGGATGTATATGACACCTCCATAGGCTTTTTCGGAAGCGTCCGCAAAACCATGAATTTGTATACTACGCGAAACATCCTGTCCGAAAATATGCCTTAGTGTTTTTAGATCCTTAATAATGACCATTTTTCTTGCAACTCAGATGACAATTCTGTCTCGTCCACGAAATCAAGTTGAATAGCTCTATGCTCTATTGGAATGCTCTGCAACAGTGTCGGATGATTTGAGCACCATTTTCTCAATTTGAAACCACCTTTCGCAAGTAATTCATTTAGCTGGTGCTGAATGCTTAAGGCTGTGGACAACTTGTCCGCGCCCGTCAAAATATCATCCACGTAAAAATCACGAATAATTACTTCTGCTGCTTGTGGATATTTTGACGCTTCCAACTGGGCCAGCCTTTGTAGGCACTTGGTGGCCAAATAAGATGCTGGCGTTGTTCCGTAAGTCACGGTATTCAGTTGATAAGTCTTCACCGGAAGTTTAGGTAAAAAATAGCCTCTGCCTGATATAATTTCGTGCCCTACTTCTGACATAGGTCCCAGTTGAATGTATTCGTTCATAAAGTTCTTGCATTGCTCTTTCAATATGGCATCTTTGCTCGGTTTTTTTTCAATTGAGAAAAATCTTCTAAGAGCAATATCTTTAGAGCAGCCAAGTTGATCAGGATTGTCTCTAAAAGGCAGATGTACGGTAAATCTTCCTGATGCGTTTCTTTCATGAGTTAGATAGAAATATTGCTCACATTTTTCTTGATCTGGTGTTAAATTGTTTTTGTTTGCTTCCACTTCTTCCATTATCCAACATTTTTCTATATCGAAGTTTTCGTGTCGACAAAGCACTCCACAAATTGGCTTTTCCATTTCTCACGATTTTTCCGGATACAATCCAACCAAGCACAGAATTATTTAAAATCGGTAATTTGTCACTCAACTTCACCTTTTCAGGACACAACAAACTATGGTAAAATTCTGCGCCTAGTAGTACATCAATACGACTCGGTATATTAAATTTTGGATCAGCTAGAATTATATTTTGAGGTATATTCCATTCGAAAATTTTTAGTTGTTGTATTGACTAATCAGTTATTATTTGCGGAAGAACAATAGCTTCGACTTTGGCAGAGTAAGCGCTATGTTTTGAGCTCATTAAAATATTGATCCTTCGATGTGCATTCTGAACTGATTGGCCAATACCTTCTATTTTTATTCGTTGTGATGAGCTTGACAATCCAAGTTTTTGATGACTCGTTCAGTAACGAAATTTACTTGTGACCCAGAATCTAATATTGCTCCGCATTCAATGGTCATTCCCTTAGCATTGGTTAATATTATTATTGCTGTGCTAAGTAAAACATAACCTACCTCAAATTTCGGTTATTGTGCTTTTATCGAAGCGGTAGTAAGCGCAATATTCCTGCTTTTTGTGGATGTTGTTGTATCTGTTGCAGATGGGTTGCTTTTGCGGTCAATGTGTAAGAGAATGTTATGCTTATTATTGACAACAATAGAACTCAATGAATGGTGCGAGCTCTTCTTCTGACCGTTCCGGTGACATGGCCTTCAAAATTCTGATAGAACGATCTTCAGTTGCAATAGCCTTGCTTGGGCGTTTATCATCATCACATAATCCTTCATGCTCGTCCTGTATTTCAATAGGAAGAGGTGCAATTTTATGTATGGGCTTGTACCCAAGGGTAAAGACGATTTTACCCAAGGGTAAACGTTTGTACTATTCTTCCCAAGGGTTACTTTTGAGGTGGAGTGTTGTCATCATGGATAACGACTACCGTACCAGGTTGGACATTGTAACACTCGACCTTCCATTTGTATCGGTGTTGCAGCTCATTTAAATATTCTCTCGACCACCGTTTCCAAAATTCAGCTTTTATATCTGCCACAGTGTTCCATCGCTTAAGAGCTGTGGTTTATAATGGAGTGGCGTTGGGATTTATCGACGTATTAAGAGGCTCTCCTATAAGAAAATGTCCTGGAGTAAGAGCAGCAGGGTCATTTGGATCAAATGGCAAACATGTCACAGGCCTAGAGTTTTGAATGGCCTCAATTTCGATGACTAACGTCTCTAGTATTTCATAGGGGAGAGAAACATAAGCGAGCGATCTTCGTAATAAATATTTTGTGGATTTTTTGTGCAGCTTCCCGCAAACCACCAAAATGAGGTGCTCAAAGTGGTATAAATTTGGAATCAATCCCCTTATTGCAGCATTTTTGGGTGATCAATTCTTTAGCTACTTGTCCGAAAAGAGTATCTTTCAGCTCTTGGAGCTGATTCGTGGCGCCAACGAAATTGGTAGCGTTATCGCAGTATAACGTCCTACAATTTCCCCGTCTACTAACAAATCACTTCAAGCACCCTATAAAGCTGTAGAGAGATTGCTTACCACCTCGGGATGAACTGCCTTTGTCGAAAAGCAACAAAATACTGCTGTATACGCCTTGCTGGGTCGTAATGCGCTCGCAGAGAGTAATGTACCCAGATAGGTCCACAAATATCTACTCCAAAAATTATAAACGGGTGAGCAGGCTGCACACGGTGACTGGGCAGATTTCCCATTAATTGGTTTAACATCTTGGGCCATGCTTGTGTGCAACGCACACAGTGTTGTACGATAGAGCGTGCAATGGATTTTCCTTTAATTGGCTAAAATTGCTGCCTCGTTACTGCCAAAAGCGTCTGCGGTCCCACATGTTTATTTTCTATGTGGATATCGGTCATTAGCATTTTAGTGAACGGATGCGAGTGAGACAGTAATATAGGGTGTTTTGCGTTAAATGATAATGCAGCATCTTCTAGTCTGCCCCCAACTTGAAGAATCTTGTATTCATCTAAGAAAGGACTAAGAGTTATTATTTGACTCGAATTTCCAATTTGTTTGTGGAGCGTCAACTGCTTTATTTATTAACTGAACTCTTGTTCCTGCATGAATTTCACGATAACGTGCAGTCCCTCACGCAATCCGGTCGTTGTCAAACTTTCAAAACCCACGCTTTTACTGGATTTGCTTTTAAGGTTTTTTACGAACCGCAAAACATATGTTGTGATGCGTTGAAGTGACTTGAATGAGTTCCGATGATTTATTCTGTACCAGAAATGCACTGTATCATCATCCTGAGCCGAACTTTGCGATTTATTTGCCTCTGCTATATTTGATTCTGAGAGTGATGAAGTTGTAGCCATCACCTGCTGCACCTTTTCAGATTCACATGATCTGTATTCTTGACACACTGAATTTAGGACTATTCGTCTTCTTTCTAGCTCATATTTTCCACCTTGTTGATAAGGTGGTGGCCAGATTGATTCTGCTCCATGGAGAAAGTGCGGACCGTAGAACCACATTGTTGATTCCTATAGCTTGTTTGGCGCTAAACCTCGAAACAATACATCGACAGGATTATCGTGTGATCCAACCTGTCTCCACTGCTGCGGTATAGACAATTCCTGTATAGATGCTATGCGATTGGCCACGAAAGTGTGGAATGAGGACGAGCGTGAATAAATCCAATCGAGCACTATTCGTGAGTCAGTCCAAAAAAAAATCTGAACATTTTCTAGTTTTAAATCATGCTGCACTCTTTTGGCGAGTTCAGCGAGTAATTTAGCAGCACATAACTCTAGCCTGGGTAAAGTTAATTGCTTCAAAGGTGCAGCCTTTGATTTTGAGCATAATAGTCTTACTACCGCCATATTTTGACTATTAATGGACCGGATGTATATGACACCTCCATAGGCTTTTTCGGAAGCGTCCGCAAAACCATGAATTTGTATACTACGCGAAACATCCTGTCCGAAAATATGCCTTAGTGTTTTTAGATCCTTAATAATGACCATTTTTCTTGCAACTCAGATGACAATTCTGTCTCGTCCACGAAATCAAGTTGAATAGCTCTATGCTCTATTGGAATGCTCTGCAACAGTGTCGGATGATTTGAGCACCATTTTCTCAATTTGAAACCACCTTTCGCAAGTAATTCATTTAGCTGGTGCTGAATGCTTAAGGCTGTGGACAACTTGTCCGCGCCCGTCAAAATATCATCCACGTAAAAATCACGAATAATTACTTCTGCTGCTTGTGGATATTTTGACGCTTCCAACTGGGCCAGCCTTTGTAGGCACTTGGTGGCCAAATAAGATGCTGGCGTTGTTCCGTAAGTCACGGTATTCAGTTGATAAGTCTTCACCGGAAGTTTAGGCAAAAAATAGCCTCTGCCTGATATAATTTCGTGCCCTACTTCTGACATAGGTCCCAGTTGAATGTATTCGTTCATAAAGTTCTTGCATTGCTCTTTCAATATGGCATCTTTGCTCGGTTTTTTTTCAATTGAGAAAAATCTTCTAAGAGCAATATCTTTAGAGCAGCCAAGTTGATCAGGATTGTCTCTAAAAGGCAGATGTACGGTAAATCTTCCTGATGCGTTTCTTTCATGAGTTAGATAGAAATATTGCTCACATTTTTCTTGATCTGGTGTTAAATTGTTTTTGTTTGCTTCCACTTCTTCCATTATCCAACATTTTTCTATATCGAAGTTGTCGTGTCGACAAAGCACTCCACAAATTGGCTTTTCCATTTCTCACGATTTTTCCGGATACAATCCAACCAAGCACAGAATTATTTAAAATCGGTAATTTGTCACTCAACTTCACCTTTTCAGGACACAACAAACTATGGTAAAATTCTGCGCCTAGTAGTACATCAATACGACTCGGTATATTAAATTTTGGATCAGCTAGAATTATATTTTGAGGTATATTCCATTCGGAAATTTTTAGTTGTTGTATTGACTAATCAGTTATTATTTGCGGAAGAACAATAGCTTCGACTCTGGCAGAGTAAGCGCTATGTTTTGAGCTCATTAAAATATTGATCCTTCGATGTGCATTCTGAACTGATTGGCCAATACCTTCTATTTTTATTCGTTGTGATGAGCTTGACAATCCAAATTTTTGATGACTCGTTCAGTAACGAAATTTACTTGTGACCCAGAATCTAATATTGCTCCGCATTCAATGGTCATTCCCTTAGCATTGGTTAATATTATTATTGCTGTGCTAAGTAAAACATAACCTACCTCAAATTTCGGTTATTGTGCTTTTATCGAAGCGGTAGTAAGCGCAATATTCCTGCTTTTTGTGGATGTTGTTGTATCTGTTGCAGATGGGTTGCTTTTGCGGTCAATGTGTAAGAGAATGTTATGCTTATTATTGCATTTTATACATGCTTTGGACATGCAGTTTGAAGGTCTATGACCTACTTTCAAACAGTTAAAGCAAAGTTTAAGCTTCTTTACGAGTTGTAGCCTTTCATCGACTGTGCTTTGTAAACATTTTCTACAAGAGTATAATAAGTGATTCCTCTTACAAGAAATGCAATTATTCAATATCGACGCTGTTAAAGTGTACGACTTCGAGTGTCTATTATTATTATTGTTTTCATTTGATTTCGCTTTACCACCCAGAGCCTCTAGTGATTGAAAACGCATTTCCAGAAACATTGAAAATTCCTTTATGCGTTGCAATTCTTTTGGTCGCTTAAGGGTTTGTTTGCATAAGCGATGTGTTGTGACATCTAATCTCTTTATCAGTAGGTGCAATAGAATTGGATCCCAACCGTCTGTTGGTACTCCTAGACTTTCTAGTGCAAGAATGCATTCTTGAGTTGTATCGTGTAGTGATTTTACCGACTGAGCACTTTCATTTATGATGATAGGCTGTGATAATAGTTTATTAATCTGTGCGCTAACTAACAATCTGGGATTCTCATAGTGATCTTTAAGCAATCTAATTTTCTTCGGAAACACTTAATCGAATCAATTTTTCGGCTTCTCCAATTAAATTGGCTTTTAAGTAATACATTTTCTGACATGGTGTAATTGATTGCTTATGAATCATTTCTCTAAACAAGTCATAAAATTTCCTCCACTGTAAGTGATTCCCATCAAATTTAGGAATGGTTATCTTTGGTAAATTCGCCATGGTTTCTATATTGTTAGTTGATGCTACATTTGAAATGGGTTTATAATCTCTTTTTCAGTTAATTTTAAGAGAGCTTCTTGAACTGTTTCTTCTAATTTCAAATACTCGTCAGTGTCATACGCTGAAAAAAATTCACATAGCGCCCAGAGCCATGTAACATAGCGCATTATTTATGGCCCCATACGCCATGTACATAGTACTCTGAGCCATGCAATATGGCTCCCAGCGCCATAATGTCAGAATCTACATAGCGGGTGGTCCCATGTTACATGGCGCAGCATTTATGGTGCCACACGCTATGTAGATAGTACCCTGAGCCATGCAGTATAGCTCCCAGCGCCATAATTACATGGCACAGAAATTATGGCCCCACACGCCATATTACATAGTGCCATGAGCCATGTAATATGGCTCATGGCACTACAATTATAACTCGCAGCCATGCTGTGTGTCTTGAATATAGGAGAGGATATGATCTTTGATGTTATTAATCTCTCGGGAATTTCTTTGATAGAATTCCATCACCTAACATCAACTGCTCTACCTCCAAATGCTCCGAACTGAGAAAGTTCGTGGCCTTTTGTTGGATGCAAACTGGATCATCTTCAGATGCACTGAAAAAACACATAGCGCCAGACGTCATAATGTATAGACTTCTGGCGCCATGTACATAGTCGATTTCGATCGATTTCTGATAAAATATAGCGCCACACGCGATAGTTCATAGGAGCAGACGCTATGCTTATAGCCCTCCACGCCATGTACTAAAGTCCTCCACGCCATGTACTATAGTCCTCCACGCCATACAGTATAGTCCTCCACGCCATGCACAATAGTCCTCCACGCCATGCACAATAGTTTTCTACGCCATGTGCTATAGTCCTCCACGCATTGTAATATAGTCCGCCACGCCATGTACATGGCGTGGAGGACTATAGTACATGGCGTGAAGGACTATAGTACATGGCGTGGAGGGCTATATAGTACTTCTATATAGTATATAGTACTTTTAATAATCTGTATATAGTACTATATATTCTATATAGTACTTTTAATCATCTGGGTGCCTTGCACATACCTGTGACAACTTTCCGACATCGAATCCGTCACCGCCTAACGCTGGATCTTCAACAATTGAATCTCTGGTTCTTCCCCGATGATACACGGCATCAAAGAAACCCAGTATCATACTGCTGCCTAATTTAAGCCTGAATTACATTGGCCAGCAGTGCAGTGCAGTGCACTGAAATTCAGAGCTCATGTAATTGCATGTGGCAGCTCACATTAACTGCAGTGCAGCGGACCGCACTGCATCGTTTAGGCTAATTTCTAAAACGCTGCAGACTGCATCAGCTGACATTCGTTTGAGAGTAGTTGACCGGGCAAAAACAGTTTAAATTGAGGCGAAAATTCCGTTCCAGACATTAAATTGTAAATGGACGAAAAACAGATGCAGAAAACCAAAATATCAAACCTCCACAAATTGATTTGATATTAATTATCAGAACACTGCACTGCTCTCAATGTGCTTCGCAATGCGTACACTGCTTCGAAACTGCGCTGCGCTGCACTGCACTGAACTGCATTTCAATGTAATTCAGGCTTTATTCTTCCACTCGCCGTGCTTGATGTATTATTTCACCGTGACCAACATGACCAAGTGCGGCGGTCTTTTCCCCAATAAATTCGTTCAATCTAACAGATTATTGCGTGCAATGATGTTTGCTCGCAATATCGCGAAGTGTATCGTGTTGGTGCCGTCTCCAATAACTTCTAGTTCGCTGTTAGATCTGTTGACTCATTTCTAGACCAAGTCCTCGGCGTTCGTTAGATGTGCATCGTCGGCAATGGCCTGGTCTGGCGAGGAGCAACAGTATTCATCGTCGGGGCAAGGCGCCTATTTTCACTAACTCTATATTTACATTTCTTTTTTACTTACCCTATATTTACATTTCTTTTTTACTAACCCTATATTTACATTTCCCTTTAACTAACCCTATATTTACTTTTTTACAAATTTTTGGAAGAACATTAGTATTTAACTCGTTTCGCCGAAAATTCATATTTCTTTATATATATATATATATATATATATATATATATATATATATATATATATATATATATATATATATATATATATATATATATATATATATATATATATATATATATATATAAATAAATATATATATATATATATATGTATATATATAGATATTTATATATATATATATATATATATATATATATATATATATATATATATATATATATATATATATATATATATATATATATATGTATATATATAGATATTTATATATATATATATATATATATATATATATATATATATATATATATATATATATATATATATATATGTATATATATCAGCAAAATGATTTTCCAAGATAATCTCTAGAGTGGCCGATCCGATTGAGCTGAAATTTTCGGAGGACGTACGTGTTCATAGCAAGTAGGTCCATGATTTGCTAAAATTCAGATATACGAAATCTTTTGGCAGCGGCGGGTGTTTTAGTGGGTTTTGAGGAACTCCTATATATCCAACCAGTGTAAATTTTTGTCAAAAAAAAGTATAAAAAATGAAAACTTATTATGTACTTAGCTTGTTTATGATAAAGAATTGGAATTTTTGAGCCGTGTGTGGGTGCAGCATGCCTAAAAGTGGACAAGGATTTTTTTTCAAATTTTTATTTGTCATTACTTCTGACAAAAACGCTGGATCATCGTGAAAATTGCAGAGCGTATTGCTGTTGACTAGGGCTTAACACATATTTCAACGTGGTGCGGGTAGCTCTGAAGCTACGGCAGGCTCCTGAAAAAAAATCCTTCAAATTAATGACCCTCCTGAAAATTTTTAATTTTTGGCAAAAATTTCATATCATTGATAAATTTTGACCTTTGTCCATCATGTCAAATTGAAATTTGTAAAATTTCGATTTGCACAAGAACGGCTACCCATCACCAAATTACCTCTATTTTTAGCACTCGAAAATTCTGTTCACGAGAACTGACGAGATTACCTCTATTTTTAGCACTCGAAAATTCTGTTCACGAGAACTGACGACCGGATTATCCGATCATAATGAAATTTACAGAACATGTTGGTATTAGCTAGCACCAGATCTGTCATTGTAGTAAATGTTGCATATTAGTATTAGTTATTAATCTAAAATTTATAACTAAGTTCGCAAATTTTAACCATTTAATTTTTCCACAGTTTCCTAAGAATACGAGGCTAATGACCAATCCGCTATTTAAGAAGGAGGAGGACAAAGGAATGCCAGGTTGCTTTCACACAGGCAAAAATGAAGTTGGCCACCGCATCGATCCTAACGTGCCCAGACTATCGTCTGCCCTTCTGCATTCAGACTGACGCGTCAGACCGTGGGTTAAGAGCAATGCTCTCGCAAAACCACCCAGATGGGGAGAAGGTCATCTGCTACCTCAGCAGATCCTTGACCGCAACAGAACGCAAATACTCCACAACCGAGAAGGAGTGCCTAGCAATCTTATGGGCCATTGAGAAACTAAGGCCGTATGTGGAGGGATCGAAGTTTTCAGTGGTTACTGACCACTATTCCTTGGGTTGACTCCAGAATCTGAAAGATCCTACGGGGCGTTTGGCAAGGTGGGCCGTGCGTCTCAAACAATACAGTTTTGAGATCATTCATAGGAAGCGTAAGGACCATCTGGTACCTGACACCCTCTCGCGAATGCTGCCATACGGAGAGATGGCAGTCATCACCTGTGAAGGAGGCAAGTGGTACGAAACCATGAGGGACAAAGTGCTGGGGGCATCGAAGAGTTATGCTGATTGGAAGCATTTACCGGGGCGTTACCCTGAGTTAGAAGGAGCGGAGGCTTGGAAAAGGGCAATACCCAAGGCAGAGCGGAAGAGAATTCTGTACCGTTGCCATGACGACCCAGGACCGGACATACGGGCCCAGACGCATGTTAGGACGGGTGAGGGTGAAATATTGTTGGCCGTTACCACTTACGTGAGGAGGTGTAAGGTGTGCCAAGCAAAAAAACAAGAGAGAGCTCCGGCTGGGCTCATAGCCTCCCGAAGTGGAGAGGTTCAGCAACCCTGGGAAATGGTATGTGTGGACTCGGTGAGGCCTCTGCCACGAACTAGTCAGGGACACAGTTACATCCTAAGCATCCTGGCCTACGAGAGTAAGTTCCCCCTGCTGTTCCCCATACGGCAGGTGACGGCCTCCACGGTGGCCAGAGTGCTCGAGGACCAAGTATTCTTACTGTTCGGGGCACCTCGGTGGCTTGTGTATGATAACGGGGTCCAGTTTAGAGGGAAGCAGCTCCAGGACATGACCACAAAGTATGGGACGAAAATCAAGCACACCGCTTTATACCATCCGCAAGCTAATCCTGCGGAACGCAAGAATCAGGATATTAAGCGAATGTTGCGATCATACGTCACGGAGGACCATCGGCGGTGGGATCAGAATTTGGCAAAAATCGCCTGCACATTGCGGACGTATAAGCTCAAAGTTGCACAAGTCGCTCCCCACTTCTTTAACTTCGGGCGAGAAATGGTGACGTATCACGATGATAAAGAACGGCCGGAAGTGAAGCAGGTGTAGGGACAAGGTTGGACACAGTGACACGGCAGTACCAATTGCCCGCACTGCACAACCATCGTCAGTACGCAGAACTAACTTCATCTTCATCAGTCGACCGAGCAGGTCGTGCCGTGAACGCGTTCATTATTTCTATTCTGTCTTTTCGTTTAATTGTTTATAGATTTAGCAAATTTTGGTTCATAATTTTCTATTTTCAAGGAAAAATAGCTTTTGTACTCCTTATAGAGTTCAGCAGTAGTATCATAATATTGCGTTGTAAAATATGGATTGTCGCTGTTCCAGGTAATTCTCTTATTTCAGTGTCCATGGCATCGAAATTTTTCCATGCCTCCTCAAGACGCCGTAGTCTTTCTTTATAATATGTGCTAGTTTTCCTGGAAGCTGTGCCCTTTTTGAAACTTTTAATAATTTCTTGAAGAACTTTTCCTAACTCGTCTTGTTTATGTGTGAGTTCTTACTTGCTGCTTGCCATGGGAACAATAATTTGTGTCGATTCCAGCAAATATAATAATTTACTTTGACTATGTGGCTCTGTTATGATACTGTGGTACGGTTCTTTAACTGCCTATATATAATCAGTCAATAAGTAAACGGAATTCTGAGTTCTTAAAATCTCGATGGAAATTTAATGACATCAAATCGCGTGTTTATTGGAATCAGCTACTTCTTGTCGGGGTCACCAACGTTAAGATGTTACGTAAGTTTCCACCTGAGCTGTATCCGTCGGCACATTGACCGGGATACACGAAGAATATAATGCCCTCGGCACTTTTACCGATAGACTAGCTTGTTTAAAACAGAAGAAATCTGCTTTAAAGAGCAACCAACTGATTATGACAGAATATTGACGACACTTAAACCGTAACAAGTAATCAATAATCTGCTGTTGATCTAATTATTGCAACAACGGCACTTAAACCGTGATGCTACTTATCAAACACCTCAAGTGAACACACAAAAGATCGATTGAAAAGTGATTTATTTTCCTATGCATAGTCTAACCTATAGTATAATGAAAATCTTACTTTCTACAATGTAAGCATAACTCACTGACACGAATTTTATACAGAGTTGCAAAAAAATGCAGGTATTTAGAACAATATTTCAGCAATAATAATTCGTAAGCATGACTTAATCATAACATTTGCAAACTTATTCAAATGCAACAATTGATGACAACTTGAATTGTTTAACGTACATATGTTATGTAAACAAATACGAACTTATTCTTTGTAACCTTTTTATGATTTAACATTGAACATGACATATTTATTAACAATCAATCATATGTAAGTGAACTTAATATAGAACATTGAACAATAAATATTTATTAATATTTAATATGTCTAAGTCAACTTAATATTAAACACACCGAATATTAAGATCTAGAAACTTTAAAAACTTTTGCGAATGGTAACCTTAAATTTTTTTGCATCCCAAGACAAATCGCTTTTGACAAGTGTCCACATCGTGTACCTTCGCTCCGCTTTTCTTTTCGCTATATTTAATTATTCCGTCAATTTTTCTTCGCACTTTGCATTGACTGTGTTTTCAATAATACTTATCGCGCTATTACGCAGTTTTTTTTAAAGTGCCAGTTCAGTGCTTCTCACATTATCTTATTTTTAAGACTCATCAGTGATATACTCTGCAAATTTACTGTTGTTGACTATCTGCTGTGATTCCCTTCTATCATCTTTTCTTTCGCGCGCTTTACAACGATAGTTTGCGCTATTTACATTTCTTTTCGCGCCATTACCCAGTTTTATCTGAGTGCCGGTTCAGTGCCTTCTTGATCATCTTGTTTTCAAGATTTATTTGTATATATCTTGGCTAATTTACCGGTTCAAGTTTTTGCTGTGTTTGCGTTAGTGACATTTGTAAGCTCCGTAGCGAAGCTTTCTTTTTTACCGGCCATCTAGTGATTTGCAGTACATTTTATTCAATAATTTGTTTTGGTGTGGAACTGCGGTGACATTATCAAAAACAATAGTCAAATCACCCACCCAAGTTCATAAATGCTCCAACCCTAAGCTTCGATAAGCTCGGTAGTGAAACTTTTTTTTTGCCGGCCATCTAGTGATCTGCGGTACGAATTGTTCAACAAGTTGCTACGATTTGAATCTGCGGTTACATAAACATAAACAATAGTCAAATCACCTACCAAAGTCCATCAGTGTTCCAACCCTAAGCTTGAAAATCTTTGGAGCTTCTAAGCTCATAGTGATCATTTGAATCAAGTTTCTCTAAATTTTCAAAGCTGATCGATCGTGAAGCTTTATCAATACCGTGGTTGTGGTCTAGGCATTTGTCAGCTTTTTTGTCGTAGTGCTGCCAATATTGTACATTTACTTATAAAAGTGCTATCGGTTTTTCATATATTTGAAATTTGTTTTCCTGGATTTTCATACATATTCTTTGATGATGTCGCTCTGTTCCGCCAATGCTTGCTGCGACAAAGCCGATAAAACACCCCTCATAACATCCTTTGGGTTTTGCGGACTATCATTTCACGCCAAGTGTGCAGGTTTCACTGCACCCATGGGCGATTGTATCAATCGCGCGGACTCCGGCATCCATTACTACTGCGATAAATGTCGGAAGTTCTCGATATCAACCTACGTTGAGAGACTCAGGGCCAATCTTCGGAACGTTGCTGCGCTCGAGGCTTCCTTCAACGTTCTTAGTAAGCAGCTTGAGGATTCCCGCAAGGAGACCGAAAAGTTCCTTAAATTCCCGTTAACGGAGCGTCCATCTACATCAACTTCACAAGATTCGCTGAACATCTGTGAAGCGACTACGATTTTATCTCCTGCTTCACTTGTTTCTCTTGAAATTCCTCTACCGGCTGGAATTTGCACTCGCAGCCAAAAGCAATTGCATTTAACCCAGGCCCAGCTGCTGCAGCTTAACTCTCAGGTGCGGCCTGTTCTTACATCGGCTGAATCGGTACCACCAGTGGATTTTCGACAAATGAACTCTCCGAGCTCACAGGCGCAAACTAATCCATCTTCCAAGCCTCCAGCTCAACGAAAACGTGTTTCACCAGTCCCACAAAGTGATATTTCCGCTAGAGATGCTAACGCCGTTTTAATTGCTACATCTTCCGACTCTTTGTTATCGGATCATGCACCGACTGCAGGTCAACCGAGATCTTCAACAGGTCTTTCTCAGCCTTGTCAGCCAGCTCGTACTCTACCACGCCTGGTTGTTGCTTCGCCACCTTTGCATGTATTTGTATCGCGTTTCGCATACAAGACTTCAGCAGAAGCAATCATGGATTACACCACTGCCAAACTTGGCTACTCACCACCTTTGCTAATCTGCAAAAAGCTGACACCTGATAACCTGCAGAATCAGGAAATCTCCTCGTTTAAAATAACGGTAACTGCTGGCACTGATCTTTTACTTCACAAAGGATTTTGGCCATCTGGAGTACTGTTTAAGGAATTCGCCAGGAGACCTCGTAAAAATTTTCATCAAATAAAACCAAAAGTCTCCATAACGTAAGAACCTCAACTTCAGATGATAATGGGTGCTTAACTGGAATCAGAACCAATGGAATCAGAACTTTAGAAATTAATGAGATAAATCCAATTCATGTATACTACCAGAACGTTCGTGAACTTAGGACTAAGCTGAACACGCTGAATCTCTCCTCTACTCTTTCGTCTGATCATATAATCTGTTTAACCGAAACATGGTTAACAGTAGATATTTATGATAACGAGCTGTTTCCGTTTCATACTGTCTTCCGTCGCGATCGTGATCGAGCTACATCAGGTAAAAGCGATGGCGGGGGTGTATTGGTTGCAGTTCACGGTTCTCTTCAAGGAACATTCTGTATGGATTTCTCTCCTTCTCCTCCTGTTGAATGTATTGCTGTGCGTGTTACCCTTGCTCCCACAAAAATTCTCATTGTTTTTTCAGTATATGTTCCTTGTAATTCCTCAGTTACGGTTTATAGTAAATTTTTTGATGAGCTCTCAACCTACCTCAACGTTAGCTTTCCTTCTGCTTTTTCTTTAATATGTGGTGATTTTAACTTACCGAACCTGGTATGGAATCATAACTTTTCTTCAATAATCTCTTCCAGCAATATTTCCTTAATAACCTCATCCTTTTTATCTTTGTGTTCACTCTCCCAAGTAAACTGTGTTCCCAATATAAATAACAAAATACTAGACTTCGTTCTATCTAATATTCCCTCCAATAATATGAGTGTTCATACCGCATCCTTTCCCTACGTCCAAGCTGACTTACATCATCCTCCTCTCTCAATCGCACTTCATATCGATCTTTAGACATCTAGAGCTCCTTTTCGTCCCATGCGCTTTAACTTCCATAAAGCTGACTTCTCTAATATGATGACTGAAATGAACTCGGTTAACTGGTTCTCCTTTTCTCGCGGCCTCACTGTCTATGAGCTTGCCATAAAATTCCACAACTTCCTATCTAACCTTATCTCCCGTTTCACTCCATCCAAACGTCCTCGCAAGCCCAATGACGCTCCTTGGTTTCATCGTGATGTGGCGTCAGCCCTGAAAGCTAAGGATGTCGCTCGAGCTAGATTTAAGCATACAGGCTCTCATGATGACTTCCTCGAATTTTCAAGGCTACGATCTTCTGCCAAAACGGCTGTCAATCAAGCTATCCGAGATTACTTTTCCAGCATTGAGTCCTCTATCTGTTCTAATCACCAAAAACCCTTTTGGTTGTATGTCCGTTCCCTCAAAAGTTCCCATCGTTTCCCCGTTTCCATGTTCCTCGATAACGATACTGCATCTAATCCACGTGAAATTTGCGACCTTTTCGCAAACTATTTTTCTTCCTTCTTTTCTCGACATAATAATAACTTGCCCTGTGATATTCCCCGTGTTGCTTCACATTCCCTATCTTCCTTTTACACCAATCCTCTTGAAATTGAATCCTTACTCGAGTGTCTTGATGTCAATGTCGGTTGTGGTTGTGATGGTATCCCTAATCTGTTGGCCAAATCACTATCATCATCTTTATGTGTTCCTTTATCTATTATATTTAACCTCAGCCTCTCCTCCGGCTGCTTCCCTGACAGTTGGAAATCTGCTTATATTTCCCCCATCCACAAGTCTGGAGACCCAAGCTTTGTTTCCAACTACCGTCCAATTTCCCTCCTTCCTTGCTTTGGTAAAGTTCTTGAAAGAGTGGTTTACAACAGGCTGCTTCCTCTCCTCCATCCCTTCCTTGCTCCGGAACAGCATGGTTTTGTTAAAGGTAGATCCTCCACCTCTAATCTTATATGCTTTACTAACTTTGTTGCTTCTGCCTTAGACCAACGGAAGCAAGTGGATGTGGTGTATACCGACTTCTCAAAAGCTTTTGATTCTGTTGATCACGGAATTCTTCTTGCCAAGCTTCGAAGTTATGGGGTGTCAGGTTCCCTTTTGTCTTGGTTTTCATCCTATGTTTCTGGTCGTTCTTGTGTTGTATCTGTGGAATCCTCCACCTCTTCCCCTTTTTGTCCATTCTCCGGTGTGCCTCAGGGCTCTATTCTTGGTCCTTTATTATTCCTAGTCTTTATAAATGATCTCCCTTCTTTTGTTCGTTCTCCCTGCCTCTTGTTTGCTGATGACTTCAAGATTTTCAAAGTAATCGAATCTATCAGCGACTGCCTCCAACTCCAAAACGATCTCCGTTCTCTTTGCGACTGGTGCGCTACTAATTATCTTACTTTGAACATATCCAAATGTCATCAAATGTCCTATACGTTTAAAACATCACCCGTAATATATTCCTACACACTGTACGGATCTTCCATCACGGCTGTTGATAATTTTAAGGATCTTGGTGTGCACTTTGATCCAAAGCTCAAGTTTGACCTGCACATGCCTATATAACCACCAAGGCTTCTCGTCTGTCCTGTTTCATTCTTAGATGCTCTTCTTCGTTTACTAGCATCGCTACCTCTTTCCATCTGTTTTTTTCACTTGTTCGTAGCATTCTAGAATATTGTTGTCAAGTGTGGTCTCCCCGTCGTAAATATCTTAACGAGGCAGTGGAATACGTTCAGGGTAGGTTTACTCGCTCCCTGTTGTTTAAATTCAATATCCCTTACTGTGAGTATAGTGATCGTCTATCCTTATTCCAAATTCCTTCCCTAGATTCCCGACGAGTGTTTCTTGACGAGTGCTTGCTTTTCAAGCTACTCCATTGCCCTATGCTCTCCGATCTTGGTCGTATGCTGTGTATGCGGAGCGTCAATCGATCGGATAGATTTCAACTAATGTTCTCTCTTCCCTTCGCACGATCTGATGTTTATTTTAACTCGCCGCTAGTGCATATCCCCAGGAAGCACAACGATCTTCAGCTTGGTCCTTTTCCGCTAACGTTCGCACAATTTAAATCACAAATTAAAGACTTAATTCTTAAAGTTCCTCACTGACACGAATTTTATACAGAGTTGCAAAAAAATGCAGGTATTTAGAACAATATTTCAGCAATAATAATTCGTAAGCATGACTTAATCATAACATTTGCAAACTTATTCAAATGCAACAATTGATGACAACTTGAATTGTTTAACGTACATATGTTATGTAAACAAATACGAACTTATTCTTTGTAACCTTTTTATGATTTAACATTGAACATGACATATTTATTAACAATCAATCATATGAAAGTGAACTTAATATAGAACATTGAACAATACATATTTATTAATATTTAATATGTCTAAGTCAACTTAATATTAAACACACCGAATATTAAGATCTAGAAACTTTAAAAACTTTTGCGAATGGTAGCCTTAAATTTTTTTGCATCCCAATAACTTCCAATGCAATACGAAATTCGCAGAGCAGCAATCGGCCTTTTTGTTATTTTCGTTCCAATATATGCTTGCATTAAGTATTTTCATCGCAAGCATTTGCAATGAAAATGAGTAAACAATGTTTAAATTTTCTAAGATCTCCATATTTTTTGAATGACAGCCCCAAACACCTTGCTATCGCTGTTACTTTCGATGAAGTCACCGAAATTAAAATAAGCTTAGATTCTATTATTACTTACGGTTTATAAGTTTTAAGTAAGAAAAGTAAGTAAGAAAAGAAGTGGGTAAAATACACACTCCAAATCTGCACAAATCCTCTACTATTCTTCAAATATAAGTGTTTCTAGCGGTTCTGATGCGCTAGGGTTTTTTTGTCTGAAATTCAACATTACATCGCTAAAAATCACTAGTCTTTAAAATTCATTATTGACTCAAATTACTCTCTCATTGTTCTTCCTAACCTAAATGCTACTTTTAATAATCGGGGTGCCTTGCACATACCTGTGACAACTTTCCGACACCGAATCCGTCACCGCCTTACGCTGGATCTTCGACAATTGATTCTCTGGTTCTTCCCCGATGATACACGCATGGCCTTCATATAAAAGGCCTATCGCGACTTGCAATCTGACAGGTATTAAGCTACTTTTTAAAATGGTGTAGTCCTCTCGTTATTAAGATTTGTTGGGAATTGCACAATGACAATTGTTTGACATTTCTCTGACAATTAGTAAATATTAGCAATGTGAATGGTGCTGCTCGGTTGAATCCGCGAATAGAGTCTATTTTCCCATTATCCGGAGACTGATTTCGAAGATTTTGTCGCGTAAAAGATATTTCGGATAAGTGCCGTGAAAGTGATGTGTTTATTGTGCTGTATACGCGAGAACTTTGCAATTTGGAATACCTGCCACCTACTCTCGGCAATGTATATTGTAAACAATTGCCGTTTGTGGTTGGTAGGGTTTATTCCACTTCAAAAATAATAAAATTTTGATAATCTGCAAATTCTTCTACACAAACGATAGCGAATAAGTGTCCCGATGAATTGAGGTCTGATGCTAAAGACTTTTTATATCTAAATTGCTTGTGAAACATCCCAGAACAACATTGATTGACATGACATATGAGTTTCCTCATATCTCCTGTAGGTGGATCTCGTGAATTTCTTTATAACCATAAAAAAACATCACTGTGTGGACTGGTTGGGAAAAGTAGCTTAGGTCCGCCATCTTGTAGGTTAATTGCTTTTGCGATAGGCCTTTTATATGCGATAAAAGCTTGCTTTTGCGATAGGCCTTTTTTGCTTTTGCGATAGGCCTTTTATATGAAGGCCATGATACACGGCATCAAAGAAACCCAGTATCGTACTGCTGCCTAATTTAAGCCTGAATTACATTGGCCAGCAGTGCAGTGCAGTGCACTGAAATTCAGAACTCATGTAATTGCATGTGGCAGCTCACATTAACTGCAGTGCAGCGGACCGCACTGCATCGTTTAGGCTAATTTCTAAAACGCTGCAGACTGCATCAGCTGACATTCGTTTGAGAGTCGTTGACCGGGCAAAAACAATTTAAATAGAGGCGGAAATTCCGTTCCAGACATTAAATTGTAAATGGACGAAAAACAGATGCAGAAAACCTAAATATCAAACCTCCACAAATTAATTTGATATTAATTATCAGAACACTGCACTGCTTTCAATGTGCTTTGCAATGCGTACACTGCTTCGAAACTGCGCTGCGCTGCACTGCACTGAACTGCATTTCAATGTTATTCAGGCTTTATTCTTCCACTCGCCGTGCTTGATGTATTATTTCACCGTGACCAACATGACCAAGTGCGGCGGTCTTTTCCCCAATAAATTCGTTCAATCTAACAGATTATTGCGTGCAATGATGTTTGCTCGCAATATCGCGAAGTGTATCGTGTTGGTGCCGTCTCCACTTATGCCTAGTACTATACTCATCGCGAAACGAAATCAACGGTCAAATCCCATACAAAAGAGCTTTACTGACGAATTGAAAAGCTCTTTTTGTATGGGATTTCATCGTTGAATTCGTTTCGCGAAGAGTATAGTACTAGGCGTACTTCTAGTTCGCTGTAAGATATGTTGACTCATTTCTAGACCAAGTCCTCGGCGTTCGTTAGATGTGCATCGTCGGCAATGGCCTGGTCTGGCGAGGAGCAACAGAATTCATCGTCGGGGCAAGGCGCCTATTTTCACTAACTCTATATTTACATTTCTTTTTTACTTACCCTATATTTACATTTCTTTTTTACTAACCCTATATTTACATTTCCCTTTAACTAACCCTATATTTACTTTTTTATAAATTTTTGGAAGAAAATTAGTATTAAACTCGTTTCGCCGAAAATTCATATTTGTTGATATATATATATATATATATATATATATATATATATATATATATATATATATATATATATATATATATATATATATATATATATATAAGTATATATAAGCACCCAAGGCAGAGCGGAAGAGAATTCTGGACCGTTGCCATGACGACCCAGGGCCGGACATACGGGCCCAGACGCATGTTAGGACGGGTGAGGGTGAAATATTGTTGGCCGTTACCACTTACGTGAGGAGGTGTAAGGTGTGCCAAGCAAAAACACAAGAGAGAGCTCCGGCTGGGCTCATAGCCTCCCGAAGTGGAGAGGTTCAGCAACCCTGGGAAATGGTATGTGTGGACTTGGTGAGGCCTCTGCCACGAACTACTCAGGGACACAGTTACATTCTAAGCACCCTGGCCTACGTGAGTAAGTTCCCCCTGATGTTCCCCATACGGCAGGCGACAGCCTCCACGGTGACCAGAGTGCTCGAGGACCAAGTATTCTTACTGTTCGGGGCACCTCGGTGGCTTGTGTATGATAACGGGGTCCAGTTTAGAGGGAAGCAGCTCCAGGACATGACCACAAAGTATGGGACGAAAATCAAGTACACCGCTTTATACCATCCGCAAGCTAATCCTGCGGAACGCAAGAATCAGGATATTAAGCGAATGTTGCGATCATACGTCACGGAGGACCATCGGCGGTGGGATCAGAATTTGGCAAAAATCACCTGCACATTGCGGACGTATAAGCTCAAAGTTGCACAAGTCGCTCCCTACTTCTTTAACTTCGGGCGAGAAATGGTGACGTATCACGATGATAAAGAACGGCCGGAAGTGAAACAGGTGTAGGGACAAGGTTGGACACAGTGGCATGGCAGTACCAATTGCCCGCACTGCACAACCATCGTCAGTACGCAGAACTAACTTCATCTTCATCAGCCGACCGAGCATGTCGTGCCGTGAACGCGTTCATTATTTCTATTCTGTCTTTTGGTTTTATAGTAATAAATTGTTTCCTTAGTTACGCATTAATAATCGTGTTTCATGATCCGACAGCAAGTAGCGCATTTGCTACACAGGAAAGTCTAGAGCCTGAAGCCAGAGCCGGAGAGCTTGAGGAGTACGAGTGGACGTGCGAAAGCGAATGAGGGCCGCAGTTCGACAAAGTGCTCAGAAGTATAATTTACGGAATCGGGACGTGGGCTATGAAGAGGGAGAGACTGTTTGGTGGAGGAAATACACACTCTCAGATGCGGCGAAGTTTTACTCTGCAAAACTGGCACCTGAGTATGTCGGACCCTTATGGTAACGAAGCAAGTCTCCGGGTGGACCTATCAGTTATTGGATCGTCAGGGTAAAAATGCGGGAATATAGCATACGAAAGACCTAAAACGGTACGTGGAAAAAAGAAATAGGAAGATTATCTTAATTTGGAGAGTAAGATGGGATGATTAGCGGCGTACCCATAAACTATTTATTTTTGTCATTGCGGGAAACTTGGAGGAAGCATGTAATTAGAATTAAGAGATGGTGGTTATAGATAACAAGAATGTTGCATAGCAGGTGGTACGGCCATATTCCAGGTCCAGGACTGGCAACCACAGAGTGGGCAATAACAATAAATCTAGTGGTGGTGGGTTGAAAATAAAATTAGTTCGAACATACTACGGTGGCGGGTTGAATTAGTTATTGAAAACCAGATGGTGGGGGGGAACTTAGCAAGTTCAGTTAGGCAATAGTTTACATAAAGGTATGACATAGGAATAATATAAAAATAGAATACATATTGGTCGTACCGCAAAAGAGATACCTAATATATAACGAGGTGATAATAAGTATGAGTATGATTAACCGAGCAAAGATAATTGTAGGTAGAACCAAAGTAAGATTCAATGCGACTCCGCTGAGGAGTGGTGCGACGCGGTACAGCGACTCGCGATATGTCCGGGTTATTAATTGTCGGGAATCACTCCGTAATTCTCTGGGGATGGGGTTGATGTTACGCCAGCGAGAGACGATTGTCTAAAATGAAAACAAATACGAATGAAAATAAGCCTAGCGCATCAGAACTGCTAGAAAACTAATTTTTGAAGAAATTGTCGTTGAATGACAAAAAAATGTGGAAAGACGTAATACACTTTTTTGTAGAATCATATCAACCACTCCTTATCCAAAGCAAAAACCTCAGCTTTAACATATTTGATTAAAATGCTCAGTGCTGGCAACACTTTCCCAACGAAACAGCAATAAGTTTACCACAAAGTTATAGAAGAAATGGATGGGCGGTATACACGTACATGAGCGTACGTGTATGGCACCAGCTCTTCTTGTAGAATGCTATCCCTTCTCCCCTTTGACAAAACTCATGTTGTCAAATAAATGTAAACAAAGTCCGATTACGTATGATTGCCGAATGGATCTATTCGAATTTCGGCCCATTAACAACATTCTTATGCCTTAAAAGTGGTTCATGATAAAGTTTGACCATTATTACTTACCTTATTGGGCAAGAAGTAAAACGGCATCGAAAAAATCTAACCAAAACTGCGAAATGAACTGCATGCTAGAGAGTTGTGCAACTACAATCGGCTCTCATAATATCGGATTTGCGATTTTCGGTCGAAAAACGAATTCACAACACTAAAAATTAAACTAAGAATATGACTAGTGAGACAGTAAATCCGTAGATTTAAAATTACCGCCGCAATTGGTAATCTTTTGCGGATACCTTACTACGCGCGCGATCACTGACAACTTAGTTTGACAACCTGAGTTTTCTTAAATTTTTATGAGTTGGGAGCGTCAAAGGCGTACCAATTAGTTTGGTTGCTGGGAGTCACAAATATTTTTGAATATTTTTTTCCAAGTTAAAATGAATACATGTTTGTGGGTGAAATGAAAACAGATCACGAGAATATAATTATGAAATATAATTTGAACGCAGAGTGTGGAAGGAAGGAGGTGCATTAAAAGATGTATTATTATATGAAAACAACCATAGCACCTCTATTTATATAACTTTGCGTCTCTATGATCCCAAGCAATACGATGGGTTTTTAAGTTAGAGCTTTAATTCGATCAAAGCCAGTTCCAAGCCCGGTTTTTAAGGAAGTGGTTTTTAAGAAAACACTTGCAAAACACTCTCTTGTGGTACTTAAACACAAAATTCAAGAAACCTCAATAATTTCTTGTTTTTCTCAAATATTACGAATTTTACAAGAATAAAATACGCAAGATTGCAAAAAGTACGAATTTCAAAAAAGCATATCAGCAATTAGTTTCATTCCTATTCGCACGGCGAATATGTGCCTCTCCACGATTAACGTGTTTAATCTACCTCCACTCTGCTTGTTTCATTTTTCAGCTGTTGACAACATTCATGCTGTCCAAATTATACAAGCTATCTGTGCAAGTGGCTGCGTATTCTATTTCGCTAAGTTTAGCGCTATTCGTAGCAATTTTGTACGAAAAGACAGTATAACCATTCAAGTGATGTGGTATTTAAATTAATTGTAATCATTATGTATGAAACAATTATTGTACATTCTAATTTTATCCTGGTTATTTAGTCTTGTCTAAACCACATGAGCTTAGAGATGGTATTATACATTTAAGAGCGCTAGTAATTGTGACTAAATGACAAATATTTAAAAACTAGACATGAAGTGTGCAGTGAAGTGTTGTCCACACAATAGATTTTTGCACCTGGCTTCTTTTTGTGGCAAAATTTGGCTTGCAGCAAGATTACAAAAACGACTTGCTGCGAATTTTTTTAAAATATATTATAATAGATTCAGGTACGCTAACAGACCTATTATATATCAAATTAACTCATCATAAAAATGGCGATTCAAACTTGCGCGCCAATTGCCTGCCCCCCTATTTATTACAAATTTTAAATCACCTACGGCCTTTGCTATATATGTTTGTGTGAGAGAATGTCGCATACTAATTTAAACTGGTGCCGCACGGAAATCGACAGTTCCAATCCACTTCTTCTATATCTTTGGTTTACCATGACAAGCTCATACTTGAATCAACTTATCCTTTGAATTTCGTTCTCATCGGAGGATTTCATCGAAAGTTTCATCAGTTAAGGCTGGTACTGAGCTAATCGTGAAGCCAAATTTTGACATGGGTCCATTATCTGGTCATTCTTTCGAGCGAAAATTTTGACAATGGAGAAGAACAGAGACACTGCTCATTTCTGACGGATAAAATGTCAAAAATTTCACTTTTCTACCGATTTTCTTATTGGAAAGACATTTGCACTGCTTCATTTTCAAATTGAAACACCAAATGTCACTTTTTATCTCGAAAGAATGAACTGCACAAACTAAATTGGCGTGAAATGATTGGAGACATGTTTCAGTGCCATCTACGTTTTCAACGCGAAAGCAACTTCAAAGCAACTTTTCATGCTAAGAACTTAGTACAACTCTTGCTTATTTTCAAGCTAAATTTTCGCCGAAACAGATTTCACCTCAAACTTTGTATGAAAATTTCACGTGAAATCGAACTCAGTACTATGCTTTAAACGTTGTTTGAGGCTGCCATCCAAAAAATGTTCAAAACTCAGAAAATTTAAAAATTGTTTCTTTATTTTTATTGCAAATACTTTGCATATGAGTACGTAAATTGAAGCATCCGTTGGTGCAATATTTACGAAAATGGCCAATGCTGGTTACCCTGTGTCAGCAGCAAAGCAAAATATATACCAAATCTGCTTCACGTTAAGTTAAACTCAACCAGTAAATTTCGTTTCGATTGAATCCCTGCGCTGAAAGTTATACGGGTGAAAAGAACTTTAGAGTAACCACCCTCAAAATTTTAAATTGTTAGTATGTTTTGTTAATTTTCTTTGCAGGGTCATTCCCATTTGCAAATCTAATGACAAATCGTTCAGTAAAGAAATACCAAAAAATTACAAAATGGTCATAGCTGGCGGCCCTTTCATGATTTTCTTACGAAATTCCTACGACATTTGGCTTTGATTAAGGTCCGTTTACGGCATGAAGTTCGTTTTGATTTCATGACTGGACCGGAAGTTATAGGGAAAAAAGCTTTATTTTGCTGAGCAAATTTGCAAGATTTAGGAAACAAAAATTACCATAGCTGGCAACTCTATTCTAATTTTTCAGCTAAATTTTCAACAAATATTATCTGAAGTAAGATCCAAGTACTGAGTGAATTTCGTTAAAATCGGATGGCTGAACCGGAAGTTATAGGCTAAAAACCAGTTTATTTTTCTCAGTGATTTTTCAAATCACTTCTATCAGATCTGGTGCTAGCTAATACCAACATATTCTGCAAATTTCATTATGATCGATTAATCCGGTCGTCAGTTCTCGTGAACAGAACTTTCGAGTGCTAAAATTAGAGGTAATTTGGTGATGGGTTACCGTTCTTGTGCAAATCGAAATTTTACAAATTTCAATTTGACATGATGGACAAAGGTCAAAATTTATCAATGATATGAAGTTTTTGTCAAAAATCAAAAATTTTTCATGAGGGTCATTGATTTGAAGGATTTTTTTCAGGAGCCTGCCGTAGCTACAGAGCTACCCGCACAACTTTGAAAACCCATATGTGCTAAGTCCTAGTCAACATAAAAACGCTCTGTTTTCAGTAAAACGGAGTACGGGAACGGCTTCATTGCAATTAATCACAATTAATCGTAGTACGGGAACAGAACTTTTAACATGCTTTGTGCGCGAGAAGATTGAAGAGGCTAATGGTGGAAAGTTATACCGTCCGTGTCCAGGAGCTGAGAAAAACTGGTGCCGTACTCATACGCCAGCGTTACCAGAAAAAAATGCAGAAAATCTTGGAAATTTTTCCAAAAATACGGAGAAATCTGGGGATTTTAGTTTCAATGAAAAACGTAACTTAGTTTCAGTAAAAACGATATTATTTTAATACAAACTATTTATTTCAGCAAAAACAAACAATGCAAGACAAAAAAATAATTCATAACAGCAATTTTCTGCGTACTATGATTATGCTTTAATATATATATATACCGAAAATAATTTTGATTTAAGGATTTCATTTAATTCTACACCTGCACAAGTTTCATTTCTGGATTTTAAATATTCTTTAGAAAAAAGTAGGCCACTTAGAGTATATGTTTGTATTCGACTGCTCGTTTTTTCGTTTATTGATGTTAATTTCTACAGTGGCGAAATAATTGAGTGCGAATAACAGGTGAAAAATAAAATTCCTCAAAAATGGAAAAGCTGATTTATGTTCTTATGTTTCGATTGGATTCACTTGTTTCCAAAATAACTCAGCATTGCTGGTTTCAAAACCGGTGAATTCAATATTTCTTAGACTCCATCACTGTGAATTTATATTCTGCAATTCTGATATTTCTCTTTAGCTTGGAAAACATTGACAAAGTGCGATAATTGAAGGTTGTCTTTTCCAAACAACATTTTAAGGATCCATGAAACTGATACTGATATATTTGGTTTTCATAATTTTGATACTGATATATTTGGTCAATATAATTTTAACAGTGCGTTTCGAATAGTAAAATATAATCTTTCAGTCTATTTAACTAGGCGTTCACTGCGAGATCCTAAGTAAAGGTCATCCTATGGTAAAAATTACATTTCATTTAGAAATTTATCATCCTTCCTTTTGGTTTTCACTAAGTAATGCCTTTGAATATAATTATTGAATATTATTTTCGTAAATCTTGTTATTTCCAAGTTAAGCCAAAATATATTTGGGGGTTCACTTTGAAAGAGGTTATTTAATTGTAGAATTTGACAAAGAGCTAGCCGTTTGAGCTTTTCAAACTCTATACCTTTTTGTTTGACATTTTGATTTGCGCTATGTGAAATTTTGACAATTTTACTTAAACATTTAAAATATCAAAGTTTCAGAACAAGTTTGAAAAAATCTGGAAATTTTGAATAATATCTGGGTGTCTGGAAAACGTTGTGAAAATCTGGCAAATGCAGACTTAAATCTGGATCTGCCATCACTGACATACGCTCATGTACGTGTATATCGCCCATCCATTTCTTCTATATCTCCGCCATAACCAGCCCCTGGACACGGACGGTATGACTTTCCACCATTAGCCCTTTCAATCCTCTCGCGAACAAAGCATGTTAAAGCTGCCTTTACGCCATTTCGCTCTCATTGTCAAACTGGAGAGGAACTACTTTGATTTGACCCGATTTGACAATGCGCTGACAAAAATTTACTACCATCCCCTTCAATCTAAATCTTATAGCCCGTCCAGACTACAGATACTTATGTATCCGCATACATAAGTATGGTCCACACTGCAGCGACATATGTACAATTAGCGCATACTTTTCATTGATTTTCATGGCAAGGGTAAAATGTATCTGCAGATGTCGCTGCAGTGTGGACAATACTTATGTATGCGGATACATAAGTATCTGTAGTCTGGACGGGCTATTATAGCCCGTCCAGACTACGGATACTTAAGTATCCGCATACATAAGTATCCGGAAACATATAATCCCGTCCAGACCGCAGATACAATTGTATGCGGAAACATTTGAAAAAGAATTGCTGTGGACCTAATTTTGCGGATGCATTGATGAATGCATGGGATATGAGAATGAAAATCTGATAAGAAAATTTATTTTTGAAGAATGGCTAAGATACAGTATTGGAAAATGAAACATTTGTGGGCACTGAAATTCTAAAAGTAGGCAATTACCGGTTTTCACCGAAACACTTAGTATGAAACATGAGCCTATTTTTACCTCTTTTGGATTTTATTAGGGGTAGGACCATATAAGTGTTGCTTGCGCCCGTAGACTGGGATATGCAAATATATTACATGCACACAAAAAATTAATAAAATAACAGATACCACAAATAATCAATAGCGTAGGTAAAACTTAGGTAATGCATGCCAACATGTATTGTAAATATACTACCCTTTTTCGCAGAATGAAAATTAATAAAGAACTGAAAATGATTACAAGTATTTAAGTTTTTGTTAGGTTTTTCCGTATTTTTAATTAGGTGTAGGGCCATAAAATTCAATTAGTATACATGTACACTAATACACTCAGGTATACAGTGGATGAAATTTCCATGGCAGTGTTTCTCGGAACGAAAGTGGCCAAATTACTCAGTAACAACCATCAAAAGTCTCTTAGACCTGCTGCATTTCCAAACCGCCTTGTCCCGTGAATTTCATTTTGGTATGATAATGAGGTCGAGAATTCTCAACACATGTTTTGTGTGCTGAAAAATGGGTCATTTGGTCATTGGCTATTTACCAGGAATGAGGTAAAGATTTTCAGGCTAACCTGCAGAGTCATTAAAAATGACACAGGTAGGTATGTTGTACCTATAACACAATCATTCATCGCTCAATCGAAAAAGCATGAGCAAATGATGCTTGTGGATGCAGTGCAGTCAACTGCACTGCATTGAAATTTAAAACTCATGTGATTCTGTGTAACAACTTGCACTGCATCGTTTAGGCTCATTTATGAAAACACTGCATCGGTTGATATTTGTTTGAAAATATTTGGCCGTGCAACAACTATTTAAATTGAGGCGGGAATTACATTCCAGGCATTAAATTGTAAATGGACGAAAAACAGATACAGAAAATCTAAATATCAAACCTCCACAAATTAATTTGGCATTAATTGTGAGAACACAGCATTGCTTTCAAGTGCATTACAATGCGTGCACTGCACCGCAAAGTGTTTCTCGCTTCCGAATCAATAATCGCTCAATCGAAGAAGTATCCGCATTCATTTTCCAACAGCGCCTACAATTGTATCCGCATACATAAGTATACGGAAACAACGGTCCACACTAGTAATTTTCACATAGTTTTGTATCTGCATACAACAGTGTGAGCTAATTTCAAGTGTGGACCGTTGTTTCCACATACTTATGTATCCGGATACAATTGTATCCGCTATTGCTCGAAAATGTATCTACAATTAGCGCATACTTTTCATTGATTTTCATGGCAAGGGTAAAATGTATCTGCAAATGTCGCTGCAGTGTGGACCATCTTTTGGCAGATACTTATGTATGCGGATACTTAAGTATCCGTAGTCTGGACGGGCTATTATGGGCATGTCCACTCCATTTCTACTACCTCACTGGCCATAACCCAGCAGATTTGAGTTCTTTCGAACTTTGAACGTCATAAAGAGAAGTCGAAGTTAGAATGTCGTAAGTTGAAATCTTTAAATATCTTATGATTTTAGTGTCATCGCGGTTTAAAAAGCACTCCGTTACATAGAAGTCGTGTGACTTCGGTTGAAGAGCGTACAATTCTGTGTTCGAATGTAGTTTAATGCGCAATCACAAACCAACATTGCATGTTTTGTAGTGCGTCTGTTTGGAGACGATTGCTGATAGAAAAACAGTGAATGAAAATTATAAAATAATTTTGAATTATTTCGAAATTGTTTCTAGAAAACTGATTCGCATATTGAATACCTCCGAAATGCCACTTGTGTAATTAATGATTGCCATTTGTTAATGCCTTTTTTTCAATCTAGGTCGAAGGTGTCTCGCGATACTCTCTATGAGTGTGTCGGTGGAGTCCTGAACTCATCGAAGACCAAAAAGCGGAAATTCTTGGAGACAGTCGAGCTCCAAATTGGTTTAAAGAATTACGATCCCCAGAAGGATAAACGTTTCAGCGGCACTGTCAAGTACGTTTCCTGGTTTGATGGCATTAATATTACGCCAATGAAAGTTGGCTGAAGCAACACCAGCAACTGTCAAGTTTTCAGGGTGTTTTACCCCTTCGGCCAATAATTCAAGTATCAAATACGTAAGACCTGTACTCAGGGTCTTAAAATCAAATTGAGAAGGCGGTGAATCGACGGTATGTCTTGCAGTTCTTATATGTTCTGTTGGCTGCCGCAGATTCTCGCCGACTAGTTTTAAGGAATTATAGTAAATTGACGATTCTTTGGTGAGTTTGTTCAGTTTGGTCGTATTGTGATGAATAGAGTGAAATCGTATGTATTATCTTCAGATCTCAAGTGATGATTCGTATAACTGAAATACCACCTTTCGAGGTGCTCGTTTAAACTACCAGAAACTAGATCGCTAATGATAGGAAATCACTTTCAGATTGAAACACATTCCCCGTCCAAAGATGAAGGTCTGCATTCTTGGCGATCAACAGCATTGCGACGAAGCCAAAGCCAATAATGTCCCATGTATGGATGCCGAAGCTCTGAAAAAGCTGAACAAGAACAAGAAATTGGTTAAGAAACTCGCCAAGTCCTACGATGCATTCTTGGCCTCCGAGTCATTGATTAAACAGATCCCGAGATTGTTGGGACCCGGTTTAAACAAAGCCGGTAAATTCCCTGGTCTGCTGTCGCATACAGAATCCATGAACGGTAAAATCGATGAAATGAAAGCAACTATAAAGTTCCAAATGAAGAAAGTATTGTGTCTGTCGGTTGCTGTTGGTCACGTTAACATGTCGGAAGACGAACTAGTGCAGAACATTAATTTGTCGATCAATTTCTTGGTGTCGCTGTTGAAAAAACATTGGCAAAACGTAAGGTCGCTGCATATTAAGTCTACAATGGGGCCACCACAGCGGCTATATTAAGAGAATTTATACATTATCTATGATTGGTGAATAAATATTATTTGACCGAAACAATTTTTTTCAGTATTTGTAGGTTTGTGTAAGCGCGATCGTTTTCAGACGGGACTATAGAATTGTCTGCTGGGGAAAAGTGTCCAGAATAAGCTTTGGAACATAGAAGCGGTTTTTCAAACTCGTGTCTGCTTCTCAATGCGCCGAAAAGTCCTGCTTCTATTAGTTCAGCTCGTACTCTTCAAGAAAATAAAATCTTGCATGTAATATAAATACGAACAGGCAGGCATCTATAGCATTACAAGTTCCATCTTCAACTAAACTCGGAAACGATCTTCCGCATCTCTCAGGATGCAGCTGCGTAAATATTCATAAATGTGCATTAAGTCACCATGAGTCTACATTGGCCATGAGCTGCGCTATATGCGACGACAACGAATGTCAGTTTATGGCATGTCATCTGACACCTGGGCAAATAGAGGTATAAGACTTTAGAGTGGCGGTATCCGTGTAAACGCCTGTAGGTGTGTGTCTCGAGCATTCTTCTCCCCCTCGCCTTCACCTCTCAAGCTTTACGGGGTGCTGACAAGTACCCAGGAGTCAATGTCAAATCGCACACACAAACAAACCAAACAATTTTCAAGTATGCTATTGATTTTGAAATGAAATTAGCTTGAACAAACTGTGTTTTCAAATCAAATTTAGTGACGCGAGTGCTGAGAAGTGTAGAAAGTTATTAGAAGTATAAGATACGGTTAAAAGTGGCAGTGACACCTTCAGTTTCTATCAAAACACCGGCAACGAAATGTGAAGTGAAGAGTTTTTCAAAAAATACGGGCTCCTGCCTGCCTGGGTGAACTTTCTACAGGTAAGTACTTACCATTTACCTTATGGTAAAGTCTGTAGTCCAAATTAAGTAGATTTGAGTACTTGGCGTGGCTGAAAACCAGTAATTTTAGTGCAATTGTCTGATGCCGATTCAAGTGCCCGTCTGCGGACCCACGTATCTGACACCTGGGTACCTGACATTTTCTCTTGGATTCCAAAATGGCGGAAATGCCAATGAAGTAGGCTTAGAAGCTCATTCACAGGGGCAACTGATTTTAGTTTGAAGAATTTAAAAAAAATGTCGGTCGACCTAAATAAAATTCGGACAGAAAAAAAATCTACGATTATTAGTAGCGTACATTTACAAAGAAAAAATTAGAATTTTTGGAAAAATTTGTGCTGTTTACTATTATAACATATGCTAAAATAAGAAACTTATTAAAATGGTATGGTTTCGACTATCATAAATTCAGGTTAATTTTAGAAGAATGAATTCATGTAAATAAAAAGAGCCTAAAAAAATCTGCGTTTTGCCTTAATTCCGCCGAAGCCGGTCCCAAGCCCGGTTAAAAAGGAAGAGGGAGGTAGTAGAAAATTTGGCACCTCATTTGCATACAAAAGTTCAGATTTATCATTGTAAGCAACCGTAATGAAATGATAATAATTTTCTCATTAACCTGCGCACAGTGGTTAAATAGCGTTTATGCAATTAATGAAAATGTTGCAAGATAATAATATATAGTTCTTCAACAATAAGATTCGTTTCGTTCTACTTTTTAGAAGCAAATATTTTAATTTAATGACTAATTTTTACTTGAGATGCCATAGATTTCAACTTATTGAAAAATATTAATACTGAAGAACAATGACCGGCCACAATGTAGAGTGCAGATTACCTTCAAATTTTAAATATACGCATATTGTTCCTTGAATTTTAATATTTTCCTATTTTTTCAAATATGCGCGCCAAGTTACTGCCCCCAAAACGAGCAAGTGATCTACACCCCGAAAGATATTTCGTTGTATTGAAATAATTTGTGGATATGGGTGACCTCGAGACAGAATGCTTCTTTACCACCACTCTTAACGTCTTATACCTCTATGCCTGGGCAACGGCTTATCATGCCACATCATTTAGAAAATGTCGTTAGCAGTCATGGATCAAGTACTAAAGGTTACGACATTAGCGTGGCCACACCTACTTATGACGAAATAAGATGCAAACACGCCTAGAAATCATCCGGAATTAACTGGTTTTTAGGTGAATGAAGAGTACTGTTTTCGGTTGTGTCCAAATGTTTCTGTTAATGAGTTTATTGGATGTTGCAAATCTAGGCAGACGGGCACTTAAATTGCTGATTTAAAATGGAGCAGTTGAAACTGCTTGAAGTGTATGTTGCCTCTTTCATGCTGTAATTCATTAAATTAGAGCATTAAATATATTAGAGCATTGAATTATATTGCGATGTTGCAGCAAAAATAAATTTTTTAGAAGTCGAATGTATTTCAGAATTCGTAAATTAAACAACGAAACACAAGAATATGATAAGTCCAAAAAACGAAAACTTAAAAAAATTTTAAACTGAAACATTTTTTATATTTTATTAAACAGTTATGACTTTTTTAATTGTAATATAAACAAAATTTTAATAAATATTTCTTGACAATACTTCTGCGTATTATATTAATATGCACCTGTAATTATAAATTAATACTTAGTTCCTATCTGTGATTAAGTTTGTCTTACATCTAAATTATACCGTAACTATTCATTTTGTCAAGAATTTAAAGTAAAACAATAAAAAAATATTCTCTAACTTTGTCTTTTACATATCTTATATAATGAAAAGAAAAATTCAATAAAATTCAGACACTCGACTATTTTTCCCTGATTCGCCGGTCTCCGCTACGTGACGAAATAAGATGCAGCGCCGAGCAGCGAAAACCTATTGTCGTTATCTTATTTCCTTGATTCATGGTCATGATACAAGAAACACTAGAGATAGCGACACTAGAGTGACCATTTTATTCTCTCTCTGCGCATGACGTCACTGGGAGAGTTCGTCGCGTGGCATGTTCACATGTATTGGTGTAAAATGTATGGGCGCTAGCGTAATTCATTTAAACAATCCGTAATTAAAACATGTTTGCATACATTCTTGTACATAAAATCGTCACTTAAGGAATCATAATATGTACAGTTAAATTATGTGCTTAGTAGTACATGTAAAATGTATGCACAATTTATGCAAAATATGATTAAAGTATATATCAAAAGATGCAGATTAGGAACAAAACGCATTGTTTTTACAGTTGAGAAAGTCAAAGTTCACTCTTCGAGATGTGGCTAAACAACAATATTATTGTAAATAACACAATTTAATGATGCTTTTGATGATTTCAACTTCAAAAAATAGGTTTTACTCATTTTAATTAATTTTATTTTCAATACAAAAACTTCATTGCTAGTTTAAGACTCCTCTAGGGTGAAATCAGGGAAATACCTTACTAAGTATATATGAAATATTTGAGCTGAGAAATAAAGGACGTCCAATATGACGGATTGAATAACCCAAACTATGATTGGAGTACTTTACGTGGCTCACATAGCTCAAAAAATGTTGGTCGGTCTATAAATAGCAATTCATTTTTATATCTCTGGGGTTTTTTTGAAGTGCCTAAATTTTAAGTTTGAAAACTGGAATACTTCTAACTCCTTATGGATTGTGAGTTTTTCATCTCCTGAATCAATAACAATTGTATGGATTGAAAATCCACATGAATTTACAACATTTGTTAAATTAGCAGTCCCTTATTTTGTGGTTCTACATAGAAAGGCATAATATTTTGGTTGCTGGCAGGTTTCGAACAAGCCTCGAATCACATAATTTTCTGATGGAGTCAATTTTCATCTCATTGAATGAGAAAACAGATACCTTCAGAATGCAGCTGAGTTCAGACCTCCACATAATTTTTATCGCCGTAATAAGAAACCCTGATTGTATTTGGGCTTTATAGCATCATTTTGAAGAGCTGATATTGAAGAATTTGGAAAAGCTATTAGCACATAATCTTTCAGCTCATAGACTTAATTTGCGTTAGCTAATTTGTTTCCATTTTACAATAGAATTATCTTTTCTAATTTTAAATGAAAGATGAGAATTACATTTTCCTTCTTTGAATTTTTAGACTGCGATTTACAATCAGGATCAGTGCTGTCGTTTTACTGCAATTGCTGCATATCTGCTATAATTTGATGCAGTTCACTGCAACATTGCATTTGCGTTTCATCTATTACATTTTACGAAATTTGCTACTTGTTTAATCTAGCTAGCATATTTAGTAAGTAAGTTTCGCTCTGTTTAGTTATATATGCAACCGCTGGCCATTTTGAACTAAGAATGAACAGGAATTTCCCCAATTCTTAATCCTGGAGATATAACTGTATATTGTAATTTATTTTCTTTAATATGGAAAAACTGATATTAACAATAATATGTATTTTTCACCAAACGACTAAACTCGAATCGGATATCTTTAAAAAAAAAATACACATTTTTATTGAATATGGTTTGTTATTGCTATTTCAAATAGCAATAAATGTATTTACACATATGTATATACCTATAGAAGAATCAATCTACTGCAATTTAGAGCAATCTGCTGCAACTTCGGAGTTTTATGTACTGCACAAAGAAACACTAAAACGACAGCACTGCTCAGGATCATCATTGACTAACCTTTCCTTCAAATATATCCAGAGAAGACTATCAAGCATTTCGTGTTTCAAATCCTGAACTTAATGTTCTTTCGGGAAATATTTCAATAGCAATCATACACATTAAACTCACATTTAGCATCGAAAAATGCCTGGAATGAATGATATATTACTTTTATAGTAATTTCTAACACAAAATAAAGGTCGTGTGCTGCGTAGTGCGAACATGTTTCAGAAAACTCATACGTGTTCACACAGCTGGAAATTCATTTGCTGGTAGTATTGGTGAGTGCGCGCTAATGAAAAGTTTAGCTCATATATTAACCTTGCGAAATCGATAGCTGCGGGGACATCTATCCAAAATCTCTCTTCATATAAAGATGCACCCAATATATTTTTGACACCGTCTTTCATTTAACTGTGGGTTATATGTTTAATGTTGGGTACAATCAACAATGGAAATGTGTATATCATATGCAGTACTTTGAATTCGATTTAAGTTCGCTTTTTACGATAATTAGCACGAACATTTGCATGAAGCTAGAAATGGAACTGTAATTAGATCATACATATTGATATTGTAATGTTGCTCACTGTTCGCTCTGTCTCAATATCTTTTATATTTTTATTGATCTTTGAAGAAATATGTTGGTACGCACGGATGGATGAATAGAAACTGAGTAAATTTAGAGTGGTAATGTTATGCTGGAGGTCATGGATTTTATACGTAAAGGTTTGGCAAATCACATCAATTAATGATCCTGATAAATATAAACACAATTTCGAATTAAAAATGGTACCGGAGGAAACTTAAAAACAACCAAGAGTAGAACTGGTGCCACATGAAATAATTCACGGAATATTTTTATTAATTTTCAAAGATAATTAATACTAAATTTACCTTGTCTTTTCTTTACATGTGTATATAAATCAGAAAAAACTCTAGCGCACCTGAACCGCTAGAAACACTAATGTTCGAAGAACAGTAGAAGAATCGTGCAGGTTTTGAGTGCATATTCCACCACATGAGCTGCTTATTACGGCCAAACTGTTTCAAATGCCACGTTTTACTTTGGTCTCAAGAATGCATTATAACTCATATGGTAGAAGGTTTCAGATATTACCATTGGCATGGGTTTCAAAGCTTATGAAAGAAAAACACTTGTTAATTATATTCGTTATCAGTTGCTTATTTCACCAAACTTTGAAAGCAGCATCTCATATAACACCAATGAAGAAAATGCTCAGTGCCTGCAGCACTGTAACTGAAGTTGGCGTTTGGGGCTGCGATCCGAAAAATTTGCAGAACTTTGGGAATTGAAACATTGGTTATTTATTTTCATTGTAAATGTTTCCGGTATGAATACTAACTGTAAGCATTTATTGAGACAAAAGTAGCACAACCGACTCATACTGGCAACCTTCTGCCAGTATCAAAGCCAAGAATATATCACATCTGCTTCACGTTGTTATAATACATTCGAAGTTATAGGTGTATAAAGAAATTTAGGGTTACCTACAGGAAGTTTTTTCAAATAATCGAAAGCTTAATATTTGCTGTTTATTGTCACTACAATATCATTACCATTTGAAAATTCTACGATAAAACCGCTTAATAAAGATATTGCAATTAAACACAAAACCAACAATAGCTGGCAACCCTATCGTGGCTTTTCAACCAAATTTGGCCTGAATAATGCTTATAATAGGTTCCGTTAATTGTATGAAATTCGTATTGATTTCATGACTGCACTGGCAGCTATAGGGCAAAAAGTTTTATTTTCCTGAGCGAATTATCAAAACCAAAGACACCAAAATTACCATGGCTGGCAGCACCAATCGAATTTTTCAACCAAATTTCTATCAAACAGAGTTTAGAGTAAGGTGCAGCTACTGCGTCAATTTCATGAAAATCTGGTTACTAATTCACATTTCATAGGGCAAAAAGCAGTTTTTTTTTCTTTGTAGATTTTCAAGATGGCACCACTGGCACAGAGTTGCCCCCAATTCAAAATCGCTTCTGTCAGACCTGGTTCTACTTAAGTTCAATGCATTCTGTAAATTTCAATGGTATCTGATTATTGGTTCGTGAATTCCCGTGAACAGAAGTTTTTGATGCTAAAAATATGGGTTAACTGGGAGAGGGTTACCGTTCTTGTCCGACATGAGATTTCCAAAGTTTTACTTTGAACGTGTAGATAAAGCATAAGATTTGTATACAGATTGGTTTTATTGTAAGAAACGGACATTTTTAGGATATTCGATGATTTGAATGTATTCACTACCAAATTTTTATTTTTTAAAATTTAAGACACCAAAATTATCATAGCTGGCAGCTCCAACCGAATTTTTCAACCAAATTTCTACCAAACGTGGTTTAAAGTAAGGTCCAGCTACTGCGTGAATTTCGTCAAAATCGAACGATTCAATCAGAATTTATAGGGCTAAAAACAGTTATCTTTTTTAGTGATTTTTCAAGATGGCACCACTGGCACAGAATCACCTACATTTCAAAATCACTTCTATCAGACCTGGTCCTAGTTAAGGCCAATACATTCTGCAAATTTCAATTAATTCTGCTTATCGGATCGTGAGTTTCCGTGAACAGAAGTTTTTGATGCTAAAAATATAGGTAAATTGGGCAAGGGTTACCAGGCGTGCCCGTTATACCATATCAAATTTTATTTTTTGTCTATGTTAACAAAGCACGACATTTACATATGAGTGGCTTTTTTTTGAAGAAACGGCATTTTTTCAAGAGAAACGATAATTTGAAAGTTTTCACTTTCAGTGCTTGCCCTAGCTTCAGGGTTGCCAGCACGCTCATCAAGAGCTACACAAATTTACAACTAAATAATACCAATATGTTCTAAAAATTTGGTAATGATTGAAAAGCTCTGTCAAAAGTTATCGCAATTTAAAAATTTTCAATTTTTCCCGATCTCTTTTTAGGCACCCAGCGCACACATGGGGTTAAAAAATTCCAAAAAATTATCCGATTCACATGTAAAACACGTTCGAAATTTATTTTTTTAACTTTATTTTTGCAAAACTTATTTGTGTACGGAATAATAGGTATAATAAAAATATCACTAAAATGGCCGCCGGCGCCAAAGGGTTAAAGATTTTTAACTTTTTCTGAGACCTGGCACTATTCTGCATATACACCAATGTGTCCTGAAAATTTCAGCTCAATCAAATGGCGCGTTCCTGAGATTTTTTCACTGAAATTTTTTGATGATATATATATATATATATATATATATATAGAAATATGAATTTTTGGCCAAAGTGATTTTAATACTAATGTTCTTCTTCGAACATTAGTAAAAAGATTTAGTGAGATTATTTAAAGTGCGTAACGCTATCGAGCTGAAATTCTAGGTCGGTCCATGCTAAGGCAGCAGTGGGCATTTTAGTGATTTTTTCCATATTTCTAAGGAAAGACAATTATTGTGAGAATTAATTATGGGGAATGAAAACTGATAACGTTTTATGATTGGCATTGATAACGGTTTAGTAATTTTTAATTCTATGTGAGCGCTGATTGCCTAAAAGTAGACACCATTCTTTTTTGTTTCTAAGATATTATTTGTCATAGCTCCTGGCAGAAACATCGGATCATCACGAAATTTACAGGAAGTATTAATGCCTATCAAAAATAGACAAGTCTGATTTAAAATGAATATTTGGGCAACATTTTAGCTAGAACAGGTACGTGAAAATTGTTTTTCAAACATCGAGCCTCCGCTTGTTCTAAATTATCACATATAAACAGTCTTGAAATTGAAAAAGAAAATCTGTATGTGGAAAAATTTACGAGAAAAATGGTAGGGGTCACAATATAGGAATACGTTGCAGCTATCTTTCGATGAATGTTTGCATAACCGCTTAACCGTTCTATTGAAAATTTGAATTTTCGGGACATTTTAAACACATATAAAGAGAGAGAGGGATATATCAAAACATCAAATGTAAAATACTTTCGGGTATGGTAAGCCTAGGCTATGAGGTGCCGGGGTAGAAGGTGCCAGCTCGCGAAGCAGCGATCTACTACCTGAGGTTTCGAATCCCGCCGTATGCTCATGGCTGTATTTGTTTGGCTTGTGTTGTCTTAATAGTGGGTGGCTGGGCATAATACCAGCGCTCCATTAATTGGCATATCATAGCTTTAGTGACGATTGGGGATAATACCAGTGCTTCAGAAAATAAGAAATAATGTGGCACTTAAAAAAAGAATAATGGAATCGATATCGGCTAATTGATATTAGCTTTCCCCATATGTGTCTCTTTGCCTTCATAGCTAAGCATTCACTTCAAAACGTAATCCTCTGAGCTTTGGAATTACCATAGAAAAAAAATGTAAAATATTTTTAAACTTGGTGATTGAGTAGTAAAAACGCACAAGCAGCAATATGATTGACCAAAAAAGTATTTCCTCTTTTAATATTTAGTCATGTACTTGCCTGAGTCTTTGAACTATTGATGGTTTATGGCATAACGGCCCGCTAAATACTTTTTGTCTTAGTATCCGCTTAGCCAGTTCGAATAAAAACCGTGAGTTTTCAGAGACAATGTTGACATTTTTAATATGGGAAGAAATTTAGATCCGAAAACCTCAACTCAGAACATATGTGCAAGCAAGACTGGTTGTTTTAGTTTAATGCTCGAAAGTGAAAAGGTTGTGTAAACATCCTATCGAATATAAGAAAGTACATTATTACTCCAAATCCACTTAGTTTCTATTCATTCATACGTGCGAACACGCATATTTAGTGCGCATCGAGTCAACGTTATTTATAATTCCCTATCCCGACCTTGTAAATTTGATACCAAATTGCAACTTTTTCATTAGCCTTGAAACAGCCATTTGATTACAAGCCGAAATAATAGGGTAATTGCAGGCAGTGCGCAACATTACAAAATCAATATGTATGCAAATTTCAATTACTAAGATATCTAAATACATTTTCAATCCGAACAGCATGCATATGTTCGTGCTAATTAACGTAAAATGCGAACCTAACTCGAATTCAAAGGTGCTGCACATGATATACACATTTCCATTGCTGATTGTACCCCAAAATTAAACATACAACCCACATTAAAATTAAAGACATGGTAAAAAATGTATTGTTTGCATCATATGAAGAGAGATTTTGGATAGATGTCCCCCGGAAGTCTAGGTTTCGTTTTTATGCTTTCTACAGTTTGAGTGCTACTGAAATGGAATTAATTTAAGCAAATTTGATCATTCGATCAAAGCCTTGTTTTTTAATAAATATTGGCCCCCCAAATGAAAATTACTTCCAGAAAATCTCACCAGCTCTTTACTTACGTAAATTTGATGAAAGCAGATGAGGAAAAGTTATTCAAAGCTAATGCCACTTGTCTCAAAGTTGTGTTAGAGTTTAGTTAATAATATTTTGCGCGGTTCTTCCTTAATTAATGCACAACAAACTATCTAACAGATGCGGATGAAAATTAAAAATTAGATTTTTGTCTGTTATTGTGGTAATTGTGTTTTTTAAACTAAACTTTAAATTAGATTTTTGTCTGTTATTGTGGTAATAATGTTTTCATCCATATAAGGATTATTTTATTTGATTCTTCTGGATACTCTTGCAGCTGGTAGGCTTGGCTTAATCTAACTGACACTACCAAAAACATGACTTGCATTTTCTTCAGTGCAACGACTTAAAGAAAATAGCTGTGTGATATGCCGAATTGAACCGCAAGCTGATGGCGAGAATCTGGATCATGCGCCCTATACATGCTGCATAAGCCATTAGTCCACATATTATTCATTTAATCATATTTGCATTTAAAATGATTTTTTACGATTGAACGGTACAATGTTTTTAGAAAGGGTCATTAAGTTCGTGAAATGAGTAGGTAGATCATTAAAGGGGGTAGTTTAATGAAACGTAATGCCTTTAGAAATGCATTATAAGTATCGATTACAAGTTTTATTTTAATTGAGTCATTAGTTTTTGAGCTATCGTCAACCAAGCAACTCAATCTGGATGAAAGTGTAAAATATAATCAAGTACCCCGCTTTTATGAAGTTCCTCGCCAAACAATGAAAGTCGGCTCCAACTATAATGGAAAAGATGACATCCGTTTGCATCCATCTTTTTAAACCAGAAAAAGACTCACTTGAAGACGAGCCACAGCAAGGAACTGTATTGTGAAGACGAGGGTGGAGTTTTGAGTCGAATTGCTACTGGAGACAAAACTTGGATCAATCATTATGAGCCTGAGTCCAAAAAAAGTTTTATGCAATGACACAAATACGCACACCACCACTGAAGAGTCTGCTGAGGAAGTCATGGCAGCCGTTCTGGAACCCAGAACGGATCTTGTATTTTAAAACATTTTAAAAATAAACTCGTCTCCAAATCCTGAGAATATGATGCTTCAATTTTACAGTGGTTGAAAGAAGCTATCAATAAAAAAAAGAGACAAAGACAAAACATTTTTGAAAAGGTATTTTGTATAAACTTATTGAAAAATCCGAAAAAAGTATCAGAGTAGGAGGTGAATTGAAAAAGAAAAATTAATTTTCATATATATTGGCACTTCTTACTCCCCTTATCACGACATTAATGACCCAACTACGCAAATATTTAAAGAAGTAATTGACATTTTATCAAAGCAAACACTGCATAATCCCAACCGTCCACCATATGGTTCAAATACAGTATTAATGCCATCAAAACGTGTTATTGTACAGGGGCTTTCAATAAACCCAAAATAATTTTGTATTTAAATAAAACATCGAATTATTAAGACATTGTGCTGTAAATTATTCCAAAATCAAAACTTCAAATTTAATTAAGTGGTTTCGAAAGTATGCACTGTTTCTCAATAGATATCAGCTCATAGTGTATACATGACTGGTGTAATCACTTGCAGTGGGAGATTATTGATTTTTAAAGAAACAGTACATACTTTTGAAACTCATTCGTTGAATCATGGCCTTCATATAAAAGGCCTATCGCAAAAGCAATTAGCCTACAAGATGGCGGACCTAAGCTACTTTTCCCAACCAGTCCACACAGTGATGTTTTTTTATGGTTTTAAAGAAATTCACGATATCCACCTACAGGAGATAGGAGGAAACTCATATGTCATGTTAATCAATGTTGTTTTGGGATCTTTCACAAGCAATTTTGATAAAAAAAGTCTTTAGCATCAGACCTCAATTCATCGGGACACTTATCCGAAATATCGTTTGTATAGAAGAATTTGCAGATTATCAAAATTTGATGATTTTTAAAGTGGAATAAATCCTACCAACCACAAACGGCAATTGTTTACAATTCACATTGCCGAGAGTAGGTGGCAGGTATTCCAAATTGCAAAGTTCTCGCGTATACAGCACAATAAACACATCACTTTCACGACACTTATCCGAAATATCTTTTACGCGACGAAAACTTCGAAACCAGTCTCCGAATACTAGGAAAATAGACTCTATTCCCTGATTCAACCGAGTAGCACCATTAACATTACTAATTGTCAGAGAAATGTCAAACAATTGTCATTGTGCAATTCCCAATAAATCTTAATAACGAGAGGACTACACCATTTTAAAAAGTAGCTTAATACCTGTCAGATTGCAAGTCGCGATAGTCCTTTTATATGAAGGCCATGGTTGAATTCTAGATCGTCTCGCAATCAAAAAACAATTCTATTTGCTAATGGTTTTATCCGCGAAATGATCTATATTCCCGCATCAAATATTCTACGCTCGGAAAGGCTCTAGGTCCAACATACGTTGTCTAAGGTATCAGGTGCGTTTATTCGCATACCCGAGCAGATCAAACTTTGTTAAGTATACCGAAATTCAAATCAAATTTTGTTAAGTATATTGAATGAATTCAACAAAAATATCATGCACATGTGCTGGATTTTTTTATTGTATTTAATATACTTAAGAAAATTTGATTTGAATTTTAGTATACTTAACAAAATTCGATCTGCTCCGGTGTGCAAATAAAACGCACCTATTATAATTAATACTTCTATACCATATTCAATTTTTTACGTTTTTGATGTAAGTTTGCTTTAAAATTTGATATCGTTTCCGAGTACTTATCACAACAATACATTGATGCCGTGGAGTATCCGAAAGTAATGTGAAAGATGTAGGTAAAAAGTGATAAGGATAAAGCGAAGAAATAATTTCGCTAAAAATGGGGTAAGAAGGAGTCATGGATTTATTTGTAAATCAGCATAATGATTGTGTATATAGCAGATTTCCTAATTCAAAGCTTGAGTGAATAAAATACTAATAGGCGCGTTTTTTTGCTCCTCTATCCAGCGGAGAGTAGAATGAGAGTAGAGTAGACGCATTGAAAACAACAACATTCCTACACCAGTGAATTCACTGGTGTAGGAGTGTTGTTGTTGTTTTCAATGCGTCTACTCTACTCTCATTCTACTCTCCGCTGGATAGAGGAGCAAAAAAACGCGCCTAATAATTTACTTGTATTCTAGGTTATTGCAGTTGTCTAAGTGCAAGTATGTAAAATATTTATGTTTGCGTTGAAACTTTCGTCCTTCCTCCGAAGAGTTCCTTTTCATGACCCCATAATGTTTAGTTCTTTGTTTCCAGGTCGGCAGGTCAGATGATCATAGTTAAATGTTTGAAAAAAATCTACAATTTATGATAAAGTCAATTTCGGAATAATTTTGGTAAGTTCTCCTCAGGTAAATGAAAGACTTATGCTCCCCTATGAGCTGTCCATTTGAATGAGCATGTTTGTGCGAAGTAATACTTTCATTTAAAAAAAAAGCCAGGGTACGAATAGTTCCAAACTAGAGGGTAAACTTCGTATACGTACATGATCCATCATTTGATTAGAATTGATAGCCTAATACTTGATGCTGAAGCTAGTACTCACGTACGAACAGAAACTTCAACAGAAATATTCTGGAACAGAAATCTCAATCCTCTGCAGAGAATAAAGAAAAATGATTTAAAAAATAGCAGTTGTTCGCGAAAATGAAAGAATAACATTTAATAAGGCTATCATAGCAAAACTTTTGTGATTTAGAAATTTAATTATTTTTTATTTCACATTCACTCACCAGCTGCCAAAGCCCTAAAATTCACAAACATTATCAATTTTCATACTTGTTTACTGCCGAATTTTGACTTCCCATTGAATTATAGGGGCACCTGAAAACTCTAAAAATATCCTAATTTAAACTTGACTCTGTTGATATATATATATATATATATATATATATATATATATATATATATATATATATATATATATATATATATAGATGAGGTTTTAGGCAAGATTATATTTATAATAATTTTGTTCGAAAATCGGTAAAAAAAACATTCTATGAATTATTCTATTTTGGTGATGCGTTATTCTTATATGTTCACTAGTATTTGTCGCATTCGAATCACAAACATCACATCAAATATCAATAGCGGCAATATTACCCCAAGTTTACTTAAAATCCATTGAATTTGAAGTACAAAAGCGCAGGCGTAGTCCAGTCAACGTCTTCGCTACTACCCTGTTAGACCCAGCAATCATATTCATAGCACTACAACTTGCTCATTTGTCTTAAAACAACCATTTGCCTACTACTTAACATATCGGGAAACTGTAACCAGTACAGAAATCTATTTACAGACATTTCCATAATAATTACACTAATTACAGTAAAAAAGGATATAACTTGAATCTAAAGTACACCCATTTCCATTTACTATTGTACTCAAAATGTTTTTAGTTACTCCACATTTAACATAACATACATTTCATAAAAAAATATATTATTTGCACCTCATATGGTCCCAGCTCTCCAAGTTTCGTTTTATCGGTGAGAACACAATTGGAAGCTTTTATCTTAACCGCAATTACTAATATGGAATATTTACAAATTGGCACATTGGGTTAAGATAATTTCCAATCCATCATGGAAGTTTGAATTGTTTTAATATCTACATTTTTTTTACTTTTCTACACATTAGCCTTTTGCACTTCTACACATTTCCATTCACTTAAGCATAAGCATATTCCCACTCTGCTTTTTCTATTCATTTTTATTCACATATCGATTCATTGCATTTGAAACATATTTTTACTTTTTAACTTTTTTATGCACTTCTTCGTGCTGCCATTGTGCTCTTCTACTCATTTTTATTCACTCGTATACTTCATATACCTTTTATCACATTTAACATTATTCGTTATCGTTCCATATATTTGGCGCCACAAATAAAAACCTCAAGAACACCCTCAAACCCCCAACCCCCCGTTCCCACAACAACTGTCAATACAACGCACAGTTTGAGTGCTTTAGAAATGTTGCGAAATTCACTTTACATATCGGTGTTTACTCTGCGGTGAGTAGATTGAACTACTCCAGGGGACAAGTATCCAAGTTCACCCAAAATCTTTTACGGTCGGGGATACATCACTGAAACCGCGATATATTAGGCATATTAGGTCTGTTTCCGTACTTTCAGCAAACTGCAGCAATAACAGAATTTGACAGCTGGCTTCTTTTTGCTGCAAAATTTGGCTTGCATTTGGCTTGCAGCAAAAGTACGGAAACGACTTGCTGCGAATCTATTTTAATATATTAGGCGCGTTTTTTTGCTCCTCTATCCAGCGGAGAGTAGAATGAGAGTAGAGTAGACGCATTGAAAACAACAACACTCCTACACCAGTGAATTCACTGGTGTAGGAGTGTTGTTGTTGTTTTCAATGCGTCTACTCTACTCTCATTCTACTCTCCGCTGGATAGAGGAGCAAAAAAACGCGCCTATTATAATAGATTCAAGTACGGAAACAGACCTATTCATCCGCACTAAAAAATATGCATCTTCAAAAGTAGTAACATAAATTATTTAGCGTACTTCGCGCTGCCATTTGTATGCATAAATTGAATTTGGAAAACAATCTTTTAGATATAGTTTTAAGGATATATTTGTGATTCCAATTTGGAAATACATCGGCATGTTACTTTTGCAACCTAACTATCCCCTCCAACTCGTACATTCAATAATTACGACGCCTTTGTGTTTTTCAGTTGTGTGCGGTGTTTTTACAACCATATACAAAGAATCCAAAAAATGGCAACAATAATTACTCTATCACCATATCCTCTATACTTTTATATCAACAGGCGTGTTTTTTTGCTCCGAAACAGAACAGAATAGAACAATGACGCAAAAAAACGATCCATCACATAACAGCTGATGCTTTCGCTAAGACTGACATAGGTTGCTGTATTTACTGTGGTACCACTCAACAGCTCAAAATAAAGGGAGAAAATAACGAATATACACTACCACAAGAAAATAGAAAATAGCAAAAATAGAAAATAAATAGAAATAGGAAATATACAATAGCAAAAGGACTAACAGAAAATTATCTCTTCTAACTTTCTACACATTATGCGAGCTTTGTTTTAATTTACTAACTACCAAAACATTCAACTTAACCTTCAAAAAACCAAAGCCATCTCACAGAAAAAAAGACAACTTCGTATGAGCTTTTCTTTTTTCTATCAGCACATTCTATACTTCAGCACGTGAACTACCTATGGCGAATACAATTTCTCAGCCCCTGGACACGGATGGTATAACTTTCCACCAATAGCCCGCGCGACCGATTGCGAATGGGCAAACCAAAGACGTATGAGATTTCTATTTTTCATTTTCTTGTGGGGGCATAGGAAAAGGCGCGGCATTTCGAAATATTTACTGTCTATTGAAAAATTCGATTGGTATATTTTAATTGCAGCAACTTATTTTAGCTTAGATTTCCATAAAGAAATACAATCGTTGCTTCAAATATTATATGGCAAAGCAAATATAGTGCAGGTAATAGTGTATCGCAGGAAAGTGGAGTCATTGTATACATATATGCAAATACTTACATATATGCAAAATAATACTATTCATATCTGCAAAACACTCAATCGTACCATACATGGAAATTTTTTTAAAAAAAAGTCATTATCACATAAATAGTTAGGCATTTCACTGAAGTATATTAAATAAAGCAAATGTATTATAGTTGGAGAATTTCCTTAAGCAAACTGATATAGCAAATATAACTGAGAGCGCAAGTAATTTTTTATGGTCTGAGTTTAATGGATATTTACTTTGTAGTTATCAGGGTGAAGCGATCAGTACCGCAAATCACATTGTCTCTTATAAATGAATTAAAACACTGTACCGAACAAGAGCCTCCCTCTTTCTTTTACAACCGGACTTGGGACACGGCTTTGGCGAAATTACGGCTCTCGTCCTGTTTATATACATATATGCATATATATATATATATACATATATATATATATATATATATATATATATATATATATATATATATATATATATATATATATATATATATATATATAATATATATATATATATATATATATATACATATATATATATATATATATATATATATATATATATATATATATATATATATATATATATATATATATATATATATATATACATATATATATATATATATATATATATATATATACATATATATATATATATATACATATATATATATATATATATATATATATATATATATATATATATATATATATATATATATATATATATATATATATATATATATATATATATATACTGAAGAAAACTCAAAACTACTGTCTGCTGCACCTCGCGTAGGGTCGTTGATAGGAGAAGACTGTTGAAATTAAACAATACACTGTTATTGGCGGACAATGTGAATACCGAAATGTATCAAAATATTACTTACTGCAGCAGGCTCAAAACTGATGTCTGCGGCGCCTGATACAGGGTCGTTGATAGGATAAGCCTGTGAAAATGAAATAAAACACTGTTATTTGCGGACAATATGAATTCAACCATACTTTGCAAATGCTAAATATATATATATAAGTACACTGTAGAAGAAATGCAGGAAATGTTCTTTGATGAATCTCGAATTATCGTGGAGTCAGAAAGAGAAAGGTTCGAAAACAAAACAAGTGTTGGCGTTGCTAATATTAGTTTGCTTTCAGGTTGATGAAAAGTTGGAAACCACGTAGACTCGGGGGTGGTTTTGGCGGGAAAAAAGAATCTGGCCAACTACGTTTTGGCGGCACAGCCCGACCATTTCAAAAACTCCTAGATCTGACGAGTAGAAATATTCGTTCAAACGAAAAGCATAAAATATATTAACGGTTTAGAATTAGTCCAGTAATTTTACTATAGAGATTTTTACTTTAATTTATTTCGTCAGCGACCTAGTATTAAATGATTCTTAACTCAACAATTGTTTCTGCTTGAGTCTTCCTCTTGTAATTGGAGCACAATGTTGATTGACCGAATAATGTCCATGGCCCAAAGGCAGGGACAAGCGCAATGTAATGTCGGAACGAATAGGAAATACGAAATAATAGTTTAAGTAGTCCTTAGTGAATGTGATACATAAAAAAATATATCAAAAAGAATTTTAAAAAATCCACAAAATTTTTATGAATTGTTTCCTGAGCGACTCCATTTTTACACTATTTTTTGCGGCAGTTTTCATTTCCTTATATCTCACTCTTCTCAGGGATATCTCCATGATATCTCCAAATCCAGCATTTTCTCAGAACGAATTGGAATGCCATCCTGACATGAGTAATGTACTATCACTCCCTAAGCTCATCTTCACTTTTCATGCTATAGATCATAGTGTCTTATGTATTGTAATTCGGACCAAATGTCGGGCATATTAAACATCCCTTCAGTACGCTTTCATGGAATTTAAACGATCGTCACCAGCCACGTATGCTGTTGATAAAATGCAAGTAATACTCTGTGGTGAATCCTCGTGGTGCTCGATCGCGAAATCGGAAACATTAGGGACGCTTGTATCGATATAACAACTTGATTTCAGGTAAGTGCCGAGTTGGTAGCTATGTCGACTCGAAGGATACTTCGGCGAAACTGCGCTTTGGCGGCGGAACACGGACATTCCAAAAAAAAGCTCTGACCGAACACTCCTATGTGCCCCAATCACATACATAAAATAAATTAATAATTTATTTTTCAATTTGGAAACAATGGATCAAAAATACAAAAACTTTAACATATTTTAATTATATCTTGCTTCTGTACAGCTATCCCGATTTTATGGAAATTTTTATTTATTGTTCTACTAAATCAATTGAGAGTCGAAATTATTGCAGAACCGCAGCATTGGCAACAACACTTGGATTGTTGACTACCTCACCCAGGCTATCTAAAACTTCCTTGCGATAATCGTCGAAATCGCCATCGATCTGAATATTAAAATAAATTTCGTCAGTTTCACTTAAAGTGTTGATGGCGGTTTTCCTTACCTCGTTAATAGTTTGGTCTTCGATTACGTATAGCGAACAGTTTGTTTCGCGAATTAATCGTTCATCGTGAGAAACGATCACTATACCGCCTTCGTATTCGTTTATAGCTTCTTCTAAGGCGTCAATTGATTCAATATCTAAATTATTTGTAGGTTCGTCCTGGGAAGGAACATAATGTCAGAAGAAAAGTTTTTTCAAGATGCCGGATTGCTTACCAGAATTAACACATCTGGTCCACTCAGACACAGCTCGGCCAGCGCTACTCTTGCTTTTTGTCCACCAGACAAATTCTTCATTTTGATTATATGAGCATGACTGGCCAGACCGAACGATCCAAGAGCCTTCCGTGCCTTCTCGTGCTGCAAATCGAATAGCCGCTGCAGGTACTCGGCAGGAGTCTCTTCCGCAGTCAAATGCTCACCGGAATGCTGGTCGAAACGCCCAATTCTCAAACGATGATTTTTCCTAACTTCACCTTTAACCGGCTCCAAATCTCCAACAAGTAGCTTCAAAAACGTTTATTTCCCAACACCGTTCGGGCCAACAATAGCCACGCGACTGCTCAAGTCGATACCAAATTCGCAATTGATGAATAGAGACGGTTGACCCGGAAAATTGAAGTAAGCACCTGTAAAGTAGTGTTTGTGGGAGGGTTTAATTTTGTGTCTGCTGTAGATGCCTTAGAGCCTAGACAGACGACACAAGTTAATTATCATTTCGAGCCCAATGATCATTATCCATTACGTGTGTCATGGTTAATCATCATTTATAACATCATCAATGAGGTTCTACGAATTATCATTTGGAAGCTAATGCTCATTTGCTCTTATCGATTGTCGCACCATCTACGGAGAAGATTATGAAATTTACTGGGGAAATTCGGGAAATTCCATGTCTAACTGTCAAAATCATAAACATATTATTTCGAATATATTACAAAATGGCATGCAAATGTTTCATTTTTTGCACATTTCTTCGTATTCTCTTCTTTAATACCTGAACATTTTATATTTTCTTCCTTATCGTGATTAAACTTTTTTTTTCTGTAAAATTTCCATAATTTTACACAAAGGCTCATTCGCAGTAAAACTTGTACTAATTCCTGATTTTTTGATGTGTTTCAATAAACAATAACTGTCAAAATAATACCATTTAAATTCAAACAACCTACAGCTGTTAAACAACCTCATTCAAATAACCGTGTGTCACTCTCCAAACAAATTATCATTCGCGTTCAATGATCATTGTGTTAATGATAATTAACTTGTGTCGTCTGTCTTTAGTCTTACCGTGTAAGCCCAAGATCGGAGGTTGCAATTGCGATGGTTCTGGAAACCGGAATTTCACGATGTATTCCTTTGGTCGAGCCAGTAGCTCTGTTGGACCTTCATCCTCTTCATTCTTCGTTGCCTTACCCTTGTTTTTCTCCAGTTTTCGCGTAAGAGTTTCCTTTTGTTTCTTTTCCTAAAATAGGAATAAGTGATTGCAAGTTATCATATAAACATCCCTTTAAAGTAGATTTCATATATTCGGGACGAAAAACACTGTTACTTGGAAGCGTCCACTTACCGCCGCTTTTTTCGATTGCCCATGAGCCTTCAATTCTTTCAGTCTCTCCTCTTGTTTTTCATACTCCTTAATCATTTCTTTCCGTTTTTGTACATACATTTTTTTAAACATGGAGTAGTTTCCTTTGTAGTAGTATAATTTCTTGGTATCTAAATGAATGATTTCGTTACAAACATTATCCAAGAAACTTTGATCGTGAGAAACGATGAGTAAAGCTTTTTTCCAGCCTTGCAAGTAGCTAAATTGGTATAAACAATTAGTTTAATGATTTTCTTCTTCTGCAAAAACATACTTATCAAGCCAAATTACAGCGTTCAAATCCAAGTGATTAGTAGGTTCATCCAGCATGAGCAAAGTGGGTTCCATGTACAATGCACGAGCTAGCGACACACGCATCCTGACACAGGGTCGTTGATAGGATAAGCCTGTGAAAATGAAATAAAACACTGTTATTTGCGGACAATATGAATTCAACCATACTTTGCAAATGCTAAAAATATATATATATGTATATATATATATATATATATATATATATATATATATATATATATATATATATATATATATATATATATATATATATATATATATATGTATATATACATATATATATTTATATATATAGATTTTATATATATATATATATATATATATATATATATATATATATATATATATATATATATATATATATATATTAGATATTTATATATATATATATATATATATATATATATATATATATATATATGTATATATATATATATGTATATATATACATATACATATATATATATATATATATATATATATATATATATATATATATATATATACATATAAATATATATATACGAATTGAAATGATTTAAATTTTACTTACTGAAGAAAACTCAAAACTGCTGCACCTCGCGTAGGATCGTTGATATGAGAAGCCTGTTGAAATTAAACAATACACTGTTATTGGCGGACAAAGTGAATTCGAGCATACTTTGCGAATGCTTGAGTTTAGCTTGAAAAACTCAATTTCAATAGCTTGTATAAGTTTGCACTTATTGGATTAATGATTAGATTAACTTGCTTGGATTGTTCTACCTTTTAAAACAAAGTATTTTACGTGAAAGTCCAATGTTTGTAGGCAAAGATAAGTAAGTTCTTGAAATCGTTCAAAAAAATGAAATATGGATGTATGTCGAGGAATTGAAATATATGTTGTTTCTAAATGAATAATTTTGTCTTTCAAATGAAAGATTTTGCGGCACTAATTGATGCATTTGGAATTTATGAAGTACAAACATTATGAATGAAAATACAAAACCCGCACGAATGTATACACCCTGTGACTGGTCAGTAATTTTCACTGAATCAATCATATAGAAGAATATGATATATATAAGAGCTTGATTGGCAATCGCTTTTTGGGGTTTTATCAGACCACTTGTGTTTCAAATGATTTACCCTCGTGCGTCGATATTGGACCAAAGCAAAATGAAGTCAAGCAGGACGAATTTGTATTCGGCCAGCAAAGAGTCGTATAGATGAATATCATATTCGGCTATACAATTAGTATGCGGATTTGTATTCGGCTGCTAGCGTGCCGATAAAAGAATCTGAATATATATCCAAACAAAAATAATAAATATATATCCAAACAAAAACTTACCGAGCTCTCCATACGAGCACCCGATAGCTCAGCAGCTGAGTTTCTTCTTGTTTATAAATCAAATTTAAGCTAAAGGAAAACATTATAATTACTTACGCGTGAATTCCCTTCAACCGCGATAGGAACTGCATTAGCAGTGAGAGTTGTCCGGTTACCTAGTCGAATGAAGCACTCGGTTTTAAAATGCTCCGAACAAATCACAGTTTTTTTACTTAGATGCAGTTCCGGCAAACCCAAGGCGCTTTTCCAGACACATTGCTGGAGCTCGTTTTTCGGAAATCTAAAAGATATTGACGGCAAAGTTAGTTTTATATCATCTTGCCCCAAAGTTCTCAACATTTGCAACGCCTTTGATACGAAAGAGCACAAAGTGTCATGGCGACCACCAAATTGTTGACAAATTTAGAAATATTGAAAAATTATTACTTTTAACAGGAGAAGACGATACCAATGATTGATTTAAAGCTTAAATCTTATATTGATCACTTACTTGTGAAAAGAAATCCCGGAAGGCTTGCACTGCTTTCGATTTTCGCAACTTGGCACAACGCACTTTATTTTCACTTTCTGCCTTTTTCTCTGTCTGTCACTGCAAAAAAATACACAAATATACGATCACTATTCACATCTTCACATATCTCAAACATTTTTACCTTGAATCCTTAATTCGGAAATTCACAAAGGTCACTTTTATTTTGGCGCGCACAAAATTACTGCACAACTCACGTGTTTCACCGTACTTGTCAGTTTGACAATGAGGTCGAAATGGCGGAAAATTGAGGGGAAATGCTTGGATTTGACAATGAGTAGCGAAAAAATTACTACCATCCCCTTCAATGTAAATCTTATGGGCATGTCCACTCCATTTCTACTATCTCACTGCAATTTCTGTACTAGTGACAGGCTGCCTCCACTAGCAATTTCCCATTGCATGAAATTTGAAATTGCTAGTGGAGGCAGCCTATGGCATGCAATATTTTATGGTATGCCATAAATGGTAGGCAATATGGTATGCAATTTGCTCGGCAATCTGCCTTGCAATATTTTGACAGTTCTTGATTTCAAAATGGCGCTGAACCGTGGGCCTGGTTTATTTCGCGTAGGGATTCTGAATTCAAAGGGATTTTTTGATTTCGTTGAGCAATGAAAATAGTCTACAGGGTATGAAATGCTGGGAAATTGGGGAATTTCTTCGCTCTGCACTTCAAATAACTCCTTAAGAGCATTTGACGCTCAGATACAGCGCACATCTCTCTCGCTCAGAGGCATTTTCGAAATGATATTGCATGCCATCAAATTGCCCACGCACAGATTGCATACCATAAATTTGACAGTCGTTGCAATCGGAAATTGCAGGGTAAATTGCTAGTCGAGCCCCGGTGTGAATTCACTGGTGCAGGAGTGTTGTTGTTTCCAATGCGTATATCCTATTCTCTACTGGATAGAGGAGCAGAAAAACACGCCTAATGATTTGTAACCAGTGTTGCCAACTTTTTTCCAGCCGTTGTAGCTAGATTTGAGGGAAAAAATAGCTAAAAATAGCTAAAATGTTCACTTTGTAGCTAAAAAGTGTAGCTAAATTCAAGAATAAAAAACTCAAGGTTCTGGAAAACAGTTTTTTAAGCTAATGTGTATAATTGATATGGAAAAATATTGGATGTACATCGTATTATGAGTAGTTTATCAATTTAACAGTATAAAAGGGTATAAAAATCGTTGAAGAGCTTATTAAGTTCAACAGAATTCTATTCTATTTTTTTATTCCTGATAGAAGCATCCTTTAAAATGGGTTGAAGAAATAGGAGGTATAAAAGGTTTTTGATTGTTATACTCCTTGTAAATCATTTTTGCTAAATAACATTCTTCTGATGTTTGGACTATGCTGAAGTGGAGTTTAAGCCATAAGTATTGGTTAATGATCATTGATACTGATCCCGTTATTGACAACCACCTCGTTTACGAACTCCGGATCATCTTCAGAGGAATTTAGAGAACCAATTATAAATTTCTGCAAGCAAAAACTCTAAGGTTTGGGGAAGAAACGATCCTCAAGCTGCAGAAATTGAAACATGAACGGAATGACAAGCTCATCTTATTAATATTAAAAAAGGATTTTGACGACTTAATTTTTTAAATACACCGTTATTGACTCCGACCATAACACTTGCTTTGTCTGTCATATTTGTAATATTTAGGATGTAGTTTTCTAAGCACGTGTTTATGGCAGTAGTAATACTTTCAACAGCTCCCTTTTCTAGCTCTTTCAAGTAAATTATAATAAATTTTTGCTAAATATCACTAAAATGACCGTAGACTCGTCAATTAAAATACTAGAAATACAGTTATCAAAATCTGCCTTGAAATCCGATGTGAAGTATGGAAACAAACTGCCCCCAACTCAGAAAATATAGTCTTTATTTTTCCCTGTGTTGAAAAACTATACAAAATGAAGAAAAAAAACATAGCTAGCACAATTCTAACGTTTGATTTTACTAATGAGCACGATTTCTAATGTCTTCTAGAGTTTTGTGCGAACACTTTGTCTACGTTTTATTTCAATTTTATGTCTACGCTTGAATTTTTTGGTTCTTGTCTTCAAATTTAGGCAGATAATGTGTATTCTATATTAAACATATTTCGTTTATCTTACCTATTTTAGTTTATTCCTAGTGAGTTAAAACTCACGGTTTTTCTTCGCACCGAACAAAAAAAATAAAACTGTTCGTAAAAGATTATTATTGTTCTATGCCTAGAAAGACATAGTACATAGTAGTAGTACTATTGTACTACCCAAAGCCTTGGCGATTACCTTAGAGTTTGAGGAAATTATTTTTAAGCACTGAGTGTTTTAAATATTAATAAACTAGTGTAAGTTAATGCAATCAAAGCAAAAATTTAAATTATTTATAATCTATAAATTTGTAGCTAAATTTGTAGCCAATAGCTAAATGAAAAATTATGTAGCTAATAGCCCGTTCACACTAGGCTCTAAATCAGGCGATTTCGATCAGCTGATCGCTTTAGAGCTAAATCAACTTAAATCTACCTGATTACCCATACATTTTTTTCGGCGTCTGACAGAGTTAATCAAGTAGATTTAGAGTTAATCAAGTACAAATCAGGTACTATTGTGAATTTTGTCCCTGGTGAATTTTTCTCAGGGCGTGGTGGATTCCATTCGTGAGAGCGAGAGTAGATTTGAATGAAATGTCATTCGAATTTCGTCCTAAAATAGCAAAAATTTAACAAAAAAAGAAAATGTGAGTTGTACAAAGTGAAAAGAAAATGTTCTTGCATGTTCTTGCACCATTTTTAACAACTTTCACGCAAAAAAAATTGTACACATAAATTCGAATGACATTTCTCTCTCTAAATCTCCTCATTCTAAATCACTTCGGGTAGTGTGAACGCTTACCTGATTAACTTTGACAGCTTCTAAATCTACTTGATTTAGAGTGTAGTGTGAACGGCTTATAAACAGGTTCTTTTTGTAGCTAAATCTAGCTACAAAATAGCTAAATTGGCATCACTGTTTGTAACAATATTTTCCTCGATATCGCAATTTGGAAAATGAACGACTGTCAGATTATGGCCATGCAAATGTTTTGCCATATGGTTTGACATCTATGACATGCCATCAAATATGGCATGCCATATACCGTCTACATTCCAATTCCACCTGTTCCTATGAGAGTCCGGGAAATGGGAAATGTTATATGCAAATGACAATCAGAATTTGTATATTTTTGTCTCATTTTTGCTGTGCATTATACTCCGCAGCTTTTAGAGGATAAAATATTCACTGATATCTCTTTCCGAGACTATAAAGGATCCAAATTATCGAACAGCAATTTCTTTAATATAGCCAGTGACAGATGACAGTAAATGTTGTGTTGCATTGATTGTAAAGCTAGAGTTACAATCAATGCAACCAACATTTGTTGCACGTCAAAATGAGTTTGAACCCATGAGAACGTATGAGAGCAGTTACAATGATGCAACACAACTTTGCTTGGCAGCAGAGTTTGCTCATATCTCAAACTTGGCATGGCAACAACATTTTTGAAAATATCCAATTCCACCTGTTCCTATGAGAGTCCGGGAAATGGGAAATGTCATATGTAAATGACAATCAGAATTTGTATTTTTTTGTCTTATTTTTGCTTTACATTATACTCCGCAGCTTTTAGAGGATCAAATATTCACTGATATCTCTTTCCGAGACTTTAAAGGATCCAAATTATCGAACAGCAATTTCTTTAATATAGCCAGTGACAGATGACAGTAAATGTTGTGTTGCATTGATTGTAACTCGTTCCACCAACAAAACTTGGCAGCAAATGTTGGTTGCATTGATTGTAACTCAAGCATAACTCGTTCCACCAACAAAACTTGGCAGCAAATGTTCTTTGCATTGATTGTAACTCAAGCATAAAGCTAGAGTTACAATCAATGCAACCAACAAAATGAGTTTGAATCCATGAGAACAAAGATATAGAAGAAGTGGATTGGAACTGTAGATTTCCGTGCGGCACCAGTTTCTATTAGTATGCGACATTCTCTCATACAAACAGATGTAGCAAAAGTCGTAGGTGATTTGAAATTTGCAATTAATATGGGGGCAGGCAATTGGCGCGCAAGTTTGAATCACCATTTTTATGATGAATCAATTTGATATAAAATAGGTCTGTTCGCGTACCTGAATCTATTAGAATATATATAAAAAAATTCGCAGCAAGTCGTTTTTGTATTCGTTTTGCAAGCCAAATTTTGCCACAAAAAGAAGCCAGGTGCAAAAATCTGTTTTGTGGACAACACTTCACTGCACACTTCATGTCTAATTTTTAAATATTTGTCTTATAATCATAATTACTAGCGCTCTTGAATGTGTAATACCATCTCTAAGCTCACGTGGGTTAGACAGGACTAAATAACCAGGGTAAAATTAGAATGTACAATATGTATTTCATACATAATGATTACAATTAATATAAATACCTCACGTTTAAATTAAAATTCACTTGAGTGGTTATACTGTCTTTTCATACGAAATTGTTACAAATAGCGCTAAACTTATCGAAATAGAATACGCAGTTACTTGCACAGATAGCTTGTATAATTTGGACAACATGAATGTTGTCAACAGCCGAAAAATGAAACAAGCAGGGTGAAGGTAGATTAAACACGTTATTTGTGGAGGGGCACATGTGTGCCATGCGAATAGGAATGAAACTAACTGTTGATATGCTCTTTGGAAATTCGTACTTTTTGCAATCTTGCGTATTTTATTCTTGTAAAATTCGTAATATTTGAGAAAAACAAGAAACTATTGAAGTTTCTTAAATTTTGTGTTTAAGTATCACAAGAGAGCGTTTTGCAAGTGTTTTCTTAAAACCACTTCCTTAAAAACCGGGCTTGGGGCTGGCTTCGGTCGAAATAAAGCTCTAACTTGAAAACCCATCGTATTGCTTGGGGTCATAGAGACGCAAAGATATACAAGTAGAGGTGCTATGATTGTTTTCATATAATAATACATTTTTAATGCACCTCTTTCCTTCCACACTCTGCGCTCAAATTATAGATCACAATTATATTCTCGTAATCTGTTTTCATTTTCACCTACAAACATGTATTCATCTTAATTTGGAAAAAAAATATTCAAAAATATATGTGACTCCCAACAACCAAACTAATTGGTCCGCCTTTGACGCTCCCAACTCATAAAAATTTAAGAAAACTCAGGTTGTCAAACTAAGTTGTCAGTGATCGCGCGCGTAGTAAGGTATCCGCAAAAGATTACCAATTGCGGCGGTAAGTTTTAATCTATGGATTTATTGTCTCACTGGTCCTATTCTTAGTTTAATTTTTAGTGTTGTGAATTCGTTTTTCGACCGAAAATCGCAAATCCGATGGTATGAGAGCCGATTGTAGTTGCACAACTCTCTACCATGCAGTTCATTTCGCAGTTTTGGTTAGATTTTTTTCGATGCCGTTTTACTTCTTGCCCAATAAAGTAGGTAATCATGGTCAAACTTTATCATGAACCACTTTTAAGGCATAAGAATGTTATTAATGGGCCGCAATTCGAATAGATTTATTCGGCAATCATATGTAATCGGACTTTGTTTACATATATTTGACAACATGAGTTTTGTCAAAGGGGAGAGGGGATAGCATTCTGCAAGAAGCGCTGGTGCCATACACGTACGCTCATCTACGTGTATACCGCCCATCCATTTCTTCTATATCTTTGCATGAGAACGTATGAGAGCAGTTACAATGATGCAACACAACTTTGTTGCGCAGCAGAGTTTGCTCATACCTCTAACTTGGCATGGCAACAAAATACCCAATTCCACCTGTTCCTATGAGCGTTCGGGAAATCGGAACTGTCATATGTAAATGACAATCAGAATTTGTATTTTTTTGTCTCATTTTTGCTTTGCATTATACTCCGCAGCTTTTAGAGGTTCAAATATTCACTGATATCTCTTTCCGAAACTTTAAAGGATCCAAATTATCGAACAGCAATTTCTTTAATATAGCCAGTGACAGATGACAGTAAATGTTGTGTTGCATTGATTGTAACTCATTCCACCAACAAAACTTGGCAGCAAATGTTGGTTGCATTGATTGTAACTCAAGCATAAGTCATATAATAATAAGTTGTGTCTTGGGTAAAAAAATTAATAGTGGCGGTTGGTTTGAAAGAAAATAGGGATTATTGGTTTTCATGTGAAAATAAATAGATTTCACGATTGGATATTGTTCGCAATAGGTTTTGTAGCGCAGTAAATTAGTTAAGAAATGCCATTTAATTTCGCAGAAAGATTTTAATAAAAAACTGTTTCAGCTGGCAGGAGATGGTTTCATTTTGTTCGTAAAAAGTAATGGGTGGGAAAAATTGTTGACGACTATGTTTGTGCTAGGTATTTAGCTGTCAAAATATATTTATGAAAATATGTCTATAATCTCAAATTTATGGTTTTGAAATTTTTGTGACACATTCATTAAGGAAGAGAAGAAAATTAGTTTGTTGTCTGATAGTTCATACTCACGTCAATCAACATGGAAACATTACAGTAAATATAGTTTTCGTGTTTTACAGATTAGGGAGTTTGAATAATTTTATGTTATGTAATAATTTTAATATTTTGTGACTTTGTTTAGCGAATACTATTCAATTACTTTTTGATTTATTAATCAGTAATTTGGAGAGCTTCCCTGTCAATTCGAAACAAACAGAGTATTTTCAGGTTTAAAACAAAGTAAGTTCAATTAATTGCACAATCTTCGGAAATGGCACCGTATCCTACAACGTCTAACCAATTCAAATACCTCACTTACTTTACATATTTTCCAGTTGGCAGCTTTGACGCGAATGCGAATCGCACCGATTGGTTCTTCAAATGCGATTCGTTTGCGGGCTCCTGTCAAAAAATGCGATTCGCATTTCGCATTCGCGTTGATTGAATCTTGGCTTTTAAATCTGGATCTGCCATCACTGACATACGCTCATGTACGTGTATATCGCCCATCCATTTCTTCTATATCTCCGCCATAACCAGCCCCTGTACACTGACGGAATGACTTTCCACCATTAGCCCTTTCAATCCTCTCGCGAACAAAGCATGTTAAAGCTGCCTTTACGCCATTTCGCTCTCATTGTCAAATTGGAGAGGAACTACTTTGATTTGACCCGATTTGACAATGAGCAGACAAAAATTTACTACCATCCCCTTCAATCTAAATCTTATAGCCCGTCCAGACTACGGATACTTAAATATCCGCATACATAAGTATCGTCCACACTTTTCATTGATTTTCATGGCGAGGGTAAAATGTATCTGTAGATGTCGCTGCAGTGAGGACAATACTTATGTATCCGGATACATAAGTATCCGTAGTCTGGACGGGCTATTATGGGCATGTCCACTCCATTTCTACTACCTCACTGGCCATAACCCAGCAGATTTGAGTTCTTTCGAACTTTGAACGTCATAAAGAGAAGTCGAAGTTAGAATGTCGTAAGTTGAAATCTTTAAATATCTTATGATTTTAGTGTCATCGCGGTTTAAAAAGCACTCCGTTACATAGAAGTCGTGTGACTTCGGTTGAAGAGCGTACAATTCTGTGTTCGAATGTAGTTTAATGCGCAATCACAAACCAACATTGCATGTTTTGTAGTGGGTCTGTTTGGAGACGATTGCTGATAGAAAAACAGTGAATGAAAATTATAAAATAATTTTGAATTATTTCGAAATTGTTTCTTGAAAACTGATTCGCATATTGAATACCTCCGAAATGCCACTTGTGTAATTAATGATTGCCATTTGTTAATGCCTTTTTTTCAATCTAGGTCGAAGGTGTCTCGCGATACTCTCTATGAGTGTGTCGGTGGAGTCCTGAACTCATCGAAGACCAAAAAGCGGAAATTCTTGGAGACAGTCGAGCTCCAAATTGGTTTAAAGAATTACGATCCCCAGAAGGATAAACGTTTCAGCGGCACTGTCAAGTACGTTTCCTGGTTTGATGGCATTAATATTACGCCAATGAAAGTTGGCTGAAGCAACACCAGCAACTGTCAAGTTTTCAGGGTGTTTTACCCCTTCGGCCAATAATTCAAGTATCAAATACGGAAGACCTGTACTCAGGGTCTTAAAATCAAATTGAGAAGGCGGTGAATCGACGGTATGTCTTGCAGTTCTTATATGTTCTGTTGGCTGCCGCAGATTCTCGCCGACTAGTTTTAAGGAATTATAGTAAATTGACGATTCTTTGGTGAGTTTGTTCAGTTTGGTCGTATTGTGATGAATAGAGTGAAATCGTATGTATTATCTTCAGATCTCAAGTGATGATTCGTATAACTGAAATACCACCTTTCGAGGTGCTCGTTTAAACTACCAGAAACTAGATCGCTAATGATAGGAAATCACTTTCAGATTGAAACACATTCCCCGTCCAAAGATGAAGGTCTGCATTCTTGGCGATCAACAGCATTGCGACGAAGCCAAAGCCAATAATGTCCCATGTATGGATGCCGAAGCTCTGAAAAAGCTGAACAAGAACAAGAAATTGGTTAAGAAACTCGCCAAGTCCTACGATGCATTCTTGGCCTCCGAGTCATTGATTAAACAGATCCCGAGATTGTTGGGACCCGGTTTAAACAAAGCCGGTAAATTCCCTGGTCTGCTGTCGCATACAGAATCCATGAACGGTAAAATCGATGAAATGAAAGCAACTATAAAGTTCCAAATGAAGAAAGTATTGTGTCTGTCGGTTGCTGTTGGTCACGTTAACATGTCGGAAGACGAACTAGTGCAGAACATTAATTTGTCGATCAATTTCTTGGTGTCGCTGTTGAAAAAACATTGGCAAAACGTAAGGTCGCTGCATATTAAGTCTACAATGGGGCCACCACAGCGGCTATATTAAGAGAATTTATACATTATCTATGATTGGTGAATAAATATTATTTGACCGAAACAATTTTTTTCAGTATTTGTAGGTTTGTGTAAGCGCGATCGTTTTCAGACGGGACTATAGAATTGTCTGCTGGGGAAAAGGTTCCAGAATAAAGGTTAGTACGCTGCCGAGCCTGAATTCCTGTCCCCCTTTAAGGTAAGTACGCAGCCTTGCCTGAATTCCTGTCCCCCTTTAAAATACATGGGAAAAGAGTGACGGAATTCCGGACCTGAATTTTTTTTCAGGTCACTTGAGAAAATCGGTACGCTGCCCGTCCTGAAACGTTCCTGAAAAGTGTCAGAATTTCAGTGTTGCTTTTCGCTCGTAGGTGGCTCTGCAGCACAAGTGGAGAGTTTTTTCAGGCACGAGGTGCCTGAATTAAATGGTCTGCTATTTATTTGGTCACGGAAAGCAATCATTTTGGCCATTTTGACCGCGCGTCAAATTTGAATTTTGTTTGAAAATTTGTTGTACGTCGGAACTTTCTGTCTTCTAATTTTATGCGTAGGATAGTTCGTGCAGAACTTGAAGCAATGATTTTCCAGCACATTTGGTTTTTTTGGCAGATACGTTTGCTAGGAAGCCCTTTAATTAGCTGGTTGGTTAATTGAATTAGTGCGACGTTATAAAAGATCTGTTCGCGTACTTCAGCAAACTGCAGCAGTAACATAATTTGGCAGCTGGCTTCTTTTTGCTGCAAAATTTGGCTTGAAGCAATTATGCGAATCTATTTGAATATATTATAATAGATTCAGGTACGCGAACAGACCTAAAGTTTTTAACACCGCATGTGTACGCGATATGAAATGCATGGATGGAAATTATGTATTCGTGTGAAGGAAATATATATCAAATAAACAATTATTAAATAGATTACATAATTGTTTTACTTCGAAAAACTACGCCTATTTTCATTCAGTCTAATTGAATTTAAAGTGAAAGTAGTTTTTAAAATTTGCTACTAGAACTTGGTTTCTTTCATAAACTTTGGGTTGGTTCATAATATAGCAGTATGACGAGGCAGCAAACCTGAATGAATTTAAAATTGAAGAGCTGAAAGAAGCATTGATGGAATAGTAACATAGTATTTCACATACAGTCGGTAGATTGTAAAGGTTATTTTCAAAGAAAGCTAATTTCTAAATCCCATGCCGCCAAAGTTGAGAGCAATTAACTGTCACTTTGTAATATTCTACACTTCTCTACACGAAAATTTTTCCGTGTAGAAATAAATAGCACAACGAGTGTCCGGAATTCAGGCTCGCCAGCGTACTAACCTTAAAGGTTAGTACACTGGCGAGCCTGAATTCCGGACACTCGGTTGTGCTATTTATTTTTACACGGAAAAATTTTCGTGTAGAGAAGTGTAGAATATTACAAAGTGAAGGTTAGTACGCTGCCGAGCCTGAATTCCTGTCCCCCTTTAAAATGCATGGGAAAAGAGTGACGGAATTCCGGACCTGAATTTTTTTTCAGGTCACTTGAGAAAATCGGTACGCTGCCCGTCCTGAAACGTTGCCTGAAAAGTGTCAGAATTTCAGTGTTGCTCTTCGCTCGTAGGTGGCTCTGCAGCACAAGTGGAGAGTTTTTTCAGGCACGCTGCTATTTATTTGGTCAAGGTTAGTACGCTGGCGAGCCTGAATTCCGGACACTCGTTATGCTATTTATTTCTACACGGAAAAATTTTCGTGTAGAGAAGTGTAGAATATTACAAAGTGACAGTTAATTGCTCTCAACTTTGGCGGCATGGGATTTAGAAATTAGCTTTCTTTGGAAATAACCTTTACAATCTACCAACTGTATGTGAAATACTATGTTACTATTCCATCAATGCTTCTTTCAGCTCTTCAGTTTTAAATTCATTCAGGTTTGCTGCCTCATCATACTGCTATATTATGAACCAAACCAAAGTTTATGAAAGAAACCAAGTTCTAGTAGCAAATTTTAAAAACTACTTTCACTTTAAATTCAATTAGACTGAATGAAAATAGGCGTAGTTTTTCGAAGTAAAACAATTATGTAATCTATTTAATAATTGTTTATTTGATGTATATTTCCTTCACACGAATACATAATTTCCATCCATGCATTTCATATCGCGTACACATGCGGTGTTGAAAACTTTAGGTCTGTTCGCGTACCTGAATCTATTATAATATATTCAAATAGATTCGCATAATTGCTTCAAGCCAAATTTTGCAGCAAAAAGAAGCCAGCTGCCAAATCATGTTACTGCTGCAGTTTGCTGAAGTACGCGAACAGATCTTTTATAACGTCGCACTAATTCAATTAACCAACCAGCTAATTAAAGTGCTTCCTAGCAAACGTATCTGCCAAAAAAAAACCAAATGTGCTGGAAAATCATTGCTTCAAGTTCTGCACGAACTATCCTACGCATAAAATTAGAAGACAGAAAGTTCCGACGTACATCAAATTTCAAATTTTCAAACAAAATTCAAATTTGACGCGCGGTCAAAATGGCCAAAATGATTGCTTTCCGTGACCAAATAAATAGCAGACCATTTAATTCAGGCACCTCGTGCCTGAAAAAACTCTCCACTTGTGCTGCAGAGCCACCTACGAGCGAAGAGCAACACTGAAATTCTGACACTTTTCAGGCAACGTTTCAGGACGGGCAGCGTACCGATTTTCTCAAGTGACCTGAAAAAAAATTCAGGTCCGGAATTCCGTCACTCTTTTCCCATGCATTTTAAAGGGGGACAGGAATTCAGGCTCGGCAGCGTACTAACCTTCACGGAAAGCAATCATTTTGGCCATTTTGACCGCGCGTCAAATTTGAATTTTTTTTGAAAATTTGAAATTTGTTTGAAAATTTGAAATTTGTTGGACGTCGGAACTTTCTGTCTTCTAATTTTATGCGTAGGATAGTTCGTGCAGAACTTGAAGCAATGATTTTCCAGCACATTTGGTTTTTTTGGCAGATACGTTTGCTAGGAAGCACTTTAATTGGCTGGTTGGTTAATTGAATTAGTGCGACGTTATAAAGGATCTGTTCGCGTACTTCAGCAAACTGCAGCAGTAACATAATTTGGCAGCTGGCTTCTTTTTGCTGCAAAATTTGGCTTGAACCATGTTGTGTTGCATCATTGTAACTGCTCTCATACGTTCTCATGGGTTCAAACATGGCCGTCATATAGAAGGCCGGTCGCAAAAGCAATTAACGTGCAAGATGGCGGAGCTAATGTACCTTTTCTCGACCAGTCCGCACAGTGAAATTTTTCTATGGACTAAAGAGAATCACGAGATCCACCTGCAGGAGATATGAGGAAACTCATACGTCAAGTCCATCGAGCGGGAAAACAATATAAGCAAACATCAAAGGTAATTGAAAATGAACAAATTTTTCACAAATTTAATCAAAACTTATTTGTATTAACAGGCAGAAGGACTAGGAACGTGCGGAGGACTTATTTATTGGTAAGTATACTAAAGAAGAAACTGGATCGAAAATCTGTGTTAAGCTTCGTACGGGGGCGATCGAAGGAGTTTCGTGATATTTAGTTTACTGAAAGCCTTTATTGTACATACGTGAAACAAATCCTTAGTGTCCATCGAATGAGTCAAAGGAAATTCTTGCGTTTCTGCCTGCATAAGATTCTGTTATCTGAGTGCCTCCTAATGTTGATTGGCTGAAACTTATGGCTATGGGCACACTCCAAACTAAGCCCCAGAGTCTCAAAATTTTCTTTGCCACTAAGCTTTCCGGTGGAATTATCTCATCAGAGCATTTCTTAGGATAATTTAGCTTGAATACAACTTGCTAAAGATTTCGGCATGCGAATCTTTTATGTCAGTTTTCACCGGACCAGTTACGGCTTTAGTGAACTTCTGTCTTTAATAATAAGAAACGTCAACAAAACATATTCATTGAAGAATATCAGTTTCAATCGAACATGTGTCAAGTGAAAATTTTCTAAGAAGTCTATTTCAGTTTGTTTATTATAAATTTATTGAAACTTATTTGTATTTACAATGAGACAGTTAATAAATTTGATACATCGCCAATGATTTTTTTTCATTAAATTATAATTTTACAAAAATAAAGTTTTATCACTTTATCAGTTCACAACCTTTCCATTTTATTTGTTTCATTTCCTGAACTATCACAAGCCGAAAAATTGTGTTCAGATATAAATTCATGAACATCACAGTCATTCTGTTGAACTTGAGTAGCCGAAGCAAGAACAGTAGACCAAAATCATGTCACTCTCTTTGTTGCTACCAAAATCCATGCTATTTTCCTTACATTCTTCGATTCCATGCTCTCCAATAGGAACAAATCGGACGCCGATTGCGATAAGACAAAGCGTTCGATTTACATTCGATCGAAAATGTTGGTCCGGATGATTCGGCTGCCAATAATGAACAACAAAACCAGCCATGCCCTCCTTCGGTAACCTATCCTTCCATGTTGATCGCCCGCCATTCGAACGCATACTCTCATGGGGCCATATCACGTCTATTCGTCGTACTAAGTCTGAGCAATCGTAAATCTAAAATAAAATATAATTTGAAAGTTTTCCCAAATTCATTCAGAAATATAATACCTCCATCCCATCAACCTTTATCACTTTTTTTATTAATGTCCACCAAGCCTTGATGTATATTAGGTCATAATATCGACATATTACTACTCGTTATTGGAATTTCAGTATGTTTGCGGTGAGTAATCACTGAAGTTACACGAAACCCTCAAATTATCATTACACGAACATGTCTTGCATGAATTGTCTAATAAATTCCTTGTTTTTTATATCTTCGTTACTCCGAGCTGATGGAAATTTGATAATGTTATCAAATTGCACTTTTTCATTTAATGGAAGGGTGATATTTGTTTTACAATGACGATCTCGCGATTCAAAAACCCTGTCAATATATTTGAGCTTGACGGCTTGCCAGTGTTTTGAACGCTAAAGTTCAATGCAGACGCATTTCCTGCTGAGCTGGACAAGAAATATGTTCCTGGTACTTCATATGTAACATCAGAATCTAATACACTATTTCCACTGCTGCAATAACGCAATAGCAAACACTGAATATTGCTTATTGAAATACATCCGCCGATGAGTGAACATATCTGTTGATTAGTTTCCGCGTATGAAGTTGTTAAGAATGATACAGATGATAAGGATGATATCCAATGGGTTGATCACATGAGGAGTTGATGCCGTGTTCCATTTTTACTAATTAGTACTTGCAAGTACTTGGGAGTAGAGCACAAAAGGAACGCCATTTTCGTTCTTTCCAGCTGATTCTGACCTGTCAAATTATATGCAGTTTTCAAATGTAAAACAGTTGAAAATAAAGGGAGAAAACAACGAGTATAAACTACCACAATCGATAAAGAATATAAAAACAACTAGCAGAAAATTACATATTATAACTTTCCAAACATTATGAGGGCTATTTCTAATTTCCTAACTACCAAAACATTCTCTCTGTTCAAGAAAAATGTCAGCCACTCTCTCGAACTCGTTGAGTGCACGTCATCGATAAGTTGTAATATTGTTTTTCTTTTGTTTTAGTTTTGTTTAAACTCTATGATAACCAGAAAAAACCAAAACCACCTATTGACAACTAACACTACCAATGACAACTAACATAGCCACCTCACGGCAAAAAAAGGCGTAACTACTCATGAACTACTCGCAAGCGAGAGCGCGAGTAGTTGGAAGTAGCCAGAAGTACTTGCGAGTACTAAATAGTAATAATGGAACACGGGCAATATTTCTCCACGCTTGTTTGGCATTTTGAATGCTTCGTCGTTCAGGATTTCTGTTCCGTAAGTAAATTAGCTCTTGCTGTTGACCGGCCCAAAGACCTCGTAAACATTCGCGATTCAGTTTTATAACTCTAAAACTTAAAAACCTTTTCGGTTTTATCCTCCGCTTCGAGATACTGTTCTTTACTAAACAGCTCAATCAACTCATTGATCTGTTTGCCATCTGGTTGCACATGATCGTCGCGAATTATTTCGATTTCTACTTTAAGATGTAGAATAAACATCGCGCTAGTTACCGGAAAATAGTCTAGTTATGACGGCGAACACCTTTGACAATTCGAACTGTCAAAGCAATTGTCATCGAGCAATAGCCATTAAATCTTAATCCCGAGAGGACATGGCGATTTCAAAAGGTACATTAACACCTGTCAGATTGCAAGTCGCGACCGGCCTTCTATATGACGGCCATGGTTCAAACTCATTTTGTTGTGCAACAAATGTTGGTTGCATTGATTGTAACTCTAGCTTTACTCACATGCGGTCTATATTTCGTCGCGCATCAGCCAGTTGGCCACTCTGACTGCCATGAGGCTAGAAGCTATATAATCTTTTTGATAAAATATAAAAGGTCTGTCCCCGTACTACGATTAATTGCGATTAATCGCGATTAAAGGTAAGTACGCAGCCTTGCCTGAATTTCGGTCACTCGGTTTTGCTATTTATTTCTACACGAAAAAATTTTCGTGTAGAGAAGTGTAGGATATTACAAAGTGACAGTTAGTTGTGTAGATCATTTGTATTTTGAATTTTCAGCAAACATAATGGATAGTGCTTTCGCGAGTTTGATGTTGATGTACAGGGCATTTGTAGTGGCTGAGTCGTTAGAAAATGATAAAAAGAAGAAAGCATCAGTGAAGGTCAACCCTTATCTCATTGAAACGAAAACATAAGGAAGATTTAAGAGAGATGTAAGCTTTGCAAGTTAGTCCAAATGTGCAAGTAATTAGCTGCAACCAATTTGTTTTTTCCAGTTTGAAGATTTGAAGAAGTATCCACATGCTCATCATTCTGCAATATTATGAATCACATCGAATTTTACGGTAGAAATGAAGTTATAGTAGGAAATGTTAAAAACTACTTGCACGTTAAATTCCATTAGGCTGAAAGAAAATAGGCGTAATTTTTTTAAGTAAAACTATTATGTAATGTATTTAATTACGCTTTATTTGAAATATATTTCCTTCACACGAATACATAATTTTCATCCATGCATATCATATCGCGTACACATGCGGTGTTGAAAACTTTAGGTTTGTTCGCGTATCTGAATCTATTATAACACATTCAAATAGATTCGCATCATTACTTACTGCTGCAGTTTGCTGAAGTACGCGAACATACCTTTTATAACGTCACACTAATTCAATTAACCAATCAGCTAATTAAAGTGCTTCCTAGCAAACGTATCTGCCAAAAAAACCAAATGTGCTGGAAAATCATAGCTTCAAGTTCTGCACGAACTATCCTACGCATAAAATTAGAAGACAGAAAGTTCCGACGCACAACAAATTTCAAATTTTCAAACAAAATTCAAATTTGACGCGCGGTCAAAATGGCCAAAATGATTGCTTTCCGTGACCAAATAAATAGTAGACCATTTAATTCAGGCACCTCGTGCCTAAAAAAACTCTCCACTTGTGCTGCAGAGCCACCTACGAGCGAAGAGCAACACTGAAATTCTGACACTTTTCAGGCAACGTTTCAGGACGGGCAGCGTACCGATTTCCTCTAGTGAAGGTTAGTACGCTGGCGAGCCTGAATTCCGGACACTCGTTGTGCTATTTATTTCTACACGGAAAAATTTTCGTGTAGAGAAGTGTAGAATATTACAAAGTGACAGTTAATTGCTCTCAACTTTGGCGGCATGGGATTTAGAAATTAGCTTTCTTTGAAAATAACCTTTACAATCTACCAACTGTATGTGAAATACTAGGTGCGTTTTTTTGCTCCGATGCAGTGCAGAGTACAACTATGCCGGAAAAACAACGATCTAGTATAAAACAGCAGTGCATTTGCTAAACCTGACATAGGTTGCTATATTCGCTGTGGTCCCACAAAACAGCTGAAAAAAAGGGAGAAAATAACGAGTATACACTACCACAATCGATAGAAAATAGAAAAAAAACTAACAGAAAATTAATTCTTTTAACTTTCTACACATTATGAGGGCCTTTTCTAATTTCTTAACTACCAAAACATTCAACATAACCATGAAAACCGAAAGCCACCTCGCAGAAAAAAATACAACTTCTCATGAGCTTTTCTTTTTTCTATCAGCATATTCTACACTTCAACACGTGAACTACAAATGACGCATAGAATTTCTGTACTAGTGAATTCACTGGTGTAGGAGTGTTGTTGTTTTCAATGCGTCTACTCTACTCTCCGCTGGATAGAGGAGCAAAAAAACGCGCCTACTATGTTACTATTCCATCAATGCTTCTTTCAGCTCTTCAATTTTAAATTCATTCAGGTTTGCTGCCTCATCATACTGCTATATTATGAACCTAACCAAAGTTTATGAAAGAAACCAAGTTCTAGTAGCAAATTTTAAAAACTACTTTCACTTTAAATTCAGTTAGACTGAATGAAAATAGGCGTAGTTTTTAGAAGTAAAACAATTATGTAATCTATTTAATAATTGTTTATTTGATATATATTTCCTTCACACGAATACATAATTTCCATCCATGCATTTCATATCGCGTACACATGCGGTGTTGAAAACTTTAGGTCTGTTCGCGTACCTGAATCTATTATAATATATTCAAATAGATTCGCATAATTGCTTCAAGCCAAATTTTGCAGCAAAAAGAAGCCAGCTGCCAAATTATGTTACTGCTGCAGTTTGCTGAAGTACGCGAACAGATCTTTTATAACGTCGCACTAATTCAATTAACCAACCAGCTAATTAAAGTGCTTCCTAGCAAACGTATCTGCCAAAAAACCAAATGTGCTGGAAAATCATTGCTTCAAGTTCTGCACGAACTATCCTACGCATAAAATTAGAAGGCAGAAAGTTCAGACGTTCAACAAATTTCAAATTTTCAAACAAAATTCAAATTTGACGCGCGGTCAAAATGGCCAAAATGATTGCTTTCCGTGACCAAATAAATAGCAGACCATTTAATTCAGGCACCTCGTGCCTGAAAAAACTCTCCACTTGTGCTGCAGAGCCACCTACGAGCGAAAAGCAACACTGAAATTCTGACACTTTTCAGGAACGTTTCAGGACGGGCAGCGTACCGATTTTCTCAAGTGACCTGAAAAAAAATTCAGGTCCGGAATTCCGTCACTCTTTTCCCATGCATTTTAAAGGGGGACAGGAATTCAGGCTCGGCAGCGTGCTAACCTAGACTTCAATCCCTTTCACGAATCGAAGTTGATTCTACAACTGACAATAATAGAATTATTGGACATTCAGTCCATGAATATAGCGCAGTATTGTACCTGCTAATGATGCGCAACGTAGAGATGTACACAGTACTAGAGTTGACGATCAGGCTAAGATATTTCGCAAACACTACAAGACTGTCATTTCGTAGCAAGAATTCAAAACTATTTCCGACTACTTCTTTATTTAATGTATTTATTAGAACGCATCTTACAATACTATAACGACTCAAGCACTCGTCTTATTCATCATTGGCATAATCAGCAGGATTTTTTCTTAGCAATCGAGTGTGTTCCTTTTCTACCATATCATATATGATGTAGCCAATAACGAACGCTGGAATGGGCAAAGCAAATTTACTACCACGCATTTTCTATTTTGCATCGAACACATTCATGACTTACGTGGAACAACACGAAATACGCTAGCTCGGAACCGCCTAAACATATTTGGCAATCCTTTGCTAATAACCCCCGCGAATGCTCGCTGTTCAAATGGCGACAATTTATATGTTACAATGCCATGGACCTTAGCCAAATTGCCGAAGTGTTGACCTCTCAATGCCGATATTAAGCGCATTTTGTAATTGGATTCTAGAAAATAAGACAAGCTTACTTTTGCAAACTGAAATTTTATTTTGTAGTCTTCGAAGTCGTCCAGTATTACATTGGCAGATTACGTAAATGTATCCTCAAAACAATTTAGATTCGGTCTAGATTTACGAAATTCCTGATCAAAAAGTCCTAATGTTTGAGATAATTATAGTGTAATATCGGGTTTCACAAATTACAGGCGTTTAAAACTGTATCTCACCCGCAAAATTGCACAAGACCGTCCAACACAAAATGCAGTTAAAGGACTCAGTACTGGACACAGACTGTCAGAATAATAGTTTTTCGTAAGGGCTGCCAGCAAGAAAACTCAACAATGACCTCACAGTACTGCCCTACCAACAGTGAGTTAGTAGAGATGGAGTGGACATGCCCATAAAGCATAGTACTGAGTTCGATTTCACGTGAAATTTTCATACAAAATTTCACGTGAAATCTGTTTCGGCGAAAATTTAGCTTGAAAATAAGCAAATTTGGTACTGTGTTCTTAGCATGAAAAGTTGCTTTGAAGTTGCTTTCGCTTTGAAAACATAGATGGCACTGAAACATGTTGTCAATCATTTCACGCCAATTTAGTTTGTGCAGTTCATTCTTTCGAGCGAAAAAGTGACATTTAGTGTTTCAATTTGAAAATTGAGCAGTGCAAATGACTTTCCAATAAGAAAATCGATCGAAAAGTGAAATTCTTGACATTTTATCCGTCAAGAATGAGCAGTGTCTCTGCTTTTCTCCGTTGTCAAAATTTTCGCTCGAAAGAATGACCAGATAATGGAAACATGTCAAAATTTCACGTGAACTCGAACTCAGTACCAGCCTTAATGTGGCAAATACGTATTGGCCGAGCCCAGGCGAAATCTGGCAAGCCCGAGTGTGTGGACGGTCCAGACCATTGATATAAAAGTATAGAGGATATGGGCATAGCGAAATTTTTGTTGCCATTTTTTGGATTGTTTGATAGTTGTAGTGAATACATGCATCTGGCATAAAAATACAAAGGTGCAGTGATTATACGATTTCGTATAATTAAAGGGGCCAATATATTTTAAATATATTAAAATGGTGTTTCGATCTAACTGGAAGAATTTAATAGTAAAATACATTCACAATATCTATGAACGGTTAATGATGAAATACGTGGAAATTCTATTTATTAACATTTGTGATGAATTCAAATAAAAGAAATTGAATCAATGATTTGAATAAATTTCTGAATTTTATCCCGAGAAAATGCAACACAAATCAGTGCGCGTTATTAAATTTATAAACCAATGTTATTGATAATAATAACTTCTGTTCAAATCATTTATCAACCATAAACTCAGAATATTTAAAATGCATTTTAAAATATGAATCTTACCACAGAACCAAATCTTAAGTTACCAGCCCCCCTCCTCCTTTTGTAACCGGGCTTTGGACCGGCGTTGGCGGATTTACGGCTTCCCTTGGATAATTTAATTCATAATATAATCCGGGTTATTATTTAGAAGCATAGAGAATAGTTACATTCGAAAATATGTGAGAGATTAGATCTGTTCGCGTACTGCAGCAGCAACATATTTTTGCAGCTGGCTTCTTTCTGTGGCAAAATTTGGGTGGCAGGAAGAGTGCTAAAACTACTTGCTGTGAATCTATTTTAATATAAAGTGCGTTTTTTTGCACACCCGAGCAGATGCAAATTTGTTAAGTATATTGAATACAATAACAATTTTGTTGTTGTATTCAATACACTTAACAGATATTGATCTGCTCGGGTGTGCAAAAAAACGCACCTATATTATAATAGATTCAGGTACGTGAACAGACCTATTAGAATCTTCAATATGATTTTCCTTCAATATGATTTCGCGTAAGTTTTTGCTAGTTAATTTCAAATACAGCAGATTGTAAAATATTTTAAAAATTCAATCGTAGTTTCCATTATCTGGGGAAAAAAACACAATATAACTTATTCCCCAGAACATTTATCACTTCCACTTACTAATGCAATTTGCACTTTTTATAATGATGCAATTGCGGTATCCAAGACAGTTAAGGCTACGATTTTGAATACATATTCTGCAAACAACAATTTCAAAACATTCATTTAAATATAGACCATTTATAAGAGTACTGAAGGACATTACAATACATTTACGTGTGCATGATCTTTGCATATCTATATATATATATATATATATATATATATATATATAATATAAATATATATATATATATACATATATATATATATATATATATATATATATATATATATATATATATATATATATATATATATATATATATGTAAATATATATATATATATATATATATAAATATATATATATATATATATATATATATATATATATATATATATATATATATATATGTATATATATATACATAAAAATGTATACATACATAAATGTATATGTATATGCATATGTATATATATATATATATATATATATATATATATATATATATATATGTATATATATATATATATATATATATATATATATATATATATATATATATATATATATGTATATATATATATATATATTTATATATATATATATATATATGTATAGATATATATATATTTATTTATTTATGTATATATTTGCACATATTTGCGATAGAGGTGCAAAAACTCAGCTATTCTCACAGCTTCGCACCTCCCTCCTCTTTTCTCAACCGGGCTTGGGACCGGCTATGGCAGATTTACAATGCTCGTTACATAATTAACTGTTATTTATTGGCTTCAGAAACTACAATTTTACTATTTCATTTTCTATTTTCATGTACCTGAGCATATGCTGAAAATGCCCCCTTTCATTATTTAGTTTAGTACCCGCTTTGACCTACTTACAAAGTCAACATGTCACACTGCTTAAAATGTAAACAAACCGGGTGATGTTTTCGTTCTCCCGACAATTGCCAAGCTATCATTCACGCAAACGAAATAAACAGGCGTGTTTGAAATTTAAACACTTCACGCATTCTCTAACAAAAGCTATATTTTAAAAATATTAAACCGTTCACTCATTAACTTTATTTTCTTTCACCACAACCAAACCGCACAACATAAAACGTGCTTTACCTAATTCTGTATACACATTAGCTTAATGAAATAATCACTCGACACTGCCACTCATATGCGCACGACACTAAATGCAATATTTTTATGAATGCAGCTCCCGATCACGAATTATAAAGCGTTTTATAAATGCGCGGCTTGAAGACTATCGATTTTATGAAACGAAAATTGACAGTCCCAGTAACTGGAACAATGCTGGAACACCTGAGATTGTCAGAACACTGCATTCTCACCCATATTAATACAATTGTTTCTGGCAACAGTCACGGACAGTATACGTATATGCTATTAGCATATCCTCTATACTTTTATACCAATGGTCCAGACAAGCGACTTTGACAGGGCTCGCCGGCGCTCGTGCGACTTCGATCGGAATGGGTTTTGGGCACGAGTCAAGGCGATTCGTGACGAACTGTCAAATACCGTCCACATGTTGACGGTCTCGTCTGACTTCGGCTCGCCTGGCCTCGGCCAATATCTATTTGCTACATAAGATTCATGCTTCAAATACATATTGGTCCAAGCTAAACCATCTCGGGTTGGGCCACCACAGACCAATTCGAGGACAGATGCTACTGTCCACACCATGGCCGGAGCTGGTGAGCTTCAGTTCTCTATTGTCAGCCTGTCAAATCCGTTTGGTTGGTTCATGTTGGTGCCCAAAACATACTCAGATCGGAATGCAGGCCAATATCGACCAATCGTAACCATATCACACCAAGGCGGTGTACGCATATTGGCCATAGGCTCTGTTGGTTTGGCTTGGGCCAATATCTATTTCCTACATTACATTGAAGGGGATGGTAGTAATTTTTTAGCTAGTCATTGTCAAATCAGGTCAAATCCAAGTAGTTCCCCTCCAATTTGAAAATTAGGTCGAAATGGCGGCAAGGCAACTTTAACATGCTTTGTGCGCGAGAGGATTGAAGCATACCCTTCATATAAAAGGCCTATCACGACTTGCAATCTGACAGGTATTAAGCTACTTTTTAAGATGGTGTAGTCCTCTCGTTATTAAGATTTATTGGGAATTGCACAACGACAATTGTTTGACATTTCTCTGACAATTCGTAATGTGAATGGTGCTGCTCGGTTGAATCAGGAAATAGAGTCTATTTTCCTATTACCCGGAGACTGGTTTAGAAGTTTTTGTCGCGTAAAAGATATTTCGGATAAGTGTCGTGAAAGTGATGTGTTTATTGTGATGTATACGCGAGAACTTTGCAATTTGGGATACCTACCACCTACTCTCGGCAATGTGAATTATAAACAATTGCCGATTGTGGTTGGTAGGATTTATTCCACTTTAAAAATCATCAATCTGCAAATTCTTCTATACAAACGATATTTCGGATATGTGTCCCGATGAATTGAGGTCTGATGTTGAAGGCTTTTGATCCCAAAAAAACATTGATTGACATGACATATGAGTTTCCTCATATCTCCTGTAGTTGGATCTCGTGAATTTCTTTATAACCATAAAAAAACATCACTGTGCGGACTGGTTGGGAAAAGTAGCTTAGGTCCGCCATCTTGTACGTTAATTGCTTTTGCGATAGGCCTTTTATATGAAGGCCATGATTGAAGGGGCTAAGAGTGGAAAGTTATACCATCCGTGTCCAGGAGCTGACTGCGACGTCGTCTACCGCAGCCAAGTGCAGCCAAGCTGTCAATTGAGTTGATTATATGGGTTTTCCATAGCAGTGAGCACACCCAATGCTTCCTAGAAGTATGGGCCGTAATACAGAATGACGTCCCACTAGACAGTCAAAGTGTCGCGAAAAACACACGTAGTCTTATGGGACGTCCGCGGGAAATCGTAAATTGTCCAGGTTGTGTTGAAGTGAGTGAAGTGAAAACAAAGTGAGATCCGCGGAACAGTGCTAGTGAACAGCTAAAAGACAATTAAATGCGGTGCGTGCGGTATAATTGGAAAAATTCGCTACGAAATGCTATCAGTTGTTAAGTTATGTGATGTTTCATGTCGATTTGCTGTCGCGATACAATAAATTGGTACAAAATGCAAGCTATGACTAAAGGTCTGTTCCCGCACCACGATCAATTGCAATTAATCGCGATTAATTGCAATGAAGCCGTTCCCGCACTCCGTTTTACTGAAAACTGAAAATTTCCCCTCTTGCAGTAAATTTCAGTAGGGTCTGAGCTACTGAAAAATACTGAAAAGTGTCAAACGGAGTAAATATTTTCAAATGTGCGCGACAAGCAACATATTTTTTGCGTAATGTTGCTATGAAGGTCGAATATTTTTGTGGCGATAATTTATTACCGCTTAGGATGACTTTATAATCACTATTGTTCTCCTAAAAACCGAAAACTGACACTTTCGGTTGTCATTTTTCAGGAAATACAATGAGAGCGTTCCCGTACTTTTCATGAAATTCCCCTCCACATGATTCAGGAAAATTCAGTAAAATTCAGTTACTGAAAGTACGGGAACAGACCTTAAGTATTATTATTATAACGCGTCCACGCACAAAAAACTAACGTTTTATTCATATTTTAGCCAAAAAACCGCAAGTGAAATCCCTGTGTACATCGGGACTGCCTCGTGGAAATGTAAAAATTTTCATAACTCATTACGTCACCGCGACAGCGGTTACGTAGCCTGACGGCCCGTACTTCTAGAAGGCATTGGTGCAGCCGAGCGCAGCTCGGGTCGAAATGGATTCAACTTTTTTCGCAGCGAAGGGATGCAATCAGCTGTAATTGCTTGAGAAACGCGCGCGATTTCAAACGTATGCGAAAATATAAATAGAGTTGATTTTATATTATTAATATTTTGTAGAACTCGAAAACAAATTTTATTGGTAATAACATAGATAGTTAATAGTAAAATAAAAAGATAGTAAATAGCAAATTTGAAAGATAGTTAATAGCAAATTGATTATAGTAATTTAAAATACTTGAGAAGCCTAGCGGATAGATTACTGACTTCTTGCTGGTGAGATCCCTGATTTGAATCCAGGTTCGGACGAAGGCCCGCACTCGTAGTCACATTGATTGAAAAAATGGTAATGAAGCTCTCTACCAACTTCAGCTCCTAGCCCCGTACGAGGGTTGTCGTTGGATTACTTTTAATTTAATCATGGTTTAAAGTCCAGTTTTTTTTCTCCTACAAGCCAGATCTATTCAAATGTATTTATATATTTATTTCGAGGGCTAATATGTGAAATGAAATATTATAATACATAAATATTATAATACATAGCATCATTTCAAAATGCAGTCAATTGAAGATGCAGTATTGGATCCATGCCTCCTAGAAGTACGGGCCGTCAGGCTACGTAATCGTTTTAGCTATGACGTCAATTCATCGGGAAATTTTGACATTTCTACCAGACGTTGTTGGTATACACAGAGATTTCACTTGCGGATTTTTAGCGAAAATGTGAATGAAACGTTATTTTTTGTGCGTGAACGCGTTGTAGTAATAATATTTAGTCATAACTTGCATTTTGTGTCAATCAATTCTATCGAAAGTGAATCGACACAAAACATCAAATAACCTAACAACAACTGATAAATATTTCGTAGCGAATTTTTCCAATTATACCGCACGCACCGCATTAATTTGTGTTTTAGCTGTTCACTTGCACTGTTCCGTAGATTTCACTTTATTTTGACTTCACTCACTTTAATACAACCTGTACAATTAACATTTTCCCGCGGACGTCCCTTATGCTTGAGTTACAATCAATGCAACCAACATTCGCTGCCAAGTTTTGTTGGTGGAACGAGTAACAATCAATGCAACACAACATTTACTGTCATCTGTCACTGGCTATATTAACGAAATTGTTGTTCGATAATATGGATCCTTTACAGTCTCGGAAAGTGATATCAGTGAGTATTTGATCCTTTAAAAGCGGCAGCGTATATTGCAGAGCAAAAATGAGCAAAAGAAAAACAAATTTTGATTGTCAGTTGCATATGACATTTCCCATTTCCCGGACTCCCATAGGAACAGGTGGAATTGGATATTTTCAAAAATGTTGTTGCCATGCCAAGTTTGAGATATGGGCAAACTCTGCTGCGCAACAAAGTTGTGTTGCATCATTGTAACGGCTCTCATACGTTCTCATGGGTTCCAACTCATTTTGTTGTGCAACAAATGTTGGTTGCATTGATTGTAACTCTAGCTTTAAGACTATGTGTGTTTTTCGCGACATTGTTCCCGCAAACTGTGACGTCATCATTGTGCATTACAGCTCGTATGTGAGCAACGAGAAAACTTGGCTAAGTATGTAGTTGTCGAATCTTATCTTGCACCTCTTTCTGTCCCACGCGATTTCTTCCAATTTTCCAGGCTGATCAAGAATAAATCTTAAGACAGTTCACCGGATTTTTGGATCGTATACATATGAGAGTAGAGAACTAATGAGGAGAGGAACATCAGTAAAGCCAACAGTGCAAAAATCGCATACAAACATAAAAACGTAAAAATGACTACGGCGTAGTTAATTTAATTTTTCGTGATTTCAAAAGGGGCAAACACTTGGCGCAAAACTTTGAATACGACTATTACGTCTGCATGTTTGCTTTTACGTGTTTGCTTGAAACAAAACATTCTCACATAAACTTGTCTGCTGATTCTTAAATACATGCGTGTTTTAACAGAGAGTAAAATTTGAACCTTGCACATTTTATTGCTGTGTGAAGTCTTGAAATTTAACAGAATTTTCAAATGCTCATTTGTTTGCTTTCAGGTAGCATAAGTGTTTCCCGAATTGCACATAAGCAACATGTTTTTGAAACCAAATACACATGTTTTTTTGTTTGAAAATATACAGCATAAGTATAACATTCAGAAATTATCAAATTTGTAGCCTTCTTATACCTTTCGCAATCGGACTTGGGACCGGCTTCAGTGGAATTTGGTCATTTTTGATTTCAACCTCGTTGGTTTTACATGAGAAGTAAAACCAACGTACATGAGAGACATGTGACAAGTCTATTAAATATCAAAACTACCGAAAGCTAATCAAACATTTTATATCATAGCTGTTTAATTTTGATTTATTTTAGCAACTTACATAATTTTCTCTAGCTTCATAAAGATATGATGAGCTGCGCCACTGATCGAAACCATAGTAACCACGGCGATGCAAAAGTCACTTCCGACAATGTAAACAATTCATCGGTGCACAAACTTTTCTTTCACTTTACCCGAAACCTGCAGAAGTCCCGCGGATTTTCTTGCACACTGAGATAATATTAGACCGTATTACGTAGATATTGAATAATTTTTTTGAAATAAGTCACTACAATCACGCTGAAACCTTGCTTATTTTAGCAAGAACTATCTACTAACTTTTACATGATTTTCTTGTTTATATTTATTGCTATTTCGCGATTTACGCACTAAAACACAAAAATCGAATATGATTGTAAACTGAAACCACTAATCAAGTTTAAAATCACTGCAGTACAACACAATTAATCGTGTTTTAAATAGCTTCCACTGAAACCACAACCGGCGGCGCGTACATTTGACAGCGAAATTTGACAGCTAAGCCCAACCAGGCCCAAGCCAGAGAGAATAAAAGAGCGCGTTTTTGTCCTATTAGACAGACAGGAATGTAGGGCCAGAAGGATGGGGTAGGCCGCTCCTCTTAGTTTTCTACTCTCATGTATACATATACGGAGTCCGCACGCTGGTTTGGAACTAATAGCCCGTTCACACTAGACTCTAAATCAGGCGATTTCGATCAGCTGATCGCTTTAGAGCTAAATCAACTTAAATCTACCTGATTACCCATACATTTTTTTCGGCTTCCGACCGAGTTAATCAAGTAGATTTAGAGTTATGGCTCGTTGACACGGTGCAAGTATACTTGGATCTCAGCTTGGACCAAGTGTACTAGTACAAGTGTACTTGGAGCAAGATGGTTGTCACGATGAATGACTTGGAGATCCAAGTGGATTTGAGAAAGATGGCGGATTCGTTATCGAAAGGAGTGGAACTTGTGGCTGATATGCTGATACAAGAGCTTAAAGCATACAAAGGTACTTCCGACTCGTAAAGCTCCATAAATTTAATGTTTTCTCTATCAGACAACTTCCGTTTGCTAATTTGTTTACTTATTTTTATTTTTCCGGACTGATAGAACACAGTTTCATTCACCGACGCCATTTTGGAAATGTGTCAGAGTAGCACTTGGATCAAAGTAAGTTGGCCGACGTCCTACTACACTTGGATGTAATCGTGCTGTCCAAGTCAGCTTGGATCAACTGTTGCCACAATCCAAGTAGCGTCCAAGTGATGCTACTTGGACGTCCAAGCATATTTGATCCAAGTATACTTGCACCGTGTCAACTTAGCTTTAATCAAGTACAAATCAGGTACTATTGTGAATTTTTCCCGGCTGAATTGTTCTCAGAGCGCGCTGAATTCCATCCGTGAGAGGCACGGTAGATTTGAACGAAATGTCATTCGAATTTCGGTCTAAAATAAAGAAAACTGAAAAAAACGGAAAATTTGAGTTGTACAAAATGAATAGATCATGCTTTTGCATGTTTCTGCACCATTTTCAACAACTTTCACGCAAAAAAAATTATACACTTAAATTCGAATGACTTTTCTCTCTCTAAATCTCCTCATTCTAAATCAGGTCGGCTAGTGTGAACGCTTACCTGATTAACTTGACAGATTCTAAATCTACCTGATTTAGAAGTGTAGTGTGAACGGCTTATAACTTGGACTGGACATAGACAATGAGGATGAGGAGGATGACGTCATAAGCAGGGTCACGAGGCTAGCGAGCACGATGATGTCCCTGATAAGGGGGGTATTCCCCAAGGTAACTGATATGGAGGTATTCCCTAAAGTATCTACGTCACTGATAAGGGGGTATTCCCCCACTGATAAGGAGGTGTGCCCTATGGTCACTGATAAGGGGGTATTCCCCAAGGTCGTTGATGTGGATGATGACGCAAACGCGTGGGAATTACGATGATGTCATATGTTTGTAACCTTGACCGTCTTATTAATATTGAATTTCGAAGCACCAGTGATTATCGAATAGCGTGTGAAATAATTAGAATTTTATTGATAACAGCAACTGAATTTCACAGATGTTATTTTGTTGACGTTTTTTATAATCATGTGACCTTAGCCGTCTTATTAAAATTGGGGTGAATGGCTAAATTTCGCAGCGCCAGCGTTTGAAATAATTAGAATTTGATAACAGCATATGAATTTCACATGAGAAATGTTATTGTTTTTTATAGTCATGTGCTTGTGTCGTTATTAAAATTTAATTATAGCCTATGGGGGGTGAATGACTTTGATTTTGCAACAAGAGAAATGCTAGCGTTTTTATAGCAAAGATGGGGTTATGTGAACTTGACCGTCATAGCGCCGGCGATTGTCGTGCATGAAATAATTAGAATTTTATTGAGCGTTTGAAATAATTAGAATGACAGCAAAGGAATGAGAAATGTTATTGTTTTTTATAGCCATATGTTTGTGTCTTTGACCGTTTTATTAAAATTGGGGTGAATGGCTTTGATTTATGAAATATGACAACAAACGAATTTCACTTGAGAAATGTTATTGTTTTTTATAGTCATTTGTTTGTGTCTTTGACCGTTTTATTAAAATTAGGGTGAATGGCTTTGATTTCGCAACATGAGAAATGCTAGCGTTTTTAGCATGCGCGTGATAAGAGAATAGGATATCCGGTGAATGAAAATATTTCAACAATGGTACAGCGTGTACAAAAAAGCAGTGACTATGAAAAAACTTGAGTTTCATTGATAGCAGCAAACGAATATCGCAACATGAGAAATGCGTTTTTTAGCATGTGCATGATAAGAGAATAGGATTTCCGGTCAATGAGAACTATACGACAATATGATACAGCGTGTAAAAAAAGTGTATTTACGTGATAAGAGATTGTTTTAAAAGGAGGCTGTTTGCAAGCATCTACATCAGAAACGTTTAGTGCGAGTGACTGCAAAGTGCTAGTAAAAAATATATTCAAAAGTGTTAAAGTGCTAAATTAATCAGCTGGTAAGTACCAATTTTCTGTATATATAGAGTTAGTAAAAATAGAAGTGTAAAAAAAAATAATGTTGTTGAAATCGGTTCAAATTGGGCCTCTATAGGCCTCTATATAACCATGTGTATATGGTTGTTTATGTGTGTGTGTGTGTCTCTGTATGAAAATAATTTGAGCCAGTGAAGCAGATTGGAAATAAAAGAGTAGTTTTCTTCCGCTTCCAGGTTTAAAACGCTCATTTAGCTCGGTAGGCAATAATCGGGACGCTACTATAAAAAAAGCCAAAATAGAAGCAAAACAAGCATTCAACGATATCGCAAGATATTTTAAGCCTTTTATTAGCGTAAAAGACTTGGTTATTAACCAGCCGTACAACGTGTTAAGCCAAGGCCCGAGAGGGGCTGTAGTGCTACGACGACGTACAAAGTGCTGAATGGTAGCGTGAAGAAAACAAAATTTGGCGAAAAAATTTGTCTTGAATTGGAAGAGAACGTACTGTTCTTGCCTGACCGATACAACAAGCTAATTGGGGAAACGTTGGACATTATAAGCAAAAGTTCGTTGTCGATTACATCAAAAGGTCTAGTCAAGGACGGTGAAGGCATATACGACTAACATCTTATAGATATTGGAAAATCTGTTGCGAAGAACCCAGTCGATGAAATAGAGAAGCCGGTATTATATGCGGACGAAGAAGCCACTATTGACGACACAATTTACTCGCAGTGGAAAACATTGGTAGCGCTGGGAGATTCAACATCATTGCGACACATATTTTAGTTATTATTATATATACTCTTAATATTTGATTAAGTATATAATACATTTTTTAAGTATAATCTATAATGTTTGCCTGCCCCAGCTGCGCTAAAAGTTTTAGCCGATCGAATAATCTAAAGCGTCACATTAAAAATGTCCATGAAGAAAACGAATGCCTAAGCCTATGTAGTGTATGTAATGCTGGTTTTGATAATTCAGGCAATTTAAAAAGGCATATTAAGTTAAAACATAATAGAGATAGCTCATCATATGCACAGGCCCCCCTAGTTAAAGAGCCAGATCGCGAGAGCTCGAATCTTGAGTTGAATGAGTCTATGTCCGAAAATAATCAAGTGGTGGAAGTTCAGAGTAGAGGTATCAAAAGAAAGCATGATAATGCTGATACTATGCATTGTCATATTTGTGAAAAAGACATTATAAAATCATATTTTAAAAATCATCTGCGAAGTAGTTTACATAAAACAAATGTCGGTAAAATCAATAATGTTCAAGACGAGAAGGTGAAGAAAATTTCACAAGCATTTGCAAGTCGAATAGCTTCATACCAAATTAATAACGAAAATGAGAAATCAAGCATTGAGGAGTATTTGAGAGGGGAGAATAATTGTTTCAAAGAACTATTGCAAAATCAATTTCATGAGCTTACTACGGTGAAAGTCAATATGGAACTGTTTGCAATTTACATTAAATTCGATGTGAACAAAGAAAATAGCTCGAGTGATTTGAAATCGTTTAATACCAAAAATGTTGTAGTTACTATCGGATGCGACCTTGATTAAGTGTATCAGAATTTTTCGGCTATTATTTTAAAGAAAAGTGAAGAGTTTCAAGAGCGAGATAGTGGATGGGCATTCCAGCAGGTTCTCTACTTACAAGTCAACATTAATAAATATGAGCCATTTCACGGGGGATCTTTTGCCTTGAAAAAGTTGCCTTGAAAAAAGCATGTGTTAATATTAAAAACTCTGATGATGCAAGCTTTGCCTGGGCTATTGTTTCAGCTTTATATCCTGTTGAACTACACTGTGACCATGTCAACTCATATCCATATTATTCAAGTGTTTTAAACTTGGAGGGTGCTAGTATGCCGATTTGTTTGAACGATATCCCTATTGTTGAGCAAAATAATGGGATAAGCGTCAACGTTTATGGGTGGAAGGACGGTTCGATTATTGGTCCATTTTATTATTCTAAAAATAGGCAAGAGCAACACATAAATTTACTCTATATTGAGAACGATAGTGGTACTAATGGTCATTACTGCTGGATAAAAAATCTGAGTCGATTGGTGAACAATGGGCTGTCCAGCAATGGTCATCAGACATATTTATGTGATGGTTGCCTCATAAAATTCACAACAATTGAGCGATATAATAAACATATTGAGCATGATTGCAATAAAATCCGCACAATTCTACCAACAGACGATGATAAAATATTAACCTCTAACAATGCACATATTGGTGTAATTAAATTCTAAGCTAATTAAGAATATACATTTTTATATATCATTCATTATTTCCATCATAGGTTAGACTGACTGCTGACTCATCGTAACTTTACTAGGCCATATCTTGATTTTAATGAATTCAAAGTTAGAATATATACGGCATACAAATAATATTCACTATACTATCAAACCATGAGAATCGGGAAGAACAGCAGTCTGAACAGGATAATAGCCATATTGAATTGATAAACATCGCTGTTTGGACAGACGCGCATGAAGGTCTTACAATATAATTGTTAGTGTTTGTTTGTTATCAACAGCATATGATATATTAATAAAATTGTATATAGTATTATCATAAGCTTATGAACATATGAAAAGGGATGATTAATAACCCTATTGAATTTTCATAAAGATCTCTGTTTGAGCAGATGGGTACGAAAAGTAAACCTTGGGAAAGCATATCTCTTGGCACACGCGTGGGAATAACTGCGGCATTAGATGCTTGTGTCTTTGATCTTGGTAACAATTCTGTATTATCTGCATGCTGTAGGGTTATTATTGCTATCAGCATTATGCTTTTTAATAGAATTGTAGTGAAATTTCAGCTTCCGATTAGATCTTTAGCCATAACCATGATTAATCTGATTGTTGTAGAACATAATTTTATTAGTTTGAAGCAATGAACGGTTTATTAATAGAATTATACATAGTATTATCATACGCTTACGAGCATATTAAGGACATTTTTGAGACCGGCACTTAAGAGGAGCACGATGACGTCACAAAGAGGAGCAAGCCGACACTTAAGAGGAGCACGATGCCGTCACAAGTGATCAAGAAGATGAACGTTGGAATGATAGATATGTGTCGGTTCAAACGCAAAAGAGGAGGAGCAATAAGGATACGGTGTCTGCGATTATTGGTTCGCGCATGACGTCCGCGCATGACGTAAACGATCATCCTTGTACTGATAAACAGTTCAACAGTCCTGTTGAGCTAATGAACAGCCCTGTTTAGCTTTTAAACAGCACTGTTGAGCTAATAAACAGCCCTGTTTAGCTTTTAAACAGCCCTGTTAAGCTAATAAACAGCCCTGTTTACCTTTTAAACAGCCCTGTTGAGCTAATAAATAGCTCTGTTTAGCTTTTCAGCCCTGTTGAGCTGTTTATCAGTTCAAGGATGATCGTTTACGTCATAGGCGGACGTCATGCGCGAACCAATAATCGCAGACACCGTATCCTTATTGCTCCTCCTCTTTTGCGTTTGAACCGACACATATCTATCATTCCAACGTTCATCTTCTTGATCACTTGTGACGGCATCGTGCTCCTCTTAAGTGTCGGCTTGCTCCTCTTTGTGACGTCATCGTGCTCCTCTTAAGTGCCGGTCTCAAAAATGTCCTTAATATGCTCGTAAGCGTATGATAATACTATGTATAATTCTATTAATAAACCGTTCATTGCTTCAAACTAATAAAATTATGTTCTACAACAATCAGATTAATCATGGTTATGGCTAAAGATCTAATCGGAAGCTGAAATTTCACTACAATTCTATTAAAAAGCATAATGCTGATAGCAATAATAACCCTACAGCATGCAGATAATACAGAATTGTTACCAAGATCAAAGACACAAGCATCTAATGCCGTAGTTATTCCCACGCGTGTGCCAAGAGATATGCTTTCCCAAGGTTTACTTTTCGTACCCATCTGCTCAAACAGAGATCTTTATGAAAATTCAATAGGGTTATTAATCATCCCTTTTCATATGTTCATAAGCTTATGATAATACTATATACAATTTTATTAATATATCATATGCTGTTGATAACAAACAAACACTAACAATTATATTGTAAGACCTTCATGCGTGTCTGTCCAAACAGCGATGTTTATCAATTCAATATGGCTATTATCCTGTTCAGACTGCTGTTCTTCCCGATTCTCATGGTTTGATAGTATAGTGAATATTATTTGTATGCCGTATATATTCTAACTTTGAATTCATTAAAATCAAGATCTGGCCTAGTAAAGTTACGATGAGTCAGCAGCCAGTCTAACCTATGACGGAAATAATGAATGATATAAAAAAATGTATATTCTTAATTAGCTTAGAATTTAATTACACCAATATGTGCATTGTTAGAGGTTAATAGCCCTAATAATATTCACTATACTATCAAATCATGAGAATCGGGAAGAACGGTAGTCTGAGCTCATGCAGTCTATTTTCAATAGTAGCGGTGGTAAAGTGCCGAAGAACCTTCAAACAGATGATGGAAAAGAATCTTTCAGCATCTGATGGAAAAATATAATATGAATCACTACTCAACATTTAGCATAATAAAAGCATCGATTGTGGAACGCTTCCATAGAACTCTGAAAAATCTGGTTTGGCGACAATTCAGTGCAAATGATACATATCAATGGGCTAAAAACATAAAGGCTTTAACAAATCAGTACAATAAAACTATGCATCGTACGATAAAGATGCGGCCTATTGACGTTAACAAATCAAATGAATCCAGCTTACTATCCTCAGCTTTCAATCATACTAAAACTTATGGATGGCCGAAATATAAGGTTGGCGAGCATGTTCGCATCAGTAAATACAAGCATCTGTTCGAGAAGGGCTACACACCAAACTGGACAACTGAAATATTTAAAATTCGTCGAGTTCAGCTCACGAACCCAGCTGCAAACTTACTTGACGACTACCAAGGAAACCCGGTTCGAGGTTGTTTCTATGAACTGGAGCTGAGCAAAACAAAATACCCAAATGATTTCCTGGTGGAAAAAGTTTTGAAGACGAAAGGATCCAAAGTCTACGTTAAATGGCTAGGATTTACAAAAGAACACAATTCATGGATAAATAAGAATGATTTATTGTAACAATTTTGTTGAACTTATCTATAATAAACATTACTTTTTCTTATAATGCTACGTATATTTATTTATTAAACTATTGCCCCATGCTAATGTACTACAAGAATTAGGTATGATGAATCTTTTATCATCATCACCCGATAAGCTTACTTTATTCACTAATCTAGTATAAATAAGATGCTTATCACATCTGAACACATACATTTTGCTAAACATTTTAATTTTGTTATTTTGAGCACATTTAAGAAAGTCTGATGGTTCTATTTCTCTATTTACTACAGATTTTTTTATTCCTTTTATTTTTTTGATGCATGATTCATCGGTAACTATACAATAAGATTTGGCTTAAGTGCCAATGAATTCTGTAATGGGAGCTAGAGGGCTTTCATCCTTAAATTTCCCCAGCACTTTTTTGTTTGCATGTGGAATATTATATGGGTTATCTATGTCATAATTGCTTGTATCAAATAAGCTAATGTTATTTTTAATGTCTTCATAAATATCGGATGTTTCAATGTCGTAGATGAATGAGTCTGTGTCCATATAGAGAAGCTGCGCCCGATCTTTATATTTCTTTTGAATAAAATTATAATGAAAATCGTACATGAGTGTTTTCGATAAATCAAGAATTGCGAGCCCGGTATATATAGGCTTTTTATATTCGACATTCACCCGATTCATTTGAATCAGAACCAAATTCTCATTAATTTCTTTACTACTGTGAAAGTAGGGTCTACTAATATAATAATTTGCCCCTATTTTCTTGCCGATGTTTTCCCAATGGGTTGAAACTTTTACATCAACATGCTTGTCCACGTTTTCCATCGTTTTACCAAAAACGCTGTTGTTCATTAATTTATAAAAGTCTTTTTCGAAATCAGTTGCGGCTTTTGTACGCATTTCGGTATTTAAGTCTATATAAGTTTTTAGCCAGGGTGACTGAGTAAATTCTAATGCCTGGTTTATCTTTACTAATTTGAGCCCGAACCGTAAACACTGTTTTAAATTTCTATAATGAATAATATAATTCTGTTTATCAGATTCAGTTGCCAACAATTTTTTGTATTTTGAAGTTTCAAGAGGGGGAACCTGATTTTCTGGGCAAAATGGGAGATCATTATGAGCTAAATGGAGTTCTACTGGATAATGTAAGTCAACAGACAAAATGACACCCTTAGATGCTTCGTCTTCAATATTCATTACATCCAAGCGCTCAATTTCATGGCTATTTAGCCAACGGAAGTCGCTAATGGGTAAGTACTGACTCATTGCCCACCCGTAAAGATTATTCGCATCCACATACAAGATGTAGTTACTAGCAAGATTTGAGTCATATTCGGAGATGTATTTGTTATTTGCCCTTGCATGTCTCTTACTGCATTGGCATAGCCCGCCCCTTATCCCACGCTTTACAAACTGGTACATGTCAATATCGGTCAGCAGTTCCAGCTCAACTTTAGTGCTTTTCAGCATACTATCCCAACTAAGTGAGGGCGCTGTGAAATAATGAGCCGGATCAAGTTTATAGGTCTGCAAGCATACATTTCTGAACTCCTCAAATATATCTGTCAGTAGCAGCACATCTGTGATCAGGTATATATCCGAGTATTGGCCTAAAGTTTGACAGTTTCTCCAAACATTTTGAGCGTGGCCATACTCGGCGTCGGTGATGTTGCTATTTTGCAATGTGCTATAAAATGATGATTTAGCTGGTAAGGATGACTCATTGAATTTATCGAAACAATCAATGTACTCATAAGGAAAAACACCTTTCTTAACGACAAGTTCAAGCAGCTCATCGTCGTGATGATATCGACGGGTTTCGAAAAATCTGTCTTTGCTGAGGTTTTGGGCAAGTTGGTCTAAACTACAGCTCATGAATCGGTATGAGTCGATAAACTTTAGCGCAATGTTTTTTTCATCGATCCTCATGTATTTCGTGAAGGAAATGTATTTCTCCTTATTTTTGGGAATGACACTGATATTATTAGAATCCCCTCCAAAGTTTGGAAATATGAAATGGGCGTCGTAGCCACTCAAGTTATGGAAAACAATTGGAATGAACTTGGGCACTCTATAAAGAAGATTGCAATTATTACATGCTGCACCTCAAAATGCTCCAGTTAAATGACAATGGTCTCGCACTTTCTGAATTTCCGGTCCAAATTTTTGTCCACACATATGACAAGATATAGAGGCTAGAAACTGTGTTTCCTCTGCAGCTGTTATTTGCATCGGCTTATTGTTTTTTAAGATTTTGATTATCTTCTCAACATCATGCTGCAGCCTAGTCAAGAAAACATCAACACATCCTTCACCCCGAAATATTTATAGTTTGTTAAGAGATGAGTCATAACTACATTTGATATAATATGCAAAACTGAATGGTAAATGCCGATGAGTGCTCTCTGTAAATGAACTTTTAGGGCAAGGTGAACATGAATGAATAGGTTGCAATATAGCTTCGAAATCTGCATAGACTATGAAGGGGACTTTGAGCTGCTTCCCGAAATTTTCGAATTTCAAAATTTTATCATCGTCTGTTGGTAGAATTGTGCGGATTTTATTGCAATCATGCTCAATATGTTTATTATATCGCTCAATTGTTGTGAATTTTATGAGGCAACCATCACATAAATATGTCTGATGACCATTGCTGGACAGCCCATTGTTCACCAATCGACTCAGATTTTTTATTCAGCAGTAATGACCATTAGTACCACTATCGTTCTCAATATAGAGTAAATTTATGTGTTGCTCTTGCCTATTTTTAGAATAATAAAATGGACCAATAATCGAACCATCCTTCCACACATAAACGTTGACGCTTATCCCATTATTTTGCTCAACAATAGGGATATCGTTCAAACAAATCGGCATACTAGCACCCTCCAAGTTTAAAACACTTGAATAATATGGATATGAGTTGACATGGTCACAGTGTAGTTCAACAGGATATAAAGCTGAAACAATAGCCCAGGCAAAGCATGCATCGTCAGAGTTTTTAATATTAACACATGCTATTTTCAAGGCAACTTCTTTTGGTAATGGTAGAAAAGATCCCCCGTGAAATGGCTCATATTTATTAATGTTGACTTGTAAGTAGAGAACCTGCTGGAATGCCCATCCACTATCTCGCTCTTGAAACTCTTCACTTTTCTTTAAAATAATAGCCGAAAAATTCTGATACACTTAATCAAGGTCGCATCCGATAGTAACTACAACATTTTTGGTATTAAACGATTTCAAATCACTCGAGCTATTTTCTTTGTTCACATCGAATTTAATGTAAATTGCAAACAGTTCCATATTGACTTTCACCGTAGTAAGCTCATGAAATTGATTTTGCAATAGTTCTTTGAAACAATTATTCTCCCCTCTCAAATACTCCTCAATGCTTGATTTCTCATTTTCGTTATTAATTTGGTATGAAGCTATTCGACTTGCAAATGCTTGCGAAATTTTCTTCACCTTCTCGTCTTGAACATTATTGATTTTACCGACATTTGTTTTATGTAAATTACTTCGCAGATGATTTTTAAAATATGATTTTATAATGTCTTTTTCACAAATATGGCAATGCATAGTATCAGCATTATCATGCTTTCTTTTGATACCTCTACTCTGAACTTCCACCACTTGATTATTTTCGGACATAGACTCATTCAACTCAAGATTCGAGCTCTCGCGATCTGGCTCTTTAACTAGGGGGGCCTGTGCATATGATGAGCTATCTCTATTATGTTTTAACTTAATATGCCTTTTTAAATTGCCTGAATTATCAAAACCAGCATTACATACACTACATAGGCTTAGGCATTCGTTTTCTTCATGGACATTTTTAATGTGACGCTTTAGATTATTCGATCGGCTAAAACTTTTAGCGCAGCTGGGGCAGGCAAACATTATAGATTATACTTAAAAAATGTATTATATACTTAATCAAATATTAAGAGTATATATAATAATAACTAAAATATGTGTCGCAATGATGTTGAATCTCCCAGCGCTACCAATGTTTTCCACTGCGAGTAAATTGTGTCGTCAATAGTGGCTTCTTCGTCCGCATATAATACCGGCTTCTCTATTTCATCGACTGGGTTCTTCGCAACAGATTTTCCAATATCTATAAGATGTTAGTCGTATATGCCTTCACCGTCCTTGACTAGACCTTTTGATGTAATCGACAACGAACTTTTGCTTATAATGTCCAACGTTTCCCCAATTAGCTTGTTGTATCGGTCAGGCAAGAATAGTACGTTCTCTTCCAATTCAAGACAAATTTTTTCGCCAAATTTTGTTTTCTTCACGCTACCATTCAGCACTTTGTACGTCGTCGTAGCACTACAGCCCCTCTCGGGCCTTGGCTTAACACGTTGTACGGCTGGTTAATAACCAAGTCTTTTACGCTAATAAAAGGCTTAAAATATCTTGCGATATCGTTGAATGCTTGTATTGCTTCTATTTTGGCTTTTTTTATAGTAGCGTCCCGATTATTGCCTACCGAGCTAAATGAGCGTTTTAAACCTGGAAGCGGAAGAAAACTACTCTTTTATTTCCAATCTGCTTCACTGGCTCAAATTATTTTCATACAGAGACACACACACACACATAAACAACCATATACACATGGCTATATAGAGGCCTATAGAGGCCCAATTTGAACCGATTTCAACAACATTATTTTTTTTTACACTTCTATTTTTACTAACTCTATATATATAGAAAATTGGTACTTACCAGCTGATTAATTTAGCACTTTAACACTTTTGAATATATTTTTTACTAGCACTTTGCAGTCACTCGCACTAAACGTTTCTGATGTAGATGCTTGCAAACAGCCTCCTTTTAAAACAATCTCTTATCACGTAAATACACTTTTTTTACACGCTGTATCATATTGTCGTATAGTTCTCATTGACCGGAAATCCTATTCTCTTATCATGCACATGCTAAAAAACGCATTTCTCATGTTACGATATTCGTTTGCTGCTATCAATGAAACTCAAGTTTTTTCATAGTCACTGCTTTTTTGTACACGCTGTACCATTGTTGAAATATTTTCATTCACCGGATATCCTATTCTCTTATCACGCGCATGCTAAAAACGCTAGCATTTCTCATGTTGCGAAATCAAAGCCATTCACCCTAATTTTAATAAAACGGTCAAAGACACAAACAAATGACTATAAAAAACAATAACATTTCTCAAGTGAAATTCGTTTGTTGTCATATTTCATAAATCAAAGCCATTCACCCCAATTTTAATAAAACGGTCAAAGACACAAACATATGGCTATAAAAAACAATAACATTTCTCATTCCTTTGCTGTCATTCTAATTATTTCAAACGCTCAATAAAATTCTAATTATTTCATGCACGACAATCGCCGGCGCTATGACGGTCAAGTTCACATAACCCCATCTTTGCTATAAAAACGCTAGCATTTCTCTTGTTGCAAAATCAAAGTCATTCACCCCCCATAGGCTATAATTAAATTTTAATAACGACACAAGCACATGACTATAAAAAACAATAACATTTCTCATGTGAAATTCATATGCTGTTATCAAATTCTAATTATTTCAAACGCTGGCGCTGCGAAATTTAGCCATTCACCCCAATTTTAATAAGACGGCTAAGGTCACATGATTATAAAAAACGTCAACAAAATAACATCTGTGAAATTCAGTTGCTGTTATCAATAAAATTCTAATTATTTCACACGCTATTCGATAATCACTGGTGCTTCGAAATTCAATATTAATAAGACGGTCAAGGTTACAAACACATGACATCATCGTAATTCCCACGCGTTTGCGTCATCATCCACATCAACGACCTTAGGGAATACCCCCTTATCAGTGACCATAGGGAACACCTCCTTATCAGTGGGGGAATACCCCCTTATCAGTGACGTAGATACTTTAGGGAATACCTCCTTATCAGTGACCTTGGGGAATACCCCCCTTATCAGGGACATCATCGTGCTCGCTAGCCTCGTGACCCTGCTTATGACGTCATCCTCCTCATCCTCATTGTCTATGTCCAGAACTGGTATTCTCTATCTACTAACTTCTTATCTTACGTTTGTAGCAAATGCGCTACTGTTTAACGGATAGTGAAACACTATTTTAATGCGTAGCCAAGGAAACAATTTATTTACTATATAAACTAAAAGATAGGATAGAAATAATGAACGCGTCCTCGGCACGACCTGTTCGGTCGGCTGATGAAGATGATGTAATATAATATTAGTTCTGCGTACTGACGATGGTTGTGCAGTGCGGGCAATTGGTACTGCCGCGCCAGTGTGTCCAACCTTGTCCCTACAGCACTCCCCCTTAAGTGTTTCCACTGATATATGGCGCGATGTACGTTGCCGTATCAATGGGGGCTGCTCTGCCGTAGGGGGCCCTGAGGGCAGCTCGATGGGCTGCGATGAAACATCGCGCTGCCGCAGCAAAATAGCTCGCCGTTGCGGCGATCTGTTGCTACGCCAGTTGCTGAGATGACGGCGTTGCTCCTCGTGGCAGCAAGTGATGCGGCTGCCGAGGCGACGCTTGTCAGGATGTCCTTTTCGGGTGTTCGTAGGCATCAATGTAGCGCCGAGGTGACAATGTCAGGCCTCGCGTAAACTAAATTGGTGCGGCATCGCATGGCAATGGCTACCGCGGCGACAATGTCGGGCATATTTGTAGCAAGCTGATGCGAGCAAAAAATCCCTGATTTGAATCCAGGTTCGGACGAAGGCCCGCACTCGTAGTCACATTGATTGAAAAAATTGTAATGAAGCTCTGTACCAACCTAGACCCGTACGAGGGTTGTCGTTGGATTACTTTTAATTTAATCATGGTTTAAAGACCAGTTTTTTTTCTCCTACAAGCCAGATCTATTCAAATGTATTTATATATTTATTTCGAGGGCTAATATGTGAAATGAAATATTATAATACATAGCATCATTTCAAAATGCAGTCAATTGAAGATGCAGTGTTGGATCCATGCCTCCTAGAAGTACGGGCCGTCAGGCTACGTAATCGTTTTAGCTATGACGTCAATTCATCGGGAAATTTTGACATTTCTACCAGGCGTAGTTGGTATACACAGAGATTTCACTTGCGGATTTTTAGCGAAAATGTGAATGAAACGTTATTTTTTGTGCGTGAACGCGTTGTAGTAATAATATTTAGTCATAACTTGCATTTTGTGTCAATCAATTCTATCGAAAGTAAATCGACACAAAACATCACATAACCTAACAACAACTGATAAATATTTCGTAGCGAATTTTTCCAATTATACCGCGCACACCGCATTAATTTGTGTTTTAGCTGTTCACTTGCACTGTTCCGTAGATTTCACTTTATTTTGACTTCACTCACTTTAATACAACCTGTACAATTAACATTTTCCCGCGGACGTCCCTTATGCTTGAGTTACAATCAATGCAACCAACATTCGCTGCCAAGTTTTGTTGGTGGAACGAGTAACAATCAATGCAACACAACATTTACTGTCATCTGTCACTGGCTATATTAACGAAATTGTTGTTCGATAATATGGATCCTTTACAGTCTCGGAAAGTGATATCAGTGAGTATTTGATCCTTTAAAAGCGGCAGCGTATATTGCAGAGCAAAAATGAGCAAAAGAAAAACAAATTTTGATTGTCAGTTGCATATGACATTTCCCATTTCCCGGACTCCCATAGGAACAGGTGGAATTGGATATTTTCAAAAATGTTGTTGCCATGCCAAGTTTGAGATTTGAGCAAACTCTGCTGCGCAACAAAGTTGTGTTGCATCATTGTAGCTGCTCTCATACGTTCTCATGGGTTCAAACTCATTTTGTTGTGCAACAAATGTTGGTTGCATCGATTGTAACTCTAGCTTTAAGACTACGAGTGTTTTTCGCGACATTGTTCCCGCAAACTGTGACGTCATCATTGTGCATTACAGCTCGTATGTGAGCAACGAGAAAACTTGGCTAAGTATGTAGTTGTCGAATCTTATCTTGCACCTCTTTCTGTCCCACGCGATTTCTTCCAATTTTCCAGGCTGATCAAGAATAAATCTTAAGACAGTTCACCGGATTTTTGGATCGTATACATATACGGAGTCCGCACGCTGGTTAGGAATTAACTTCTTATCTTACGTTTGTAGCAAATGCGCTACTGTTTAACGGATAATGAAACACTATTTGAATGCGTAACCAAGGAAACAATTTATTTACTATATAAACTAAAAGATAGGATATAAATAATGAACGCGTCCACGGCACGACCTGTTCGGTCGGCTGATGAAGATGATGCAATATAATATTAGTTCTGCGTACTGACGATGGTTGTGCAGTGCGGGCAATTGGTACTGCCGCGCCAATGTGTCCAACCTTGTCCCTACACGTTCTTGCATTATGGCCCGTACTTCTAGGAGTATTGCAGGAGTGCACCCACTTATCTTTCTATACACTTTGACAAAGGTTGTACCATGAAAGTAGAGAACTAATGAGGACAGGAATATCAGTAAGGCCAACAGGGCAAAAATCGCAAACAAACAAAATATGCAAAGACTGTTGGTCTGTTGGCGTACTTGAATCTATAATAATATATTAAAATAGGTTCGCAGCAAGTCGTTTTCGTACTTTTGCTGCAAGCCAAATTTTGCAGCAAAAAGAAGCCAGCTGCCAAATTATGTTACTGCTGCAGTTTGCTGAAGTACGCCAATGCCTCCTAGAAGTACGGGCTGTCAGGCTACGTGATCGTTCTCGCTGTGACGTCATGGCAGTAGGGAATTTGACATTTCCACGAGGCAGTGCCGACACACACCGAGATTTCACTTGCGGTTTTTTGGCTAAAATATGAATAAAACGTTAGTTTTTTGTGCGTGGATGCGTTGTAGTGTTAAAATATAGTTATAACTTGCATTTTGTGACAATCAATTGTATCGAAAGTGAATCGACACAAAATACCACATAACCTAAGAACATCTGATAAACATGTCGTGGCGAATTTTTCTAATTATACCGCGCGCACCGCATTAATTTTTGTTTTAGCTGTTCACTAGCACTGTTCTCCGGATCTCATTTTGTTTTCACTTTAAGCATAGTACTGAGTTCGATTTCACGTGAAATTTTCATACAAAATTTCACGTGAAATCTGTTTCGGCGAAAATTTAGCCTGAAAATAAGCAAGTTTGGTACTGTGTTCTTAGCATGAAAAGTTGCTTTGAAGTTGCTTTCGCTTCGAAAACATAGATGGCACTAAAACATGTTGTCAATCATTTCACGCCAATTTAGTTTGTGCAGTTCATTCTTTCGAGCGAAAAAGTGACATTTAGTGTTTGAATTTGAAAATTGAGCAGTGCAAATGACTTTCCAATAAGAAAATCGATCGAAAAGTGAAATTCTTGACATTTTATCCGTCAAGAATGAGCAGTGTCTCTGCTTTTCTCAGTTGTCAAAATTTTCGCTCGAAAGAATGACCAGATAATGGAAACATGTCAAAATTTCACGTGAACTCGAACTCAGTACCAGCCTTTACTCACTTTAACACAACCCGTACAATTAACATTTTCCCCGCGGACGTCCCATAAGACTATGTGTGTTTTTCGCGACATTTTGGCCTACTGCTCTGACGCCATCATTCTGCATTACGGCCCGTACTTCTAGGAGGCATTGAGTACGCGAACAGACATTGTCATAAAATGACTAAGCTGTAGGTAATAAGAGTTTTTGTGGTTTGAATGGGGGCAATTGCATGGCGCAAAATTTTGAATTTGATATCATGCAATCTTAACGCGGCTTTAGATATGCGGTGTTTGTTAAACACCTCCTATTCGCCAAATACCGAACACCTAGTCAAGTCATTTGGCTTGGTGATTGCGAAATGACAAGCATATTGAATTAGACATTCGGGCATTGCCGAATGTTTGCCAAAACTGGAACATGTATGAGCTGCTCGTCGTTGTTTTTCACTCCCGCCATTTTATTGTAAAAAACAACGAAATACTTGCTACATCTCTGAGTAAATAATTAAATAAATTTATGTCATTTAATATGGATTTGACAAACGCAGAAAAAGTAGCTGCATATGTAGTGGTAACTTGTGCTGGGCTAACTTTGCAAAATGCAAAGAAAAGAAGAAATATAACGTGGTGGATGACGAGCGTTAACAAAAGTAGAACAGTGTAAGTATCCAACATTTCAAAAAGGTGCCTACTCATTAATACAGGCCCATTAATTGTAAAAATTAATGAAAACTGTGTACCGTATATTATGTAAAATATACTTTTTTGGAGGTACAATGCAACAAACTTACTTTTACTTCAGAGAACCAAGTGAACAGTTAGAAAATTTTTGCAGGATGTCTTCCGCAGACTTCTACTACCTTCTTCAAAAAGTTGAAGCAATGATTGCTAAAGAAGATACAAAGTTTAGAAAAGCAATTCCGGCAGTGGAACGAAATGAAAACTACGAAAACTATTTAATTGGATTTCCTGAAAATAGTGATAATAAAGTCATGCTAAGCGGTGATAAATTATCGCCACCAAAATATTTGACCTTCAAAACAACAGTACGCAAAAAATATGTTGCTTACCGGGCCAGATTTGAAAATTTTTACTCGCGCCATACAGTTTGATACTTTCAGTATTTATCAACAACCGCAACAAATACCGACTGTCTAAAACGGGGATCCAAACATACCCAAAAACATTGCTCGTCTACTTTGATTTGGTTGAAAGTTCCACAAACTACGGGAATAGCGAGCACCCGAATATTTGTGCTTGGCCTAGGGCAAGCACTAGGCGAGCAACCCAACCACACATGCGAAGTTTGCCCAACTAGGTACTCGTTATTTGACAAATACCGCATATCTAAAGCCGCCTTTAGATTTGTATTTTCAGTTTGATGTTTTTAGGTGAAATTAAATTTTATCGCTTAACCCCATGTGCAGTTTCTGAAATATATGCGTGTTTAAACGGTGGCACCATATTTCGGGATCACATTTTTCGCAATGTATAAAAACCTTGAAATTCAGCAGTGGGCTACTTCTGGGACAATACTAGACAACAAGTAGAATACAAAGTGAAATGAGTTTCCGGAATTGCACGTAAGCTGCATGTTTGTGAAACTAAGCACGTTTTCATAAAAATTTTTACCCAACTTAACGTACGCAGCAGATATATTATCTTTGCATTTGGCGTCAATCAATTGTATGGACAGTGAATCCACACAAAGCATCATATAACCTAACTGGTGCGATCCGCTCCACCCCTACTAAGGCGCTCTTCGTGTTACTTCATTGGCTGCCAACCAATCTACTTATCTTACAGCAAGCTAATCTTGCCGCTGTGGGACTAAATTGTATCTCGGCTTGGAATAGAACGTATTTCGGCCATGCGAGGATTTTGGTCAAGGGAGTTCCCGCTCCAGCGGGTGTTGACTACATCGCTCCGCAGTGCCAACTAGATTTGGAGTTCACAACTCGCATTCCTGGTAGGGATGAATGGCGTGATGGCGTCACCCTCGAAAGTGGGCTTATCCATGTGTACACTGACGGCTCAAAGCTAAACAATAGAGTCAGAAGTGGTGTATACTCAGATGAGTTGAATCTCAAGCTGTCCTTCCGTCTACCAGACCATTGTAGTGTCTTTCAGGCGGAGGTTGCGGCTATTTTACAGGCAATTGACTGGCTTCTGGGTAATCGAGTATTCGAGGCTAATATTGGCATTTTCACAGATAGCCAGGCGGCTATTAAATCGCTTGCTGGTCCTTATACAGTTTCCATGATTGTTGCTAAATACCGTGCATCTCTCACGGAGATGTCGAGACATTCAGTGGTTCAATTGATTTGGGTACCGGGACATAGGGGTTTTCAGGGCAACTGTGAGGCCGATTAGCTAGCAAGGCTGGGAACCTTGTTACCGGAGGTCTCCTGCTCCCTCTCAATGGGTATACCGATGTCATCGGTCAAACTGGCCATTAGGCAAAACATCTCAAGGATGCTAAGACGTCCTGGGCAGATGAATCATCCTGTGCAATAGCAAGGCAGTCCTGGGTATCCATGGATGCGCATCGCACCAGGCAGCTTTTAGGCTTAACTCGAAGCGCTCTACGCTGCACAGTGGGAGTTCTTACGGGCCACTGCCTCATAGGACGGCATGCACAACGATTGGGAGTGCAGTTTAACGATTTATGTCGGAGTTGCGGCTCTGAGGATGAGGAGGAGTCCGTCCTCCACCTCTTGTGTCAGTGCCCGGCGCTGGCAAGGAGAAGGCTGGCGGCAATTGGTGCTCCCTTTCTCTCAAACCTGACCGAGTTATCCCTGGTTGATTTAAAAGGGATAATGCGATTTGTCAAGGGAAGCAGATGGTTTCCCTATTTTAGTGAGTAGGAGAGAGTCGCTAATTAGTGTGGCATCACAACGGGCCTCATTTGTGCCTACGTGTGTCGGACGACAGACCTCTGTAGACCGGCAGCCACTTTAACCTAACCTAACCTAACAACAACTGATAAACATTTCGCAGCGAATTTTCCCAATTATACCGCGCGCACCGCATTAATTTGTGAATAAGCTGCTCACTAGCACTGTTCCACAGACCTGACTTTACTTTCATTTCACTCACTGTAACACAACCTGAAGAATTAACATTTTTCCCGGACGTCCCTTAACGCTACGTGTGTTTTTCGCAACATTTTTCCCGTAAACTGTGACGTCATCATTCTGCATGACGGCCCGTACTTCTTGAAGGCATTGCTTGTCCGGGTGAACTTCGATACTTGTCCCTGGGTGAACTTGGATACTTGGGGTGAGATTGGATACTTGTCCCCTTGAGTAGTTCTATTTACTCCCAGAAGAGGGCACACCGAAATGTAAAGTGAATTTTGCAACACTGCTAAAGCACTCAAACTGTCCGTTGTGTTGACAGTTGTTGTGCGAACGGGGGGTAGGGGGTTTGAGGGTGCTCTTGCGATTTGTATTTGTGGCGCCAAATATATGGAACGATAACGAATAATGTTAAATGTGATAAAAGCTATATGAAGTATACGAGTGAATAAAAATGAGTAGAAGAGCAGTACGAAGTACGAAGAAGTACGAAGTACGAAGAAGTGCAAAACGAGAGTTAATATGTGCAACTATTTTTAAAAGCAATGAATCTATATGCGAATAAAAATGAATAGCAAAAGTAGAGTGGGGATATGCTTATGCTTAAGTGAATGAAAATATGTAGAGGAGCAAAATGCTAATATTTAGAGAAGTAAAAAATGTAGATATTAAAACAATTCAAACTTCGATGATGGATTGGAAATTATCTTAACCCAATGTGCCAACTTGTCAATATTCCATATAAGTAATTGCGATTAAGATAAAAGCTTCCAATTGTCTTCTCGCCGATGAAGCAAAACTTGGAGATCTGGACCATATGACGTGCAAATAATATATTTTTTATTAAATGTATGTAGGTTAAATGTGGAGTAAATAAAAACAGTTTGAGTGCAATAGTAAATGGAAATGGGTGTAACATATGCAGTACTTTAAGCATAGTACTGAGTTCGATTTCACGTGAAACTTTCATACAAAATTTCACGTGAAATCTGTTTCGGCGAAAATTTAGCTTGAAAATAAGCAAGTTTGGTACTGTGTTCTTCGCATGAAAAGTTACTTCGATGTTGCTTTCGCTTTGAAAATATAGATGGCATTGACACATGTCTCCAATCATTTCACGCCTATTTAGGGCCTTTCCGAATTCGTGTCTCCGACTTGGTCTTGATCTCCGTATAACAGATTATGACGTCAGCGTTTTAGCTGACCTATTATAACAGTTATAGGAGATCAAGATCATAGACTGCCCGGATTCTCTGTCTTGTCATAGGTCTTGCCTTCTTTTGACATTTCGCAAAAATGGTGACTAGTGGTGTAAATATGATAACTGGTCCGCGTGAAAATATAAATTGTGCGGGCTGCGCGTGCTATATTCGTGTAAAATGAACATGAGACCCGCGAAACATTTTGAATCAATCGCGACAGTAAAAGTTAGTGCGGTTCGCGTTGTAAATATTTAATAAATGTGAAAACCGACTAAATTGTTGATTCGATGTCAACTGCGGCTTCGAGCTACGAGTGCTCCTAAGAGCAATTGCTGCCTCTGAGAGTTTCCCTGAAGTGAAGTTACAAAACGACATAGATTTCCGGTAGGAATTATACTTTTATTGTGCTGTTTCAATATGAAAACTCTTAATTTCTTACAGATAAATGTATTTATGGTTGGCTGAAGTAATGTCTGGAAATGCTCCACCCGAACATAATGCTCAATCGAAGCTATTTTTTATTGAGAATTTCAAGGTAAACAATTTTAAACTGGATTTTAGATTAATGCTACAGAATTTGACTGATTTGAAATTTCTTGCAGAATTTAGTCGAAGCAACCCAAATACCAGAGGCTCAAAAGGACCTGCTCCAGATTGTGGCGGAACTGAAAGTATATGAAAAAGAGATGCAAAAAAGTACTGCTGGTGAAGGCGTAAAACGTTTGAATAAAGAACGACTCCCTGGTGGTGAAGATATTCATCAGGATGACTATAAAGGCGAATCTGTGCAGCAATTTATGATGCATTTTATATATAATTGTTACAGTTCTGTAGTTTATTTGAATGATTTTTGTTTGGAAGTAAATGTATTTTCATTAAAATTGATTGATCTGCGGTTTTTGTCAGAAATGATGAGAATTAAATATCGTTTTCTGCCGAATAAGGATAGATTTAGAGATTAATATGAGCGTATGTAGGTTTTCACAGTGGTATAGGTTCACCATGAGTCTTGTTTTTGCACATAAATTCCCTTTTTTACCCATCAACCTTTATATCGACAAGCGAAATCAAGAGAGCTTATAACTCATACCACCTCGTCTATAGCATTGTAAAGTAGCTGATCTTTAATACCTTTTGATAAGTTAATCCAACAGCATCAAATCGGTTCAATCCACTGTTTAATTATTCAAACAGCAGAAAATATATTTACCAAATCAAACGGCCATCTTACTTGTATAGGTTTATAATTTCATATTCCTTAATGCAACTAACAGTCTACAGAATTTTCTCTAGAAAAGGAATAAGTGCTTTGGTTTGAAATTGAAAGACAGAAGCATTTTCGAATAGTACCTACCTTTTCGGATATCAATGTAGTCTTGTAAATATCCCGGCAATTTCACAATTCCCTTTTTTATGTCATTAATAATATTCGATTTGATATAAATTAATTGCTGATGGTCCCGTTGGATACGTTCATTTTTGTCCAGCGGTGAAATTATATAGCCATATTGACGTTCATTTCTTATCACCATATCCAGCCCGGCTGTTTTTGCTGCAATCGCAAAAATGGTAACATCGTCATCGGGTCCATTGTACAATATGCTCTGGTTGTTTTCTTTTTGGTACTTCAGCAAACTATGAGAATAAAAGACTAGCAAAATGTAACCTAACTCACAAAAAGTAACCTATCATGACGTCTTGACGACTATCATGAACTGTTATACAGGGGAGAAATATCAAGCCGTAGATAAACTATTCGGACAGGCTAAACTTGATGTGACGTCACATTCTGTTATAACAAGCTGAAGACCAAGGTGAAGACGAATATTCGGAAAGGCCCTTAGGGCCTTTCCGAATTCGTGTCTCCGACTTGGTCTTGATCTCCGTATAACAGATTATGACGTCAGCGTTTTAGCTGACCTATTATAACAGTTATAGGAGATCAAGATCATAGACTGTCCGGATTCTCTGTCTTGTCATAGGTCTTGCCTTCTTTTGACATTTCGCAAAAATGGTGACTAGTGGTGTAAATATGATAACTGGTCCGCGTGAAAATATAAATTGTGCGGGCTGCGCGTGCTATATTCGTGTAAAATGAACATGAGACCCGCGAAACATTTTGAATCAATCGCGACAGTAAAAGTTAGTGCGGTTCGCGTTGTAAATATTTAATAAATGTGAAAACCGACTAAATTGTTGATTTGATGTCAACTGCGGCTTCGAGCTACGAGTGCTCCTAAGAGCAATTGCTGCCTCTGAGAGTTTCCCTGAAGTGAAGTTACAAAACGACATAGATTTCCGGTAGGAATTATACTTTTATTGTGCTGTTTCAATATGAAAACTCTTAATTTCTTACAGATAAAACGTTTGAATAAAGAACGACTCCCTGGTGGTGAAGATATTCATCAGGATGACTATAAAGGCGAATCTGTGCAGCAATTTATGATGCATTTTATATATAATTGTTACAGTTCTGTAGTTTATTTGAATGATTTTTGTTTGGAAGTAAATGTATATTCATTAAAATTGATTGATCTGCGGTTTTTGTGAGAAATGATGAGAATTAAATATCGTTTTCTGCCGAATAAGGATAGATTTAGAGATTAATATGAGCGTATGTAGGTTTTCACAGTGGTATAGGTTCACCATGAGTCTTGTTTTTGCACATAAATTCCCTTTTTTACCCATCAACCTTTATATCGACAAGCGAAATCAAGAGAGCTTATAACTCATACCACCTCGTCTATAGCATTGTAAAGTAGCTGATCTTTAATACCTTTTGATAAGTTAATCCAACAGCATCAAATCGGTTCAATCCACTGTTTAATTATTCAAACAGCAGAAAATATATTTACCAAATCAAACGGCCATCTTACTTGTATAGGTTTATAATTTCATATTCCTTAATGCAACTAACAGTCTACAGAATTTTGATCGTAAAGTTCTATAAAAAAACAAACATCAGAATCATTAAATGTCACTTTAAACTTAGCATCAATACTAGTAAGATATAAGGCACATTGTTTTCGATTGTTAATAATTTGATCAGTAAATGATCGAAGATAAAGGACCATCAAATCAGTTATTGTCATGTTGAGTATTTGAGACTTTTTGAGTTATTTTCACGTACTTTATCACTCTTAAGCTGTGCATGAGATTCGACCGTTTTACTTTGAATTACTGGTGTAATTTCGGAGTCCTCTGTATCGGAAATATAGCCGTCATCTCCTGTTCAACCATTCGTTCCCAAACCTTGTACTGGCTGAGAAAACAAACAATTTCGCCAATAGTCATTTGACGATGGTGATATCGATCTTCGTATCCTGGTAAAAATCAAAAACCCCTTTTTTCTATTACGTCCAGATTCAATTCACGTCCATCAACGGCAGGAAAATGTTCAACTTCCAGCCCCTTTTCCTTGACACTTTCTTCCATTTATAGTATTCGTTCAGTACGCCGAAGGAGGTTGATCATGTAGATTTTGTTAAAATTGAGCCGATCTCTAGAAAAGGAATAAGTGCTTTGGTTTGAAATTGAAAGACAGAAGCATTTTCGAATAGTACCTACCTTTTCGGATATCAATGTAGTCTTGTAAATATCCCGGCAATTTCACAATTCCCTTTTTTATGTCATTAATAATATTCGATTTGATATAAATTAATTGCTGATGGTCCCGTTCGATACGTTCATTTTTGTCCAGCGGTGAAATTATATAGCCATATTGACGTTCATTTCTTATCACCATATCCAGCCCGGCTGTTTTTGCTGCAATCGCAAAAATGGTTACATCGTCATCGGGTCCATTGTACAATATGCTCTGGTTGTTTTCTTTTTGGTACTTCAGCAAACTATGAGAATCAAAGACTAGCAAAATGTAACCTAACTCACAAAAAGTAACCTATCATGACGTCTTGATGACTATCATGAACTGTTATACAGGGGAGAAATATCAAGCCGTAGATAAACTATTCGGACAGGCTAAACTTGATGTGACGTCACATTCTGTTATAACAAGCTGAAGACCAAGGTGAAGACGAATATTCGGAAAGGCCCTTAGTATGCACAGTTCATTCTTTTCGGGCGTAAAAGTGACATTCGATGTCAAAAATCCCCTACAAATCGGAAAAATGCGAAATGTTTATCAGTTGGTGTTAGGTTATGTGGTGTTTTATGTCAATTCTCTGTCGCTACAATTTTGCTAGGCCTTTTAATTTATGGCATCTTATTTTTCCATTTTAATTTTCCATTTTAATTCATCTTATTGCAGAAGCGGCCAAAGAAAAAGCACCATGTGCCATCTTTATTGATGAAATCGATTGAGTGGAGGCGAAACAAACTAATTCTGTGCTGCATCCATATACAATCTGATACTATCCGAAATGGATGGTTTCCATCAAAACGAAGGAGTCATTGTTTTAGGAGCAACAAACCGACGAGATGATTTAGACCAAGCCCTGTTAAGACCCGGTCGCTTCGACGTTCAGGTTAATCGCAAAAGTCGGTTTTCAGTGCAGTTTGTCAAGGATGTTTTGTTTTCTAGGTGGTTGTCCCGACACCAGTCTTTTCCAGACGTAAGGAAATATTACATTTATATTTACACGATTTACATGATGACATTGACATTGATATGTTGGCGAGGGGAACTACTGGCTTCACAGGAGCTGACTTGCAAAACATGGTCAATCAGGCCGCTCTTAGGTAATGTAATACATTTTTTTAAATACATACATTTAATATACGTATATTTAAACATAAAATATATGTACAGAGCTGCAACCGATGGAACGGACAATGTCACAATGAAGCATTTAGAAGCAGCAAGAGATAAAGTACTGATTAGACCTGAAAGAAAGTCTCGTTTACCGGACGAAGAAGCAATGAAGGTGGACATGCTATCGTGTCATATTATACGAAAGAGGCACATTCACTGCACAAAGTGACAATCATGCCAAGAGGCCCGTCTCTCGGTCATACTGCATATATTCCTGAAAAGGAACGATATCATGTGACAAAGGCACAGCTTCTGGCTATGATGGATACAATGATGGGTGGACGTGCAGCAGAAGAACTTATTTTCGGAACTGAAATTTTCATCGGGTATGTAGATTTATTTATCACGTAAAATAGTTATTACGTTTACTTTTGATTTGATCACCAGGTGCAAACAGTGACAAAAAACATGCAACATCAATCGCTTCACATATGGTTAAAGACTGGGGCATGTCAAAACGTGCTGGCTTGCGGACTATAGAAGGAGCAAAAGGCCTGATGCCAAGCGAAAATTTAGGACCAGATACGATTGAAGTTGTCGATGTAGAAATTAAGAAAATTCTTAGTTATATTTACGAACGAGCCAAGGCGATTTTAAAAGAACACAAAACATTAGCAGAGCAATAATGTCCGGGGACAGAAAATCTAGTGATGCATATGCTTCATAGAAGATAAGTTTTAGCGATTAGAAATAATATTGTAAACAGATTGCAAAAGTTTCGAAATAACTTTGTGCAAAACAAGGTATCCGAAATCATATAAATTGGAAGTAAAATAAAAATGGAAATAACTAATGCATACATCTGCTACAAAAAAATATTTTTTATTAAATGAATCTAAAAGGAATATTTATATTCTTATATATTTTATAGATAATTTATTGCTACATCATAAATAAATAATTTCAAGCAAAGCTTCTGTTAAATTTTATATTGCATACTTATGTTTTTTAATAATAAAAATGGGTCAGTTTCATTGCAGAGTCTCTTCTTCATAGCAGTTGTAAACGAGCAGAAACGAGCTATTAAATATTCATCATCCCCCGAAAGAAAATAAGATAGGAAAAAAATTACATACATAAGTTCAGGCTAAAGCATTGCTTAAAATTAATTTTACATAATTCATTTGTTTCAACTTCAAATATCAATAATACATAAATATACATAAAACTATTATAAAAAAAAGCTGCGGAAATCGATTTCCCTTGTTGCCGCCAATTGATCTTGTTCGATGGAATTGAAACGATTCTAATTAAAGTAATAAATAATAATTATTTCATTAAAGCAAGAAAGCGGTATACCTTTTTATTGTAGTCCTCGAACCGTCTTCAACTTGCGCCGCTGGGCTCGGTCAGTGAAGCAGTAAAACCCATCATTTAAATTTTTAGTATAGTTATTTAAGCAAATGTTTGCCCAGATTGACGCTTTTTTTTGCTAAGCTTATTGAATTCTCTCCGCACGGACAATATCTAATTTCATTTAAAGTACATTCGATATATTTAAAAATTAACGAGAACACGAACTGCTTATGGTGGTTTTGCTTTAAAAACAAATGTTCGAAATCTTTTGAAATTAAAGTTTCGCATAGCTGAAATGCAGCAGCGCCCATATTTAATGAAAAATGTGTTGGAAATTTTAAACTTCGATATATTACTTCGATATTTTCCAAATTTTTCTTCGAGGGAATCTGTTTGGAATTTACCTAGCAAAACGTATCGGAAATTTAAATCATTTAGCAAATAATTGCAAAGATGAAGTAATGACGCCGTTGTGTGAATGATTGCTGAATGTGTTTCGGTAGAAAGTTTACCTCTTATGCTGCGCTCATTAAAATTGTCCCATGAAATTAGCCAATGCAAGCAAGAAACAAGGAAAACATAATTATCGCCAGTAGAACTTGTAATGGGCTCTGCATATTTTTGCCTTGAATTATGTCCTTTTTTTGGAGTCTTAACATTGACAATTGTCCACCAAGTAAATATATTCTCTAGAAACTCAATTGTCCCAGTGGATTTGGGGAAAAAAGTTTTAACAGCCTCAATGGTTTTCTCATTGAAAATTCTCATGACAAGGGAAACATTATGCCGTTCAAAACTATTAGGATTAAGTGCCTTATATGATAAGGAAGGAGCTAATTTTAATGTTGAAAACTTTTCCTGGTCATGAATTTTTTTTAAACATGAGAAATCGGCGTCAGCGATTTCATTGGCATCTTCGATTGAAGGAAACTTAAGACTTTGCGATTTTTCATTTATCCAATTGTTTCTTACACATTTGAATATATGGACGGCATTGAAAGCAAAAAAATTTTTTTCCCAGGAATAAATAGAGAATTAATAAAAGGCTGTAATTCTTTGTGGGGAGAAAATTGTTTAAAAAGTTTTCTATTTACTTGATTATTGTCAGCTAGCACACACACTACCTCATAGCCGATTTCATGCAAAATTTTCAAACTAGTTTGAGTAGTTTCGAAGAGAAAAGAAGCACTTATGTCTTTAACTTGATATAGGCCTACTACATCCTTATTTTTGGATAAAAGTGAAGTTAACATAAATGCCTGGACAGTTGTAGCAGGGCGCAGATCTGCAATGTCATTTTGCATGTTATGAGCGATTCCTTCTACTTTGCCCCCTTTAAAACAAAAAACCGGCTTTACATATATTTCATCGAGTAAAAGATTGACATATTTCTCGTGGGTTTCCAGCATTTTAAACTTATCTGTGAGATATTTTGTGGCAACGCCTGAATATAAAGTTCCTGTTGCAAAAGTTTTTAAATAATTATGATGGGGCATTACCAATAATTTCATTTCCCACACATATTTATACGCGGCAGGGAAAGTGAAAAAAATAGACTGAAAGATATGATATTATCTGAAGAGTACAGTTTTCGCGATGCAAAATTTAAGTTGTCTGGAGAGGAAACACAAAGTAATTTTATCTTCCTCGGAGATTTGCTCATATTGAGCTAAATCATCTATTTGTTCAACAATATCATTTACGCGGTCTGTAACATTTATTATGTTCAAATCAATATTATTCACGAAATTTAAAATATTGTTAACATTTGAATATAGGTCACATTTTAAACTGCTACCTAATATGTGTTTAATAGGTTGTAAACGAATTTCTTTGTCTTTTAAAAATAATCGCACTTGAAAAACTTCATTAATTGAGAAAGATTTTTCAATGTGCGGTACTCTTTCTTTAAAATTTATTTTATAGAAGTAAATTGTACAATCCTCCACTGATGTATGCCAATCTTTTAAGGACAATTTATCTAAATTATAAACAATATTATTGATTGACAAAATGCTATCCTGTTGAAGCCATTTTAAATGTGCTTCTTCATTAAGCAGCAAAGCTCGATTTATAGCCGGATCGTTTCGAGGAGTTGAAAATGAGCAAAGATACGTTGGTAGCCCCGGGAAAAGTGTAGGGATAGCATCTTTACGTAATTGACATCTCCCTCTTAATACTGGCAAGCCATCTTTTTGAAGCGTATCTTCACGGATGATTTGCCAGTCTTCGAAATGCACGTCGCATATCACTGTATGTTTGACAACTTTAAGGTCTTTCCTAGGGCTTTTAGCTAGCCACCTCTTTGTGACGTTAGTGTCCCTAAGAAAGCTAAAAATACTGTTGGTCTTATAAGTAGACCGACAGTTTGGAACGCAGCAGGAAGAAGGCATTTCTGAAATTATATATTGTTTTTTGTGAAATCGGAAACAAAAGTTTATAAATAAGTTTGATTAAAAGTAACTTTATTTCAATGCCTGCCATGACCAAATGTGTGGAGAGATTAATGTCTTGAAAAACATATTTCCCTTGCAAAATAGTATCTTCTGTTAAATTTTCACATTAAATAAACTGAAACTAGGTTATATCAGCAAAACAATCATGTATTTCAGCCAAATAATAAAAATAAACAAATAATTTTCAAAACTGGATAGGAATTTGTTTTCATAAATAGTTTCATATATTATTTGGTTAGATTCTAAAATTTTAACATACTTTTAAGCAGGATTTGTATGCAAGATTATTGAAAAATGGAGAATATTTTTTATCTATATTAAGTAAATACCAAATAAATATTGTTCACCTCCTTCGTTCCAGCCTGATCATACATCAATCAGCGTGCACGATCCATTTGCATTATTTTTCTCTTAAATAATATTTCATTATTTAGTCAGAACTATTCACATTTTAGTGCAAAAATTACGGCGTTTACACCTATTTCGTTACAAACAGCTCTCAATTTGAAACCAAAATCTCATAATCATCGTATCCAATCTCTCGGCCTTCGTATGCGAGATAGCAAGAGCCATGTGATGGGTGAACTTTTCCAGGTATAGTTTTTCCATTATGTATGACACGTCCAACAAAAAGAGATTCACCACTCTCACTTTGACCAGCTATAATAGCTTGCGGAGGTATACTTCCTCCAGACGCAGAAATCAATTGATAACCAGTTCCACATAAAACTTCATACACCCTCAAAGAATGTTCACTTCCGCCCCAAGCAATGCGAAGAACGCGTTCTGAAGGGACTACCTAAATAAATTTAGTATAAGTTATTGTTTTGATTACTGTATTACATTGTTTTCGAACTTTTCCAGGAGTTAAGGCACGCTGATGAATCCCTCGGCCAATATAAAGTGGTTCACTATCTTCGCTGCATGGTGTGGCATCCACAGGTTTTCTTCCCTTTGTCACTTGAATCCACCTTCCACGACCATTGCACGGCGGCGACGGATACATTTGTTCTTGAGGAAATTCAGCTGACGGTGGAGCTATAAAAAATTTGTTATTTTCCCTCTTGAAGGATCGAAATATGCTGGCTAGGTAGCGACAATCATAGCACTATCTAGTTATCGAAGAAAATAAACTATACTTTCAATTATCCATGAACCGGATGCACTCCATCCTGTGCATACACCAACACTCTTTATGACAATACGTGAACTCATTTCATATGAAATAAATGGTGCATTTTCGCCTTCTCGGCCAATTGACCAAATCTGGAAAAAGTTTATTAATGTTAGAAATTAGTGCTGGAATAAAAGTTAAAAATATGTACTTGATTTTGCCACCGAATTCAAAATCCTCTATACTCTTCAGGATGCAATATTCCTGGTGTATCGATTTCAACAAGATTTTGTGCATTTCCGCTTAACGTTAATGCAGATTTTTTGTTGCGCCACCATCCGATAATCAACTCCTTTTTTCGTTTTGTAAAAATACGATCAATTGCAAAACCTATGTGAGCATTGTTTGGAGCTCTTACTTTAAAAATGAATTCATTGATATTGACAGGATATGTCATATAAATTAGACAATCTGGAGTTTCCAATTCTGAAAGAAAAAATATTCGTAATTAAAATTAACTTTCATTTTTAATGAACTGAATTCGTGAGAAAAATTTCTATCCGCAGTAGCACTACTGTACGTAAAGCTTGATAGATTTTCTTACATTACAATCCAATAATATTTTCGGATTGAATAGTAGCCCATAAATAACTGAGTAGAAGGTCGGTTTTGCATTGAATTTTTGCAACATTATTAATACTAAAAATCTATGTTTAATTCTTTCGCGAACAAAATGAAAAGGAACACATTGAAACGCTAAACTTTTTTCTCCTGCTTTATCGGTCGACTCAATCACTACTATTTTGAATTTATCCTTCCAGATGCTTGAATGGTGGGGTTTAAAGCGGGGGAGTGTGTCCAATATTCTTGCTATTGCTGCTATTTTAGCTGCTTTGGCTTCAGCCGACTCACGAACTCCATTGAAATCGTCTACATTAATCAGCTGATAGTCATATACGAAACCACTATTGGCACTTTGATATTCATCTCCCAATTTGATGTATTCACTCACCCACTCAAATCGCACTAATCTCGTGAACAACGACTGCTCCATGTTCGAATATTTATGAAAAGCCATATTCTTGACGGGTGGCAACTGATGACAATTTAAACTGTCACTACTGCCACTGTCACACGTTCGTCTCCACTAGTCTACAGTACTGTATACAGCGGACGTTTAGTCCGCGGACTAAACACCAAATTCCACCTAAATTTTTTAGTCCACGTGCTGTATACACTCGTGGACCGACCTAAATTTAGGTCGGTCCACGATTTCAAGCGACCTGACCTAAATATAGGTCGTGGACTATAATCGTTGTAAACACACGCGACCTAAACATTGATTTTTGTGCAACTATTAATAATGTATGTATGTTGAATATAAGCTCATAACATTCCCCTTTGACACAAAATCATTGAAATAAACATGTTTGAGAGACAAATGAAACGATAAAAACAGTGCATGAAGGAAAATTAAACTAAATGACAGCTGTCATATACGAACGAGGACTAAATTCCACCTAAGCAAATTTTAGGTCGGGTTCGTTGTAAACATCTGAGGACTAAATTCATTTAGTCCGCGCTTTAGGTCAGGTCACTTTTGGTCCGACCGGTGTAAACCGGTACACTATTGTCAAATTTTTCGCTCGAAAGAATGACCAGATAATGGAGACATGTCAAAATTTCACGTGAACTCGAACTCAGTACCGGCCTTTAGATTCAAGCTAAATCCCTTTTTACTGTAATTAATGTAATTACAGACATATTTACTGGTTACAGTATCCAGTTATGCTATGTAGTAGGCAAATGGTGGTTCTAAGACTAAAAAGCAGTCAACTCTGTTAGGCATTTATCCTAACATAACACCTTCTTTAAATGGACTCAGACTCTTTTACCACAATTGTAGTGGTATGAGAGGGAAATTAAATAAATTATATCTTGACGCAAAATCCTGCCACTTTAATTTACTCGCCTTCACAGAAACATGGCTAAATGATTCCCATAAGAATGAAGAGATCCTTGATAGCAGTTGGACAATTTACAGAAGCGATCGTGACTATTGTTCCACAGGTCAAACGCGAGGCGGTGGGGTTTTGCTGGCGGTTAGCAACACACTTTCAAGTGAGATTATTGACACCACCCCCAATGTATTGTTTCAACACCTTGTTATTCGTGTTTCTTTGAATAACCATTTCCTATATATTAGTTTGGCTTATATTCCACCCAGATCGGACGAATCAGTTTACAACCATTTCTGTGAATTAATATCTTCCATTACAACGTCTCTGAATGAAAAAGACAAAATAATATTCCTAGGGGATTTCAATCGTCCCAACTTATGTTTTATCCCCGATGAAAACGACGCATTTCTTCTCCCTGTTAACCTCTCAGATTCTAATGATTTCAACCTTGCGAGTACTTTTTATGGCAACGATTTGCAGCAAGTCTCTCCAACTCCCAACCAAAACGGTCATTGGTTGGATCTTGTGTTTACAAACGCCTATGACGAAGTAGTGGTAAGTCCAACTAATGATGCAGAGCATCTCTTTTCAAATAGTTTACACCACACTGCACTATCAGTTGAACTTCCCACTCCTGATTCTATTTACTTAAAAACGTACAATAATTCAATTGTATATGACTTTCTTAACGCTGACTACGAAAGTATTCACCATGTACTTGACTCTATAGATTGGACGAATACTCTTTCAGCGCTAGATCTTGAGGAAGCCATTTCCACTTTTTACGATAAAATATTTGACGCCGTTGAAAGATATGTACCTAAGATTAAAAAAAAGAAAAAATTGTCTGAACCATGGCTTGATAGGGAACTTAGGCATTTGTGAAATCATAGAAACAAACTATATAAACGATTAAAGGAAAATATTGATGTCAATCCTACTATTCAGGAAGCTTATAATGAAGTAGTTAAGGAATTCTCGACAAAGTCTCGCGATGCTTATGCCAATTATATTAAGAAAACCGGTGAAAGTATAATCCACGACCCAAAAAAATTCTTTGATTTTGTAAATATGAAGCGGAAAGTCACTGGTTATCCATTGTCAATGTCCTATAATAATATCACCTCTGCTTCTCCTAAAGATATCTGCGATTTATTCGCAGATAATTTCCAGAGAATTTTCACTGTATCAGACCCATCTAACTCAAATGTTTCTCCTTCTAATTCAGCACCAACCACTTTTCTCAGCCAAATTAAAATATCACGCGAAGAAATACGTAAAGCTATATTGGAGCTCGATTGCAACAAAGGCCCTGGTCCTGATCTTCTTCCGCCGACCTTCCTACGGAGGTGTGTAGAGCAGCTAATAACACCCCTGCATATTTTCTTTGACAGGTCGCTTTCATCCGGTGTTTTCCCATCCTGTTGGAAACTTTCATATGTTACACCAATTTTCAAAAATGGCGATAGACGCTGCGTCGAAAATTACAGGGGCATTGCCATTTTATCTTCCATTCCAAAACTTTTTGAAAAAATTGTTTACATTAAACTTTCCCCACTAGTTGACTCCCGTCTGAATGAGCAACAGCATGGCTTTAGAAAAGGTCGCTCAACTATCACAAACTTGACAATCCTAGTTTCGGACGTTTTGTGTAAAATGGAAAAAGGCTATCAAATTGACGCAGTCTACACTGACTTTAGCAAAGCTTTTGACAGAGTTGACCATTCTATATTGATCCTTAAGCTGCACAAATTCGGACTTGCCGGATCTTTACTAAGCTGGCTCAGTTCCTACCTCCACAACCGAATACAACTTGTTAAATTTCAAGGAATTTTATCAAAAAACATATTTGCAACCTCTGGTGTTCCACAAGGTAGTCATCTTGGCCCACTTCTCTTTAACATATTCATTTCGGATCTATCTGACGTCCTGTCAAACATTCCTCACCTACTTTATGCAGACGACCTCAAACTCTACCACACCATTGAATCTAAATCTGATGCACTTTTCCTTCAATCCAAGCTTAATTCTCTTGTTCAGTGGTGCAATATAAACAAGCTCTCGCTGAATATTGATAAGTGCCAAATCATAAGTTTTAGCCGTAAATGCATGGTTACGCAGAATACCTACTTTCTCGGCAACAACTTATTAACTCGCGTTGATAGCGTTGTTGATCTCGGTGTTGTGATGGATGTGAAACTTCGTTTCACCTTGCACTACGACAAAATTCTTCCCCGTGCGAATAAGCAGCTCGGCTTTATTAAACGACGTGCCAAGGAGTTTAAAAACTTGTGGGCCACAAGATCATTATACACTGCACTTGTACGCCCTCTTCTCGAATACGCCTGTATTATTTGGAACCCAGCCTTTGAAATTCACAATAACAGACTCGAGTCCATTCAAAAACAATTTTTACTTTTCGCCCTAAGAGATCTGTACAACCCTTACGATTTCGAAAATTTACCGCCATATGAGTTTAGACTGGGTCATTTAAACTTAACTTCACTTGCATCTAGAAGAATGATGATATCGGCCTGCTTCACATTTGACGTAATTAGAGGCGTTATTAGAGTTGAGTTCCTTAATAGTAAATTTGTGATAAATATCCCCTTAAGGAACACCAGGTCCAATCGTTTGCTAAAGGAATATTCACATTCTACCATATATGCAGCTAATGAGCCAGTGAATAGATGCTGCAGGGTCTTCAATGGCTTTAGCAACCTTTATTCCCCAACGATTTCCAAACTATCCTACAAATCTTCCCTTATCCAAGCCATTTGTACACAATAACTTTTAAGCTCTTGTTTAATTATCGTTTTTAATTGTTATTCTTTTATTTCCTTGTTATTTTACTTATTGTCTATTTTAAACTTATTTGTTTACTCCATTAGTTATTTATTTATTTATGTGTTATTTATTTGTACCTACACTTTTTTATTTCCTTTTTATTTTACTTCTTGTCTATTTTAAACTTATTTGTTTACTCCATTAGTTATTTATTTATTAATGTGTTATTTATTTGTACCTTACTCTATTTTGTTTGTTTTTAAATAATTAGATATTTCATACTTTTTTTATGTATGTATATGTATTTATGCCTTGTTTGGCTAATAAATAAAATAAAATAAAATAAATTCCTAACCAAAGATGGGAAAAGATGAGATGAGTCGTAATCGTTTGTCAAAACCAACCGGTTTTAGAGAAAAACAGGCACTTTTTGACATACGTAAACGGGAGTGAACATAAGTGCCCATAAAGCACATAAGCGAACGTATACCAAGTCATATCTCATCACCACTTTACGAACGGACAGATCATAGCAATAATTGAGCAAAAAGTTGCTTAATGAGTATGCCACTTTTCTGGCTGTTCGGAAAGTTATGTTTGGGTGCAACATATGCTTTGCGTGGTTTACCTCGGCGCATATGCGCACGTACAGACGCAGACTCATCACTAGTTGGACCTAAATGAACAAGTTGTAGTGCTATGAATATGGTTGCTGGATCTACCAGGGTAGTAGCAAAGACATTGACTCGATTACGCATGCGCTTTTGTACTTAAAATTAAATGGAAATTAAAGAAACTTGGGGTAATAATGCAGTTATTGATAATCGATGTGATGTTTGTGAGTCGATTGCGAATGCGACAAATACAATTGAACGTATAAGAACAACGCATCACCAAAATAGAACAATTCAAATGATGTGTTTACCGATTTGCGAACAAAATTATTATTGATTTCATCTTGCTTAAAACCTCATGTATATATATGTATATATATATATATATATATATATATATATATATATATATATATATATATATATATATATACATATATATATATATATATATATATATATATATATATATATATATATATATATATTGTTCGAGCCGAAAAGAAAATTAGGTTAAGAGTCTTAGAATTTCAACCACATGTAAACAATTATTCATATGTATATGTTCTTAATGTTTGAGGACCTATGGGTCCTTGAATTCAAATACAAGTCAGTCCGTGACAATCGTTTAGACACTTCGGATCGTCCTATTTCTTTCGCTTTCGCTTATCTTTCCTTGAATAACTCAGTCGCTTTGAGTTATAGCCGCGGGTCATCTACGGCCCAACAAATCGCTTCGCACGGGCCACCTACGGCCCCACCATATATATATATATATATATATATATATATATATATATATATATATATATATATATATATATATATATATATATATATATATATATATATATATATATATATATATATATATATATATATATATATATATCTGTATATATATATATATATATATATATATATATATATATATATATATATATATATATATCTGTATATATATATACATATATATATATATATATATATATATATATATATATATATATATATATATATATATATATATACATATATATATATATATATATATTTATATATATTTTTATATATATATATATATATATGTATATATATATATATATATATATATATATATATATATATATATATATATATATATATATATATATATATGTAAATATAGATATATATATAGCTGCAGGGGTCTTCTATTAATAATCCTCCTTTTAATCGCCCTACTTTACGTTTCGTTCTTGATGAAACTGATAATTGCCTAATTCCTATTAACCATCTTGATTATTCTGATTTTAACCTTCCCATGAGTACTTTATGAGTACTTTGTATGGTAATGATTTGCAGTAAGTTGCTCCGACTCCCAATCGCTATGGATATTGGTTAGACCTTATATTTACAAATGCTTATGACAAAGTAGTGGTTACCCCCACTATCGACGAGGAGAATAGCCTTTTCTCTAATAGCCTTTACCATTCTGCTCTTACTATTGATTTATCCACTACTGATTCTAATATCTTTCAAACGTACAATAATACTATTGTATACGATTTCCGTAATGCTGATTATGATAGCATTCACCATTCTCTTGACAATGTCGATTGGACAGATAGGCTTGCATCTCAATCTATTGACAACAATGTAAATTCATTCTACAATATACTGTTTGAAAGATATGTCCCTAAAATTAGGAGAAAGGATAAACTTTCTGAGCCTTGGCTCGATAAGACTCTTAGACGTATGGGAAATTATAGAAATAAGCTTTACAAATCAATAAAAAATAATGTCAACTCTAGCCATCGTATTAAAGAAGAATACAATGCAGTGGCCAAAGAATTCCATTACAAGTCTCACGAAGCATATGACAGATTCATTAAAACTAACGGCGAGAATATAATCCACAAACCCAAAAAGTTTTTTGACTTTGTGGATATGAAACGGAAAACAGCTGGCTATCCCTTTTCTATGTGTTATAACACCTCAATGTCTTCTTCTCCTCAAGAAATTTGCAACTTTTTCGCAGATAGCTTCCAAGACGTTTTTAATTCAGCAAGTACTTCATCATCCTGTCATTCCCCAAGTGTAACTAGACCAATTTTCGCTGAGGCTATAACCATTTCCAGAGATGATATTTCTAAAGCTATCTTGGAGCTTGATAGTAAAAAAGGCCCTGGACCTGATCTTCTTCCTCCAATGTGTCTTATTAAATGTGCCGCACAGTTAATCGCTCCTCTTCAAATTATATTTAATACATCTCTTTTTTTCATCCTCCTACGTGACACCAATATTCAAAAATGGCGACAGAAGATCAATTCAAAATTATAAATGTATTGCCATTTTATCAACTATTCCTAAACTCTTCGAAAAAATCATATGTGCTAAACTATCCTCTCTGGTCGATTCTCGACTTAACGAATAGCAGCATGGTTTTAGGAAAGGTAGTTCTACCACTACCAACCTAATGGTGCTGGTTTCCCATGTTCTTTGTAAAATGGAGAAAGGTGATCAAATTGACGCAGTCTACACTGATCTTAGCAAAGCATTTGACCGTGTCGACCACTTCATTTTGATTTCCAAGCTACAGCAATTCGGAATTGCTGGATCTCTACTAAAATGGCTTAGCTCTTACCTCCACAACCGCTCACAACATGTGAAATTCCAAGGGCTTATTTCTAAAAAAATTCATGTCAATTCAGGTGTACCTCAAGGTAGCCATCTTAGCCCTTTACTTTTTAATATTTTTATATCAGACTTGTCAGAGGTTTTATCTGATGTACCTCATCGACTCTATGCGGACGACCTGAAAATTTATTATACTATAAAGTCGCCTTCAGATGCCAGCTTTTTTCAATTAAAACTGAATTCCATTGGTTAACATTGGTGCAGCGTGAAAAATCTACCTCTCAACATCGCAAAATGTCATGTGATTAGCTTTTCTAGAAAAAATACGCGCGTACATTATACGTACCTTTTAAGCAATACGGCACTTAGTAGAGTCGACAATATTTTAGACCTCGGTGCGGTACTGGATGAAAAGCTCCGCTTTAATTTTCATTACGACAAAATGATTTCTCAAACAAGTAAACGACTGGGCTTCATTAAGCGACGTGCCAGGGAGTTTCAGAACCTTTGGGTTACAAAATCACTATACACCGCGCTCGTTCGCCCTCTTCTTGAGTATGCTTGCATTATCTGGAACCCAGTTTTCGAAACTCAGAGCCAGAGATTTTAATCTATTCAGAAGCAATTCTTGCTATTCGCTCTTAGAGGTCTTTACTATCCAGGTGATTTTAGCAATTTAACGTCGTTTGAATTTCGCCTTAGTCTTCTAAACTTATTACCTTTTGCGTCCAGAAGATTAATGTTATCCGCCTGCTTCAGTTTCGATGTCATTAGAGACGCTGTTAATGTCGACTATATACAGGAAAGATTTGTGCTCACTCAGCCCGTGAGAGTCACTAGATCCCGAAGATTGCTAGTTGAATATAAGCATAGCACAGCATATGCTGATAATGAACCAATTAACAGATGATGCAAAATATTCAACAGTAGGAGCCAACACTTTTCCCCCACGATATCGAAAATGTTCTTTAAAAGTAGAGTTACCAAGGCTCTCTTATCCTACCCTCCCTAGTCTACCGGCCTAGTATCTTCTTATGACTTAGGATTGACTATTTTTATAATTGTTTAATTGGATAATTATTTAATTTCGTTTTGGGTTTTGCGTGTTTAACATTGTGACCTACATGTAAATTAGCTTTATGTATTTATTTATCGAATGCTTATTTATTTATATTATATTTGTTTGTATTTTATACCTATTTAGAACCTGTTTTTTTTTTAAATTTGTCTAGTTTTTTGTTTTTTATTTTTTATTTTTTGATGTTTTATATATATTTCATTTATATGTATTATTATTATACCCTGTTTGGTACATAAATAAATAAATAAATAAATATATGTATATATATATATATATATATATATATATATATATATACATATATATATATATATATATATATATATATATATATATATATATATATATATATATATATATATATATATATATATAAATATATATATATATATATATATATATATATATATATATATATATATATATATATATATATATATATATATATATGTGTATGTAAATCAACAGAGTCCTGTTTAAATTAGGATATATCACGGGGTCGATTCCCGGCTGTACTAAGAAATATGTAAATGTGAGAAAACACGGCGAAATAGGCGAGAACTGTTGATTAAATTATTAATTTTGTATTAGCGCATGGTATCTTAGAAATGTAAATTAAAGTATTAATTTTGTATTAGCGTATGGTATCTTAGAACTGTAGATTAAAGTATTAATTTTGTATTAGCGTATGGTATCGGTAAAATCGGTTTTGTGTTGATTTCCGGAAGCTGAATGCGGTGTCTGACAAGGATGCGTACCCGTTGCCATATATGTCCTCAACTCTTGATAAGCTACGGAATGCTAAGTACCTGTCAACGCTGGACGTAAAGTCTGCGTATTGGCAGGTACCTATGGCGAAGGAATCACAGAAATATACAGCTTTCACCGTGCCTGGGAGGGGGCTATTTCAGTTTCGGAGAATGCTTTTTGGGCTACATAACTCAGGGGCCACCTGGCAAAGGCTTATCGATACCGTGTTGGGTCCCGCACTCGAGCCGTTCGTGTTTACCTATCTAGATGACATTATCATGGTAACCGAAACATTCGAACACCATATGGACGTGTTACGAGAGGCTTCCGTACGATTGAGGGAGGAAGGGCTAAAGGTATCCAAAGAGAAGTGTCAGTTCTGCAGGGCGCAGTTAAAGTACTTAGGATATCTGGTGGATGAAGAAGGCCTACATGTGGATCCTGAAAAAGTGCAGGCTGTCAAGGATTTGCCTCGACCAAAATCGGTCAAACAAGTCAGGCAACTATTGGGAATGGTATCCTGGTACCGGCTATTCATATCGGGTCACGCGACGATGGTGGCGCCTCTTAGTGACCTACTAAAGAAGGGACGGAAGTTTTCGTGGTCAGATGATTGTGAACGGGCATTTGAGGCCTGCAAACAGAGACTTACGTCGGCTCCAGTATTAGCGTGTCCCAACTTCGACTTACCTTTCAAGGTACAAACGGACGCATCCGATGTAGGGATAGGAGCTATCTTGAGCCAGGCACACCCAACCGGTGAAAAGGTGGTGTGCTACCTTAGCCGCACACTCTCGAAGTTGGAAAGAAAGTACTCGGCTACGGAAAGAGAGTGTTTGGGTGTGTTATGGGCGATAGAAAAGCTCCGGCCGTACATTGAGGGCACACGCTTCGTTGTGATCACTGACCATCATTCTCTTGTGTGGCTCAACAAACTGAAGGATCCGACCGGCAGATTGACGAGATGGGCCGTCCGCCTTCAACAATTTGATTTTGAAGTAGTGCACCGGAAGGGAAAGGAACATGTTGTACTCGATGCGCTGTCTCGAGCGATTGCGGAAGTGGGTGACATAGCGATACCCTCATCATCAGATCGGTGGTTTGAGAAGATGGTGAACAGCGTGCGGAACGACCCGTGTAGATTCGTCGACTGGATGGTGACAGAGAATGCGCTGTGGAAGCAGGTCCCAGCGCGGAAGAAGGATGGCAGAAACGGCCTCGTCTGGAAAAGGGTGATCCCGAAGACTGAAAGGGAAGTAATACTGAACCGATATCACGACGATCCGAAAGCAGGTCACATGGGTGTTACTCGAACGTGGTCGCGGGTTAACCAAAACTATTATTGGCCTCGAATGCGCAGAGACATACAGGCGTATGTACGGCAATGCAAGGTGTGTCAGGCCTGCAAGGTGGAGAGGAAACCCCCAATCGGTCTGATGGCTAGTAGGGCTGGCGAAGCCAAGTTACCCTGGGAGATGATTAGTATGGATCTGTACCTAGATCCGCGCGGGGGAATGTCTACATCTTGACGATCGTCGATTACGTCACGAAGTACTCTGTAATATTGCCGCTGCGAACAACGACAGTATCAACTGTTTTCCGGCTGTTGGAGGAGAACGTGTTTTTGGTCTACGGAGTACCCAGGATCCTGATCTGTGACAACGGAGTGCAATTCAGGGGCAAACAGTTTAAGTCGGCGGTGGAAGATTTCGGTGTAAAAATATGTTACACTGCGCTCTATCATCCCCAGGCTAATCCAACCGAGAGGCGAAACCAGGACATCAAGTGCATGCTAAGATGTTACGCCTCAGATAATCACCGCTCGTGGGACAAGTTTCTACCGAAGATTGCGTGTGCATTACGGACGTATAAGCACGAGGTGACGGGGTTCACTCCTTATTTCATGAATTTTGGCAGGGAAATGATTACGTTCCGGGAAGAAGCAGAGCCCCCATCAGGCGCGCCGGAAGGTTTCTCCCCAACGAGAAATGCGGCGATGTTGGAAAAAGTGCGGGAGGAGGTCGAACTAAGGTTAAAACGAGCTGCAATCTCTAGTAAAAAACGTTATGACCTATGCCGTCGCCCCGTGAGCTTCCAGGTGGGAGATAGGGTATGGAGGAAGAACTATGTTATATGCGATGCGAGTAAGAACTTTGCAGCGAAGCTAGCTCCGGCGTTCAGTGGTCCGTTCAGGATTAAGTCGAAAACCTCGACATGGACTTGCGAGCTGGTTGACGAGAGGGGTAAGGCCGCAGGCACTTGGCATGTGAAGGACCTGAAACAATATGTCGACGGGGGAGAGGATAACGCCAGTGGCGTGACCTAAGATTAGGCGGCCCAAGAAGGAGGGGAAAGGCCAGCGATCAATACATTAAGCGGTGGTGGTGGGTTATATTATGGTATAGTAGGATAGACGGTGAAGGGTATTAGAGATAGGTTTAGTTTAGTCTTAGTAGATAGTTTTCTTGGTGGTGGGTTATATTAGGGTATAGTAGGATAGCCGGTGAAGGGTATTAGAGATAGGGTTAGTTTAGCCTTAGTAGATAGTTTTCTCGATGGTGGGATATACTATGTGAAAGGCGTGGAAATACACACAGTTGAGGAAAAACACATAGTTCAACTGGTGGTCACAGACAAGCAGAGAATAGACCGATCAGGAAGCAGGTACAGCTGGGAAGCTGACGTCTGGCTATCGTTAAAGGGACTAAGGAATTTAGAGAGGAGCGTCATATGACCAATAAAAGGATGATAAAAGAAAAAAAGGAACAAACAAACATACCGTAGTTAGAGGGAAGTACCGCGATCGCATCCAGGTTTTCCCTCTCTGGCCTCCTTTTTGTTCCTTGATCGTGTTGTTTTCCCTATCCATGTAAAAGTCTGATGGTGCCATTCAGGTCCATACGTGTGGTAGCGCTGGCGTTCTAAAATCGTGATCGTAGAAGATTAGAATATGGCATCGCGAAGGGCTTAAATACTTATACTAGTCCAAACTACTACATGAAATATATATAAACAAGCATGACTGGGTGAAAAGAGTAATTGTAGCGTGATTGTGTGAGGTATAACTGTCGGGCTCAGTGCCTAGCGGGCGTAAGGAGTGATAGAGAATTCAAATCGGAATTATAAATAACCGGAAAAAGCGTCGCGTGAGTTTGAGCCTATCGAAAGGTCAAATGTCGAATCAGCACATAATCGGGAGTTAGATCGGAGAGAATTGTTAACGAGAATTCCGGGATAATTCTCTGGAGAGGGGGGTGATATCACGGGGTCGGTTCCCGGCTGTACTAAGAAATATGTAAATGTGAGAAAACACGGCGAAATAGGCGCGAACTGTTGATTAAATTATTAATTTTGTATTAGCGCATGGTATCTTAGAACTGTAGATTAAAGTATTAATTTTGTATTAGCGTATGGTATCTTAGAACTGTAGATTAAAGTATTAATTTTGTATCAGCGTATGGTATCTTAGAACGGTTAAGGTAGGCCACGTACACATGAAGGAGGATGTTGTCGTAGATGCAGCGATTCGCCGGCATCGGGCCAAAACAGCCGCGACCGAACGTCAACCTCACAGCCAACGGCTGTTCTGCCCCGACGTAGGACGAACGATAAAAGGGCCGGGGCAGGGTCGGCGATACGGGGCGAAAATACATGGAACAAGAATGAAACGACTTACCCGAAGAGATCCATGGGGCGGGAGCAGAAATGGCATGTTCCAACCTAACTCACTCCTTTCGACCATACTAGTGGCCTTCGTCCAAGTTAGGCTGGAATGCATCGTCTAAAGCCGGGGCGTCATGCATATCTTTTCGACGCAGGGAAATATTCACAACATCATATAAGCGGACGGTGCGGTCCCACGACGTCGACATTAAAAAAACCGACTGGAGTCAGGTCCGAATTCCCTGCAGAAATTACATCCGATGGCGGATGCGATAGCCGCGCTTCAGGTTTCTTGACCCATTTGAGAGATTTTCTCACAATTCGGATGCCGAACAGACCATTCTCACAACTAAAATGTATGGACTTTAGTAAAATCAAACTTAGATAAACACTCACCTGTTGACAGCGTAAACATGATTTGAACACTTGTGAAGTGACAGATGAGGAGGTTCACGATAGGCGACTCGAAGTGGCAGATGATAAAGGTCACAATATGACTGGAAGTGGCGTTGCCAGATAAAGGCGGTCAAATACAGGATCAATGACTGCTGTTAGAAGACATTGCCCTGGTAGAGCGGTATTATTCAATGCAGAGGAATCGACATGGGAATAGTCCCGCAAAAAAAAAAAAACGGGGTCGCACAAGCAGGACCGAGGCTCTGCAGTGACCCGGATGAGAAAATGAAGTTCTTCTGGATCCTGACGTTGAGGTGAGCAGATCGAAAAATAAAAGTTAGCAGAACGAATCGAAAGCAATAAATCTTTTTCATTTGACTTGATCCCGACACTGATAGAGGAGTGAAAACCGGAGCCAATCCTGTCAGGCAGGACAGCGAACCAGCGGAATTTGGTCCCCTGAATGAAGGAACGACTGGCGCTTGAGCATGCCGTAGCAGAGGTAGAGACGGTGCGTCCGACTAAAATCGACGGCGAGTTCTACTGGGATTAGGTGAACGGAAGCGACGAGTGAGTAAAATATCGAAGCGAAGACGGCGATCGAATTGTTGCGGAACGGCTCAGCGCATAGATATATATTCTGAACGAGCGGCAAAGGTACAAGCGACGAGTGAGGAAAATATCGAAGCGAAGACGGCGATCGAATTGTTGCGGGACGGCTCAGCGCATATATGTATATTCTGAACGAGCGGCGAAGGTAAGTGGCAAGATAGTTAGTTTAAGATAAGATTTAGGTTTGTGTGTATATTATAGATGAGCATAATTTTGTTCGATTCGCGGCGCTGCGTAGGTTTCGGTAAAAGAGTGAATTAGCATCTGGCAGATTTTGAATTTGAATTATAATAATAAAATCTCTGTAAAGTGGTGTAACGCGGTGTTTACTCTAGTGAAAGGATCTAACGTGGTAATACAGTCCATCCGGCCGACTTCTCGTTTCGCGGCGCGGATAATAGAGGCAGTCGAGGGCTAGAAACGATTGGCGCCCGGACTCACCCCCTTTCTCGGTAAGTGAGCCAGCCACCCGAGGCTGCCGCCCTGGCCTTCCGGGACAGAAGGCAGGGTCCGATTTCGTAGCGGCGGAGGCCGTACGGTGACAGATATTTTTAAAACTTTGACGGCGGCGGGCACTTTAGAGTTTTCAGGTGCCCCTATATTCCTATGGGAAGACAAAATTCGGCAGTAAACAAGTATGAAAGTTGATAGTAGGTCTGTTCCCGTACTTTCAGACACTGAATTTTTCCTGAATCATGTGGTGGGGGAAATTCATGAAAGGAGGGGAACGCTCTCATTGCATTTCCTGAAAATTGGCAAAACAAAAGTGTCAGTTTTCGTATTTTAGAAGAACAATAGTGATTGTAAGGTTATCTTGAGCGGTGATAAATTATCGCCACAAAAATATTCGACCTTCATAGGAAAATCAGCCTCCGCAAAACGATCGAGTTTCCCGTTTCAATGTTCTCAGCTTTGATAAGCTTTAGAGATGATATACGTTGTCCATGCTGATTTATAGACTAGAAGGGAACCGTGATCAAATTCAATTACCTTTACTAAGTACAATTATATCCATGGATATAAGTCGTAGATGTTAAAATTTGTCACTACTAGCATAAATAAAAATGTAATGATTTAAAACTGCAACCACTTTGTCAAAATAGAATTTTCAATGTAGATTAAAATTTTTGATGTAAATAAAAAAAGTTGTTCAATTTTAATCCTCCCGCAAAAACAACTCCAATTTGATTCTGCTTTCGGAGGCTGATTCCGCAAAACGATCGAGTTTCCCGTTTCAATGTTCTCAGCTTTGATAAGCTTTAGAGATGATATACGTTGTCCATGCTGATTTATAGACAAGAAGGGAACCGTGTTTAAATGCAATTACCTATACTTTAAGCTTTGTTTTGTTACAAAAATAAACAAATTTGACCTGGTCTAAATTATTCAAACTGCAAATTGAAATGTCTACTTCCGGCTTCACACAGGAAATAAAAAATTATTTTCAAATCTAATTTCAAAATTCAAAAAGTCTAGCGCATCAAAACCGCTAGAAAACTCATTTTCGAAGAATATTCTTTGAGTGACAAAAACATGAGGTAAGACTTAATACACTTTTTTGTAGAATCATATCAACCATTCCTTTTCCAAAGCAACAGAACTCAACTATAACACAAATGATAAAAATGTTCAGTGCTGGCATCACTCTCCCAACAAAGCAGCAATAAGTTAACCTTAACAAGCTCATACTTAAATCAGCTTATCCTTTGAATTTTGTTCTCATCGGAGGATTTCATCAAAAGTTTCAGCGGTTAAACGTTGTTTGAGGCTGCCATCCGAAAAATTTTCAAATCTCGGAAAATTTCAAAACTTGTTTCTTATTTTTATCGCGAATGCTTTGCATATGAGTACGTAATTTGAAGCATCCGTTGGTGCCATATTTACGAAAATAGCTTATGCTGGTTACCCTCTGTCAGCAGCAGAGCAAAATATATACCGAATCTGCTTCACGTTAAGTTAAACCCAACCAGTAAATTTCGTTTCGATTGAATCACTGCGCTGGAAGTTATACGGGTGAAAAGAAGTTTAGGGTTACCACCCTAAAAACATTTCAATTTTTTAAAGCGTTAATATTTGTTGTTAATTTTTATTGCAGGATTATTCTCATTTGCAAATCTAATGACATAATCACTCAGTACAGAAATTCATGATTTTTGTACGAAATTCCTACGACATTTAGCTCACATTAAGGTCCATTTACTGCATGAACTTCATTTTGATTTCTGCACTGGATCAGAAGTTATAGGGAAAAAAGCTTTATTCTGCTGAGCGAATTTGCAAGATCTATGAGACAAAAATTATAGCCAAGTTTTCACCAAATGTTATCTGAAGTAAGATCCAAGTACTGCGTGAATTCTTTTGAAATCTGATGGCTGAATAGGACGTTATATACCAAAAACCGATTTCTTTTCTCAGTAATTTTTCAAAATGGTACCACTGCAGCAGGGTTACCTGCATTTCAAAATCATTTCTATCAGACCTGGTCCTAGCCAATATCAACATATCCTGTCTATTTCATTATGATTTTATTAAAAATTTTAATCTACATTGAAAATTCTATTTTGACAAAGTGGTTGCAGTTTTAAATCATTACATTTTTATTTATGCTAGTTGTGACAAATTTTAACATCTCCGACTTATATCCATGGATATAATTGTACTTAGTAAAGGTAATTGAATTTGATCACGGTTCCCTTCTAGTCTATAAATCAGCATGGACAACGTATATCATCTCTAAAGCTTACCAAAGCTGAGAACATTGAAACGGGAAACTCGATCGTTTTGCGGAGGCTGATTTTCCTATGAAGGTCGAATATTTTTGTGGCGATAATTTAACACCGCTCAGGATAACCTTACAATCACTATTGTTCATCTAAAATACGAAAACTGACACTTTTGTTTTGCCAATTTTCAGGAAATGCAATGAGAGCGTTCCCCTCCTTTCATGAATTTCCCCCACCACATGATTCAGGAAAAATTCAGTGTCTGAAAGTACGGGAACAGACCTACTATCAACTTTCATACTTGTTTACTGCCGAATTTTGTCTTCCCATAGGAATATAGGGGCACCTGAAAACTCTAAAGTGCCCGCCGCCGTCAAAGTTTTAAAAATATCCTAATTTAAACAGGACTCTGTTGATTATACATATATATATATATATATATTATATATATATATATATATATATATATATATATATATATATATATATATATATATATATACATATATTTATTAATTTATTTATTTATGTACCAAACAGGGTATAATAATAATACATGTAAATGAAATTAATATAAAACATCAAAAAATAAAAAATAAAAAACAAAAAACTAGACAAATTTAAAAAAAAAACAGGTGGATAATCCGGTCGTCTGTTCTCGTGAACAGAACTTTCGAGTGCTGAAAATAGAGGTAGAGGTTGCCGTTCTTGTGCAAATCGAAATTTTCAAAATTTCAATTTGACATGATGGACAAAGGTCACAATTTATCAATGATTTGAATTTTTTCGAAATAAAAAATTTTTGAGGAGGGTCAATGATTTGAAGGATTTTTTCAGGAGCCTGCCGTAGCTACAAGGTTACCCGCACCATTTTGAAAATCCATGTGGGTTAAATCTTTCAATTCAAAATAAATTTTCTTGATGATCAAGTATTTTTGTAAGAAGTATTGAAAATCAAAGTTTGAAAAAAAATCCTTGCCTATTTTCTGCACCCACACACGGCTCAAAATTTCCATCTTTTTAACATGTGCAAGCTTAAAACATAATAAGTTTTCATTCCCAAACATTTGTTTTAACAAAAATTTACACTGCTTGGAAATATAGGAGTACCTCAAAGTTTTCATTCCCAAACATTTGTTTTAACAAAAATTTACACTGCTTGGAAATATAGGAGTACCTCAAAAGTCACTAAAACGCTCGCCACTGCCAAAAGATTTATGATATCTGAATTCTCGCAAGTCATGGACCTGCCTACTATATACATCTACGTTTTCCGAGAATTTCAGCTCAATCGGATTGGTCACTCCAGAGATTATCTCTCTTAAGCATTTGGCTGATATATATATATATATATATATATATATATATATATATATATATATATATATAAATATATCTATACATATATACATATACATATATATATATATATATATATATATATATATATATATATATATATATATATATATATAGATACATATGAATGATACATATGGTACATATATATATATATATATATATATATATATATATATATATATATATATATATATATATGTATATATATATATATATATATATATATATATCTATATACATATATGTATATATATATATATATATATATATATATATATATATATGTATATATATATATATATATATATATATATATATTGTTGCAACCGACCCAGCTCAGCCGAGCCGTCGTCAGTGCAGCATTTTTTTTTTATATAAAGGGATCTCATGGTTTAGCCCTGCGTGCCTTTCCTTGCCCCCCTAGCTCTCAGTTGGTGTGTGGGTATAAGGGCGAATGAGTCCTTTCATGCTACGGCACGCTTACGGCTCAAAACAACACTGACACAAAAGAGAAAAAGGTTGGAAGACTCCACGCGAGAGTCATTATCTAAATGAAAGTTACTTAGTTCATTCTGTATACAATTCTGATAGATTTATTAGTCTGCAAATTCATTGTACATTGTCACATTGAGATATTGTCGAGGAAAAAAACTAATGTTGGCAATTCAAATCTAATAGTGGCAAAATAAAACAAATCCAAAACCAAAATAAAAAGGAAGTGTAATTGAAATGATAGATTAATAACTCAAAAAGGAAAAATTCAAAGGAGTGTGGGTACATGCGAACCCAAACCCGGCCGGGATTGGTTTACACCAATCGTTACATGCAGTGTTTTAAAACCTAAGTAACTGAAAATCATATTTCAAACGTAACTAATAAATATGTGTATATATATAGAAGAATATTATGCTTTTGTGATTTTTAAAACAATAATGACTCCCCACACCTATATACTACTGGAATTTCTATATCAAAATTATTAAAGCCAACTTACTATACATAGTTCAGGATCCTGGTCCGAACATATCCGGTTTTAAGAGTGTAAATTAATTAAATATTTTCTTTAACATTATTAATTCCGAAGTATTGAATATCGCACACGGTAAATTCAGCATGCATCATGTTTGTGTGTACTTATCTAAGGAAAAGATTCGGTTGAATCACGTACGCCTTCAGCTGCAAACCACCTAATTAAGCATGGGAACGTCCTACTACGTCCTCTGGATATCGAATTTACAAGCCTGGGCTCACCAACTGCTTTTCTCCGCCAACAAAAGGAGGTTCCACATATCATGTAGACGGCTATTAGTATTTTCGAACCGCACAATATCCGCATGGATGGAATAAATTCGAATTTGGTTTGCTTTAATTACTTTTTTGTCACTTGTTCAACCCACACACGATAATGTTCGACCGTATAAACTTAACTTCTGTCTATTTTCACTATTTCCATTTACTTTAAACTTTCTTTAGCACTCGGTTGCACCAACTTTCTTTTTTTTCAATCACCAGCTCTTTCTCCCAAAAATCCCTCTGCTTCGCACACAATTTGGTTCACAAAACAAAATCTTTTCTGCTTCAGTCTGCTTCAATTTAACTTTTCTGTACTTGAACTTATCTTTTAAAACTTTTTCACCACTTGCTCTAAACTTTCTTTGTTTTTGAAAAACCCCCGCACACTTTCACGTTCCAACCCAGAAGACCGAAACCCCCTTTTCTTTCTTTTGAAAAATTTTTCACTTCACCGCAAGAGCGGTTTCTTTCCAATCTTCCAATTTAACATCTTCCTTTACAATTAGGGTATCACCCATCCCACTCTTGTACAGTCCCGAGCAACAACTTCAGCTGATGGGACATTTAGTAGGACTTTCGGCAAACATTGGAATATTAAATATCCCATCTGTCAGATTCTGATCTGTCACAATACCCAGGTGTAAATTGGAATTTAATAACTATCATCTAAACCACCTTCTCGATTGCCAACCACACAATAGACAATAAATGTTTGTGTGAACATTTTTAATGGCACTAGTGATTGCCACAAATCTGTGCAAGGCCGAATTCACGTGCTCACAGCACGATCCACACTTTTCGCCGCCGTCGCATCCATTCCCATTAATGCCTGCCAACCACATCGGCTCTGTGGGGACCCGGCTGAGTTCAAACGCACATCAGCCAAACGTAAGCCTTTGGATAGGATAGTGAAGTCTGACGATCAATAGAAAAGCCGTTAAAGTTAATTTACCTGTCAATTGGCGTCCTATGACGAAGTTGGTTTGTTATGTGCTTCCGCCAATGTGTGGCTCAATATTGATCGTTAATTGAGCATTTGACGCCTGTGCGCAGAGCAACCGATAAAGGTAATTAAACAATTAGTCGAACAATTAAAATCTATTTGCTGGAGCGAAATAACTGAACATGAATGAGCTCTGGTGCTATAGATCTTCGGGCTGAGGGAAAGAGACTCGGTATTAACAACAAAACAAGGCGGATTGGACAGCAATAAACCATCGATATTTGTGCTAAGCGGAATTTTTGCCATTTTCGACATTCCCCGCAGCCTGTGGCGATGCGAGCTACAATGTTGCACTGTAATGTGGGCCGTTCAATTGCAAGCAGAATGTTTATCAACGCAGTCTAATAGGCTGGCATGGCAATGATAGCCTTAGGCGGCCACTTGTAGTTTTGAAAAGAAAAGATACAAAATTTTCATAAATAGTACTTCCCACTTTTGATGCGTGCGAGTATTTAAATAATTTTGGTAAACCTTCAAAAATATTTGGAATAGATCAACCCTGCACATTCTTAGGAAGCCATATAATATAGTATCTATAGAACTATCATTCAAAAAATGTGCTCCTATTCCCAACTATAACATGATTCATTAGCTACGTTTTGAATTGTGTACAAAAAAAAATATACTCGACATCTCGCATTAATTGGACAATTTTTTTATTTCTTATCATTTCGTTCTTGGATCCACGTTCACCCCTGAAAATTACTTTCAGTTTTCACTTTTTTTTATTGTATCTTTACTGTGGCAATCATCTTGTAGTCTCTGGTATATTGATTGTCTGTCACAAATCGTGGGGCTGACCTACCCTGAGAAGAGTCTTCAAATGCCGGGCAATTTTCGTTAGTTCATCACTGTTTAATGTCCTTGGCATGATAGGCACCTATTATTTTTGCATTTTCATCAGGTAGCTCATAGCCTACTTCACTTAACTTCCTTCGCACAACAGCTCTTATAGCCCGTCCAGACTACGGATACTTAAGTATCCGCATACATAAGTATCGTCCACACTTTTCATTGATTTTCATGGCAAGGGTAAAATGTATCTGCACATGTCGCTGCAGTGAGGACAATACTTATGTATCCGGATACATAAGGATCCGTAGTCTGGACGGGCTATTAGGAAATTAGGGGTAAGTTTAGCTGCGAATCGATCCACAGCGCTACTAAGTGCAAAGTTCCGTACGAATACTACTTGACCAGGGGTAAAAGTTTTTGGGCGGCTCCGGAGATCGTACACCCGGACTCCTCTAGCATGAGCTTCAGTCAATTTAGCCTTCACTCTATCCTGCATCCACCGCATCCTGTCTGTGTGGGGACAGAGCTCTATCTCTCCATCATCCAATGTCTGCATTTGCCTAAGTAGTTTATATACGGTGAAAACCGAACAAAAGGAAATGAGGTGAACAACCTCATTTCCTTTATAACAACAACAATGATTCGGCCAGCAGTTCATTCCAATTCCTGTGATCATCACCGACGTAGGCGCGAATGGCACTAAGTATGGAGCGGTTGACACACTCTGATGCATTAGCCTGCGGTGAATACAGGGGTGTAGTGATATGCTGGACTCCGTACTCAAGGAGAAAAGTTTTGAAACATTTAGATGTAAATTACACCGTTGTCCGAGTGCACGAACTCCGGTACCCCATATGTTGTTACGTAACTTATATCACTATCATTAGGATAACACCGTGTTTTTCCTTAAACACCACTAAAAAACTCGACTGAGGAAACAATTACTTAGTATTATGCTTCTTTTGGGGTTGTAGCTTTTTCTATACTACATGCATACGTCGAATCGATTTTAAACGATGTGTGTGTGCAAAGTCTGATTGGAGTTGTAATATTGAGTTGTAATATGAGGGTTATGAGAGGTTTGACTACACATATTTTCTTCTCTACTATGCTTTTGAAAAATCTCATGGATGGATATTATGTTAATTCCAGTAGATCTAAAGTTGTTACGTTAATGTTAACGATCAGAAGAATAGTCCAAGTTCAACTAAATAGCGAGTCCAATGACGTTATTTTCAAAATAGAAATCCTCATTTAGTCCGTATATCTAAAATATAAGTTTTATAAGTCAGGTATACTTTCTCTTACATGAAAATCTTGAAGGTGAGTGATGACTTCATCACTACGGTATGAAATGGCATTTTCGAACAAAAAAGGCAAACTATATCAATGACTTCCATTATATTTCAAACTTAAAAAAATAATCAACGGTTCGTTATAAAAAATTTGGAATGTTTTCAAACGGACATATCGAAAAGAAACAAGAAATAAAAACAGGGTTTGAACAAAAATTACTGAGCGTCTACTCTTACCTTCTGTTCTGAAAAAGTTTGCTTTTCATCCGGCACCGGGTCAATCGATTCAGTGTTCTCTTCTGTCATTGAAGCTCCAATCGCTTGATCATTCTCCGAAGACTCGGTCTCGTTCGACGTATCTTTCCTTCGTCCTCATCAGTGTCTTCGGCTGCAACTCCTTCTGACTCATTCTGCTAGACCGGATTCTCTTCGACAAGCGGTTCAGAATCCTTAGAAACAGATTCTTCAACGTTCTTCTCTTGTTCGACAGCTTTTGGCTCATCATCAAATGCGTCTGCTGATGCGGTACCCTTGACTCGCTCCAGTTGGAAAATCTCCAATTGTTGCTTAAGGAGTGCCACTTCGTTTCGTGAATCCTTCAATTGTTGTTTCAAATGCTCGATAGTGTCCCGCTCAAGCATGGCATCGCCAAAATTTCTGCGAATGAAATCAATTGCATTTCCGGGTTTTTCAGAGCAATCCAAAAAGCTTAACAATAGCTTTGCTTAGCACCTCTACGACACCTTCTTGCTCCAGGTATTTACGGTATTCGTCGCGTTTCACATTAATTGGTTTGAACGACAGGTTGCTTTTTACTAATATTCGAAGAAGAACATTAGTATTAAAATCACTTTGGCCAAAAATTCATATTTCTATATATATATATATATATATATATATATATATATATATATATATATATATATATATATATATATATATATATATATATATATATATATATCATCAAAAAATTTCAGTGAAAAAATCTCAGAAACGCGCCATCCGATTGAGCTGAAATTTTCAGGACACATTGGTGTATATGCAGAATAGTGCCAGGTCTCACAAAAAGTAAATAATGTTTAACCCTTTGGCGCCGGCGGCCATTTTAGTGATATTTTTAATATACCTATTATTCCGTACACAAATAAGTTTTGCAAAAATATAGTTGACAAAATAAATTTTAAACGTGTTTTACATGTGAATCGGATAATGTTTTGGAATTTTTTAACCCCATGTGTGCGCTGCGTGCCTAAAAACAGAACGGGAAAACTTGAAAATTTTTAAATTGCGATAACTTTTGACAGAGTTATTCAATCATTACGAAATTTTTAGGACATATTGACATTATATAGTTGTAGATTTGTGTAGCTTTTGATGAGCGTGCTGGCAACTCTGTAGCTAGGGCAGGCACTGAAAGTGAAAACCTCCAAATCATCGTCTCTCTTGAAAAACTGCCGTTTCTTCAAAAAAAAAGCCACTCGTATGTAAATCTTGTGCTTTGTTTACATAAACAAAAAAAAAATTTTATATGGTATAACGGGCACGCCTGGTAACCCTTGCCCAATTTACCTATATTTTTAGCATCAAAAACTTCTGTTCACGGAAACTCACGATCCAATGAGCAGAATTAATTGAAATTTGCAGAATGTATTGGTCCTATATAGGACCAAGTCTGATAGAAATGATTTTGAAATGCGGGTGATTCTGTGCCAGTGGTGCCATCTTGAAAAATCACTAAAAAAGATAACTGCTTTTAGCCCTATCAATTCTGATTGAATCGTTCGATTTTGACAAGATTCACACAGTAGCTGGACCTTACCTCAAACCAGAAATTTGGTCGAAAAATTCGGTTGGAGCTGCCAGCTATGATAATTTTGGTGTCTTAAATTTGAAAAAATAAAAATTTGGAAGTGAAAACATTAAACGATCGAATTTCCAAAAACTGTCCGTTTCTTACAATAAAACCAATCTGTATACAAATCTCATGCTTTATCTACACGTTCAAAGAAAATTTTTGGAAATTTCATGTCGGACAAGAACGGTAACCCTCTCCCAGTCAACCTATATTTTTAGCATCAAAAACTTCTGTTCACGGGAACTCACGAATCAATTATCAGATACCATTGAAATTTACAGAATGCATTGGACTTAAGTAAAACCAGGTCTGATGGAAGCGATTTTGAATTGTGGGCAACTCTGTGCCAGTGGTGCCATCTTGAAAAATTACAAAGAAAAAAAACTGTTTTTTGCCCTATGAAATTTGAATAAGTAACCAGATTTTCATGAAATTGACACAGTAGCTGAACCTTACTCTAGACTCTATTTGATAGAAATTTGGTTGAAAAATTCGATTGGTGCTGCCAGCTATGGTAATTTTTGTGTCTTTGGATTTGAAAAGTCGCTCAGGAAAATAAAACTTTTTGCCCTATAACTTCCAGTGCAGTCATGAAATCAATACGAATTTCATACAATTAATGGAACCTATTATAGACATTATTCAGGCCAAATTTGGTTGAAAAGCCACGATAGGGGTGCCAGTTATTGTTGGTTTTGTGTTTGTTTGCAATATCTTTATTAAGCGGTTTTATCGTAGAATTTTCAATTGGTAATGATATGGTAGTGACAATAAACAGGAAATATTAAGCTTTCGATTATTTGAAAAAACTCGCTGCAGGTAATCCTAAATTTCTTTATACTACTATAACTTCGAATGTAATATAACAACGTGAAGCAGATGTGATATATTTTTGGCTTTGATACTGGCGAAAGGTTGCAGCACGAGTCGGTTGTGCTACTTTTGTATCAATAAATGCTTACAGTTAGTATTCATACCGGAAACATTTACAATCAAAATATATAACCGATGTTTTAATTCCCAAAGTTCTGCAAATTTTTCGGATCGCAGCCCCAAACACCAACTTCAGTTACAGTGCTGCAGGCACTAAGCATTTTCTTCATTGATGTTATATGAGATGCTGCTTTCAAAATTTTGTGAAATAAGCAACTGATAACGAATATAATTAACCCGTGTTTTGCTCTCATAAACGTTGAAATTCATGTCAGTGGTAATATCTGAAACCTTCCACCATATGAGTTATAATGCATTATTGAGACCAAAGTAGAACGTGGCGTTTGAAACAGTTTGGCCGTAATAAGCAGCTCATGTGGTGGAATATGCACTCAAAACCTGCACGATTCTTCTACTGTTCTTCGAACATTAGTGTTTCTAGCGGTTCAGGTGCGCTAGAGTTTTTTCTATTTATTTCGAGTCTAGATGTTCAGTCAGCTTTGTTGCGATCGTCACCTCCTGTAACTTTCAAAGTCAGCACGGCCTATATCAGGAAAAAAGCAGCGCAGCGAACCTGGTGTCGGATTTCTGCATCTACTGTTTTGGGGATGCCCTAGTTGCGTCGAAATGATAAGCAATTGGAATTGGAAAGAAACCGCTCTAGTGGGGTTGTGAAAATTTTTTCGATTGGGAACAAAGAAAGGGGGATTGTGATATTAGCTGCGGATGGAGAAGGTCGAAAAATTTGGTGGTTGGTGCAGAAATTTGAATATCAGAAAAGTGTTAGAGTTACTAAATTTAGTAAAGTGAGAAGTTAGTGAATTAAATATAACGAAAAAGTTTTAACATCTGAAGACAAGGAAGGAGATTTGGTCGGCAGAAAGATTTTGGATAACGACGAGAAACTCCAAATATTAGTGACTGCAACTTTGGATGGAGTTGGCAAGCTAACTGAAGTGGCTTCCGCATATTTCATCTCTGATAAGTTAAGTAACTCTTATTCATTTATTATTTGGAACGGCATGCACGGGAAAATACCACACGATATGATGACTGCACGTCTTCGAATGCTTTTCGCAATTCAATGAAATCGATTAAATTCACGCATATAATAACAGATAACTAAATTCATCATTGCGCATCGATGAGCTGTGTAGCGAGCGGAATTTATTTTAAACTTAAACAAATAAGTAAAGATCCTCTATGAAATCATTTTTATTTTTTTTAAATACTTCTTGATAAATTGAATATTGCTTATTTTTCTTTTACAAGTCCGTGGGTGGGGATTTTGTATTTTTATTCATATTATTATACCATAACTATATATTTATACTGAAAATTGGTTTATGCATGTATATATTGATCTATATACTATAGAATTTAAGTACTCCTTTTCAGAAATATATATCTTTGTATGATCGGTGTAAACCGATCCCGGCCGGGGTTGGGTGCGAAAAAAACCCCCATCCAAATTATTTATTAATTTAAGTTTGTATTTACACTGTTTGATTGTATTTATTTTATTTGAGTTTGTTATTTAATTTGAACGCTTGAAATGAAGTTTGGTTTGAATTTATTTTATTAGTTTTGGTTGAATTGAGCATTCTCTTATTTTGTTTTGTTTGGATTATATTTTAATTTTTTTTTATAGTTCTTTGAGTTGTCAGGATGCATGTAGAATAAAATATCTAAATAATGATTTTTACGGACTTCTTTGTTTTCCTTCCTTTTCTGTTTGTGGCTGATGAGTGTTGTACTGTCCGCGTGCCATAGCACGTAGAAATCTTCCGCCCGCAAACCCGCGCCAGGCTGAGCTAGTCGGCAGGGAAAAGGCACACCGGGCAAGAACAGGAAGATTTCTCAATAAATATATGCTGCACTGACGACTGCTCGACAGAGTTTAGTCGAATGCAACAAATGGCGCCCAAGCAATTTGGCTTTCTTTTATATCTTTTCTTTTGGCAGATATGCTTTCGGCTGGGGTGGCAAATGTTTAATAGGAGCATCTTGTTGCCTCAGCCATTGTTTTTTTCTTTGGCTATGGTTGCAGTCATGACCCTTTCTATTTGCTATCATCATCTTGCCGAGCGGTCGTCAATGCAGCATTGGCGCCCATCTCGTGCTATTGTCTTCGTTTTATGTGTTTAACAGAGCTCGTCTCTTTACGTGCTGACCAGACTCTTGTGGTTGTAGGATTACCTCCAGATTAATTAATTAAAACGGGGCAATATCTTTTTGTTAACCGAATCAATCTTGTAGAAAGATTAATCTGAGTTTGCCGCATCTGGAGAAAGCTGTCCATTGAGATGACCCATGAGCTAGTCTTGATTCTTGTCCATCTGTAAGATGTTATTCAGTCAATTGAATTATATTGAGTGTTACGGAACAGCATTGCCGCCACCACACGCACACACAGCTACAGATATGGCGAATGCAATGCTGCATTCGATAGTCGGGTGCATTGCATGGCCATCCAAAACAGGCTATGTATATGCGTTTGATTTTCGAATGTTGCATTGCATTGCATTAGGGGTCACTGGCCTGATCGCAGTTGATTTGCAACGAAACTTGAATCAGCTGCGTTATCAGGCCAATGAAGCTGATCATGTGGGTTGTTGGCTGTGTGTGCTGTGCAACAGGTGGATAGCTGATAACGGCTGGTCAGCAACAGGACGTGGCGGATCGCTGTGAAATCGAGAGGAGAGGCTGGCTGATAGGCATTCAGGTTGTGGACTTGATTCGCGGCGGCAGCGGCAGCTGTCGCCGTGTTCTAAGGAAAAAGTACAAATTTCAAGTTGTCGTCTCAAGGTGGTGAGATTGTGTTCTTTCGTGCTGGTAGAGTGCGAATATCGGTCAAAGTTATTTGTGGTTACATTGAAGAGTGAAATAATAACAATTTTCATTAGAAGGATTATCAAGTGTTGTTTGGATTAACAGTTTGTACGAACAAACAAGTGTGTGACCCTTGCCACGAAAATAACCAGAAAAAGTTTTTGCGCGAGTTTCTAAAAAAAAATAAATAAAAATGAAATCCATAACTGCAATTTGTGCGACAGGTGCATTCGTTACGGCAGTTATTAATGGTTGTGTTTTGAGAATTTGTGACGGCGAAAATGCCGAAATCCAAATGTATTTATCAAAACTGAAAAACCTCGTATCGTTTATGTCGAAAAATCGTAAACTATTCAAGTTGGAGATAATTCAGCATGTGATCAATTATATTTGTGATCTTCAGAAGGAGCTAGAAACTCATCCGGCTATTAATAGTTTTGAGGCTGCAGCAGCTTTGGATGGCGAGTCACCAACGCAGCAAATTGAAAATGTTTTAATAGATGGACCGGGACATGTAATGAGTCCGAGTTCACTTAATCAGCGACAACCTCTATCTGATCGTCCCAACCCGAATACAATCCTATAGTCCAGTGTTCACAGTAGCCGCTTAGTATACCTACCGAGGCTGCTGATAGTATCCTGCATTCATTCTCATCGTCACATGCAACACAGAAAGCGAACATATTTTATTTTTCTTTTGTTTATATAATAATATCATGAAGTAAACTGTTCATAGTAAATCTAAAATTTCTCAGGCTTATATTTTTTATAATTTTGTTGAATTTTATTTATAATTTCTTATACGAGATGAAATCGGTAAACCGGGTTAGAATTGCCTTTTGAGTTTAGTTACAGTGCCCGGTTCAAGTCTTAAAGTTCCAGTGGATCCCGTACCACGATCGACCGTCGTCTGGACTCCCTGGTGAGTAATTTTGTATATATATATATTTGTATTCATTTTTTTTATTTGAAGACCCTTGCTTAAATTTGAATTTTTATTTTGTATTATTTGTTTTTTTAGACAGTTGGTAATTTAAAATCTGTTTTATAGTTTATTTGTATATTAATTTATTTGGATTTTTTGAATTTTCATATTATATGATTTGTTCTCCTACGGTATACTTTTGGTTTTCTTATTTGGGATGATCAGTGGAATGACGGAATATTAAATTCAGGCTTATAGGTTCAGTGGAGCCATGTGTGGGCTCCCTTTTTCCTTTTCCCGATAGGTTTATCCTTATGTTGTGTTTTCGTTTTATTTTTATATGCATGACACAGCTAGGGCTTGACCTGCCCCCTCAATTACCCACGACACCGGTGACTAGCCGGCATCATTAGTCATGCGAGGGTAGCAGGTCAGGCTACAATTTCTGTTGTGGTGGCGGCTGTTCACAGCTGTTCCGCAACAAATGGCGCCCAAATAAATGGTTATTCGGTTTTAGTTTTTATTACATTTGTATTATTATTATGAGTAGTTTTAATCGCGCAATAATTGGTTTTAGATTTTCCGGAATTTCATTAGTTTTAACTTGTATTTGATTCATTTTTTTTCTGTTAATTTTCATTTATTTTTGAATTTCATCTATTTTTTTTGTTAACTTCTCTTGCTCCGAATGGATGTTCTGATAGGCTGGGGTCACACTTGTTCCCGGGAGCACTTGGTTGCCTCAGCCATTTTTTTTTTTGTTTCTTTGGCCGTGATTGGCATTCATATCAGATCATTCATATTGGATTTTAATTGTTTAATTTTTTTTTTCCTTTTCGCATAAATTTCAATTTTTTTTCTCTTTCTTTGTGAACGGTCGCTACCACAACAGTGGCGCCTATTCAGCTGTTGTGTGTGTCAAATGTTTACACAGGAAGATTGAACTGTGGTTCTGGGCCTGATGGGGGTGGTGCCGTCACTCATATCCTCATTTGCGAGTCGCTTAGCTTGACTAAGCTGTTTGAATTGAGTGGCGCCTCTACACTCTCGTCAGGTTGTTGGGGTGCTTCCGTTGGTGCCTTGCGGACCCCATATCCAGCAATAGCTGTCGATGCCTAAATGGCATCTATTTTGAATTGGGTGTTCCCTTCCGGCATCTTCTGGGTTGCTCCACCCGGAGCCATAGTTCATCTCTCCTCCATCCTTTTGTTTTTATTTTCCTTTTCCAAATTTTTATACCTTTCCTCCCATCCTAAACTGCCCACTGACATTTGGTTTCACTGAACCTAGATTCGTATGAACAATGTTCCTCTCGGTTTTGGCCCTCATTTATTCATTTAATCATTATGTTTTGTTTGTTTTAAGTAATCTCATCTGCGCGATTTGGTAGCTCGATTTTTTTTTTTTGTTTATTGGATTGATCTTTACTTTCATCTGTGGATTTTTTTTTATCGATTTCGGAAGGTCAAGTTCTCTCTCATTTATTTCATTTTATACACATAAGATTTATAGAAATAAGTTGGCAAGGTTGTTTTGATTTTGCAGCTTTGATTTAGCAATTATGATGGTTTTATTATAGTTATTCATCATTCGATCTGAGTTAAATTTATTTTGAATTTTTGAAGGCTAAACTTCCTGAATTTTTTTTATAAGGTTTGGTTTCGTTTATTGATATGAAGGTTAATTGAATTCTTTGGATGAAGTTTTTGTTAGATTTTGGTGGGCTCAGTTTTTTTTAAGAAAACCCCTGTTATTAAAGATCAAATATTGTTGAATTTAGGTTATAGCTAGTTTTGATGAGGTTAGAGGTAATCATACATAACATGTGGTTTTCTACTTGGATGTTTTTTGCTAATAATTCAACTTTTGTGACATTTAGGATTAGTTTATTTTGCTTTATACTCTTATTTGCATTTCTTTTAATTTGATATATCTTTAGTAGTTCGTATCAGGTTTGATTTATTTTGAAATTATATTAATGAGCCGCAAGACCGAAAGTCGCCACTCTGAGAATAACAGCACCTTCAGAACTCGAAGCCTGGTGCTGGAAATTTTCCTCCACCTAGCAGCACTTGCACCCCGCGTTACCGGTTCTGACAGCTGTCCGACTCGAGCATGTTTTCACCAATGCTCACTCATGCGGGACGGCTCCATTGCTTCTTCATCAGCATGGGCCCGGAGTATCTCAATCCACGGGTTATGATTAAGTCTTATGGTTTTGTTTTTTTTAATCTTATTAGGTTAGTCTTACAATTTTATTTTAGTTTTGTTAGGTTTAGCGTGTAGTGTAACATCATTGTCTCTTCTCAAAGGGACTTGCAACGCTTTGGGAAGACACAATGATTGTTTAACTTGTAAGAGTAAGATTAGGTACGCTATTGTCTCTCGCCAAAGTTGTTCTCATCAAGTAGCTTTGGTGAGACACAATAGTTTGTTTATTTTTAAGTTAAGTTTAGCCTCTATAATATAATCATTAGTATTAGGTTTAATAACAAACTATTATTGCCTCTCAACAAAGCTTAACCCCGTTATTAGCTTTGGCGAGATGGAATGATACGTTTTTATACATTAAGATAATTTTAGTCATTATTGTCTCCTCTTAACGTCAATCAAGCGTTGGCTTTAAGAGGATGTAATAATTAGGTTAGGATTTAGAATTAAATTTATCGTATGTTAGATTAGAATTAAAGTTATGATATATTAGATTTAGATTAGGTTCATAGGTGTATTGTCTCCTTTCAAAGTTAGGATTAACTTTGGGAGGAAACAATGCTTACATTAAGATTATATTAGTTTTAGTTATTAGAATCATTGCCTCCTTTCAAAGTTTTAGAAACTCTTTAGCTTTGAGAGGATGCAATGTTTAGGGTAGTATTTAATTTTGTTTTCCTTATTTTGTTTTTTTATATTATTATCTCATCTCAAAGGGCATAGACTTTGAGATGACATAATGAATAGCGTTAAGGTTTAGAGTTAGGTATCATTGCCTCCTTTCAAGGCTTCAGTGACCTGTTAGCCTTGGAGGGATGCAATGAATGAGTTCACAAGTAGGTTTATTCTTATTTATAGGAGTCATTACCTCTTTTCAAAGGAATAGTCGACTTTGGAAAGACGTAATGACGTTTAGGTAAGGAGTAGATAGTAGTTAGTTAGCTTTGTGTTTTATTAATTTTTTAAATTTTTTTTTCTCTCTTTCTACCTTTTTCTCTTTCTATTTTTTTTTTCTCTTATCTAATGCCCGGCCGGATGAGATCTCAGGGTCTGGGTCGTCCCCACGCTGTTACGAAACAGCATTGCCGCCACCACACGCACACACAGCTACAGATATTGCGAATGCAATGCTGCATTCGATAGTCGGGTGCATTGCATGGCCATCCAAAACAGGCTATGTATATGCGTTTGATTTTCGAATGTTGCATTGCATTGCATTGCATTAGGGGTCACTGGCCTGATCGCAGTTGATTTGCAACGAAACTTGAATCAGCTGCGTTATCAGGCCAATGAAACTGATCATGTGGGTTGTTGGCTGTGTGTGCTGTGCAACAGGTGGATAGCTGATAACGGCTGGTCAGCAACAGGACGTGGCGGATCGCTGTGAAATCGAGAGGAGAGGCTGGCTGATAGGCATTCAGGTTGTGGACTTGATTCGCGGCGGCAGCGGCAGCTGTCGCCGTGTTCTAAGGAAAAAGTACAAATTTCAAGTTGTCGTCTCAAGGTGGTGAGATTGTGTTCTTTTGTGCTGGTAGAGCGCGAATATCGGTCAAAGTTATTTGTGGTTACATTGAAGAGTGAAATAATAACAATTTTCATCAGAAGGATTATCAAGTGTTGTTTGGATTAACAGTTTGTACGAACAAACAAGTGTGTGACCCTTGCCACGAAAATAACCAGAAAAAGTTTTTGCGCGAGTTTCTAAAAAAAAATAAATAAAAATGAAATCCATAACTGCAATTTGTGCGACAGGTGCATTCGTTACGGCAGTTATTAATGGTTGTGTTTTGAGAATTTGTGACGGCGAAAATGCCGAAATCCAAATGTATTTATCAAAACTGAAAAACCTCGTATCGTTTATGTCGAAAAATCGTAAACTATTCAAGTTGGAGATAATTCAGCATGTGATCAATTATATTTGTGATCTTCAGAAGGAGCTAGAAACTCATCCGGCTATTAATAATTTTGAGGCTGCAGCAGCTTTGGATGGCGAGTCACCAACGCAGCAAATTGAAAATGTTTTAATAGATGGACCGGGACATGTAATGAGTCCGAGTTCACTTAATCAGCGACAACCTCTATCTGATCGTCCCAACCCGAATACAATCCTATAGTCCAGTGTTCACAGTAGCCGCTTAGTATACCTACCGAGGCTGCTGATAGTATCCTGCATTCATTCTCATCGTCACATGCAACACAGAAAGCGAACATATTTTATTTTTCTTTTGTTTATATAATAATATCATGAAGTAAATTGTTCATAGTAAATCTAAAATTTCTCAGGCTTATATTTTTTATAATTTTGTTGAATTTTATTTATAATTTCTTATACGAGATGAAATCGGTAAACCGGGTTAGAATTGCCTTTTGAGTTTAGTTACAGTGCCCGGTTCAAGTCTTAAAGTTCCAGTGGATCCCGTACCACGGTCGACCGTCGTCTGGACTCCCTGGTGAGTAATTTTGTATATATATATATTTGTATTCATTTTTTTTATTTGAAGACCCTTGCTTAAATTTGAATTTTTATTTTGTATTATTTGTTTTTTTAGACAGTTGGTAATTTAAAATCTGTTTTATAGTTTATTTGTATATTAATTTATTTGGATTTTTTGAATTTTCATATTATATGATTTGTTCTCCTACGGTATACTTTTGGTTTTCTTATTTGGGATGATCAGTGGAATGACGGAATATTAAATTCAGGCTTATAGGTTCAGTGGAGCCATGTGTGGGCTCCCTTTTTCCTTTTCCCGATAGGTTTATCCTTATGTTGTGTTTTCGTTTTATTTTTATATGCATGACACAGCTAGGGCTTGACCTGCCCCCTCAATTACCCACGACACCGGTGACTAGCCGGCATCATTAGTCATGCGAGGGTAGCAGGTCAGGCTACAATTTCTGTTGTGGTGGCGGCTGTTCACAGCTGTTCCGCAACATGAGCAGGATCAAGGCAAATGTTCATTGGGACATTTCCAGGCATCTACAAGAGATCTGTATTCTCCTGATTTCCCCAGTCCCATTTCATCATTTAGTGTCAATTTTTTTTTAACCTTTTCCCTTCCTGTCTTTAATTCCTGTCACGAAGAAGATCCGCAGAAATCATTATTTTTTTTTATGGATTGGATTGGAATTAATATTCATTACATACGAAGTAGTTTTAATTCGTCGTTACATCACGAGTGTATTCAATTATTTCATGCTGCACATAATTGTGTTATCATCTTAGCATATGTGAGAAGAATCCTAAGATTTCGGTATTGAGAATCTTATTCGTTTGTTGGCAATACTTATCTGCAGAAAAAAAAATACTTAATTGTGGAAGTAATTCGGTTTAAATTGAAAAAAAATATCATACTTGAACAATGCGTCGCCGAACAAATAGTTGGGATCCAAGCTACACTCCATTCCAGCACCAGTTAGAACGCCTGAGCCTGTCGCCTTCAGCTGCTCAAGCCACTCGAGTTTCCGAGTCAATGAGAGTAAATGTCACTGAATCATCGGGAAGACGGGTTACTCACGGAGAAAATTCATTTATTCACCAGGAGCGAGCACCTCACCCAAATACGCCAGCTGATAACGAACCACCACGAGTAACTTTTAGAGAGCAGTTGGATTCAGGTGAGCGGTCATCTGTAAGGCTGCCCATTTCGAATTGGAATTTAGTATTTGATGGTTCAACTTCTGGGTTGACGGCCAGACAGTTTATGTTCAGGGTGCTGTCCTTGGCAGAGGATTATCGCGTTTCTTATACCACACTTGCCACCGACTTTCATTTACTGTTAAAGGGGCAAGCTGCCGACTGGTACTGGCGTTTCCGCGAGATGAATTATCCACTGGTGTGGAATAGATTGCGTATAGAATTTTTGGAAAGATTTAGTTCATTTAGGTCCGATGTAGATGTACGAAGAATGCTAGATGGGCGACTGCAGAAACCCGGTGAGTGCTTTCAGGAGTTCTTTGACGCCATCGAGAATATTTCCTTACAATTAAATACCCCTCTATCAGATGAAGATTTTCAATGTATGGTATTTAGAAATATGGCTCCTGCTCTTAGAGCACATTTAGCTGGAGTGGGCTTCACTTCAACTTGAGAGTTATTCAGACGTTGTTGCCTGGTGGAATCCGAATGGAGACTTTTGAGAATGAACTCAGCCCGAGACATCAATCGTCGGCCTCGTCAAGTGCAAGAGGTGCATTTTGACTCGGATTACCTTAACAATAGTCAACTGATTGAACCAACTTTGCTTGCTCGTCATTCGTTATGGGATCAGGGATATGCTCCATCTGATGATGGTATACAAAACAATGTGCAGGTGATTCAATCGGGTCTTAAAGGTGTCTCTTTTAACGATCCTAATTTAAGACCGTCTAATTATAATGCAAGGTTTACACAAGAAAATCAATCTAGACCTGATGTTGAAAGTTATTCTCACGTAGATTCAAATCCACCAGCCCCTCGTTACTTTTCTGAATTGTGTGACAAAACGGGAAGTGCACGCCGTACAAACAAATTCCAGCACCTTCCTGAATAAAGGTCGTGAAGTAGTGGGAAAAGGAGAATACCGAGTGTGTTGGAATTGTCGTGACCTGGGTCATGGTTTTATGGACTGTCCCGCTCCTATTCAGCGAATATTCTGCTTCGGATGTGGTAACGAAGGAGTACTCAAACCTAAACGCCCTAGATGCCAAGCGGAAAACTCCAACAGGAATACGCTTTCAACGGGGAGGATGCGTATTCCGCTGGCTATTCACTCATCCAGACCCCAAAAGACCGACGTAGCCACCAATGTCGACCCCGAATTGCAGCGCCGTCAATAAATACACCCCAAAATCCATGTCCTTCTCAAAAAATGATGCTCGTAAACAGTCATCAAGGCGTTTTAATCGCGCCTGGAGATATTTCACCCTTTGGCGATTTTGCGGACAGCTTGTCTAGATTCTATTGTATCCATCCATAGAGATAACCGACCATTTGCCACCATTTCCATCAAAAGTCGGCAGTTGACTGGCTTGCTTGACAGTGGAGCAAGTGTAAGCATCCTGGGAGCAGGAGCATTGAAGCTGGTTGAGGAGTAGGGCTTGAATATACATTCAATGCCTACTGAAGCTCATACCGCTTCTGGCCAAAAGGCGCCTGTACTCGGGTATGTAAGCACATTGGTGCAATTCAATGAAAAGACGAGACTAATACGCTTCCTAATATGCCCCAGTTTAACCAATTCAGTTTATCTGGGCATATATTTCTGGGATGCCTTTGAAATTGCACCGCATTGTTCTGCTGTTGAGTTAGTTCCACAGGACCCTGGTTATCATCAGTTGTCTCCGAGGGATAAGCAACGGCTCAATGAAATCGTGCGTCAATTTCCATCGTTTAACCAGTTAGGATTGGGCAAAACCAATTTGTTGTCACACGTGACAGACACAGGTGATGCTCAACCAATTAAGCAACATCACTATGCAGTGTCACCAGTGGTGCAAAAATTGATGTACGACGAAGTGGACCGTATGCTGTCTTTGGGGGTCATTGAGGAGAGTAAGAGTTCCTGGAGCTCTCCAGTCACTCTTGTAAGAAAACCCGGTAAGGTGCGATTATGCTTGGACGCTAGACAATTAAACGAGGTGACTGTCAAAGATGCGTACCCTTTGCCGTTGATCGAGGGCCGTTTAGCACGTCTGGAGTCCACACGCTTTATAACCAGTCTGGACCTGAAAGATGCCTTTTGGCAGATTCCTTTGGATGCAAAATCGCGGGAGAAGACAGCGTTTACAGTACCTGGACGCCCTTTGTATCATTTCACTGTCATGCCTTTTGGATTGTGCAATGCTCCACAGGCTATGAGTCGATTGATGCATAAGGTCATCCCTCACGAGTTCCATGACCAGGTATTCGTTTATTTGGACGATTTGCTGATAACAAGTCCAACATTTGATGACCATCTCAAACTGCTGTCTATTGTGGCCAATTTATTACTGCAGGCGAATTTGACCATCAATGTTGAGAAGAGCAAATTCGTTCAAAAAGAAATTCGATACCTAGGTTGTGTGATAAGTGATGGTGTCCTAAAGACGGATCCTGAAAAGATTTCCGGCATTATAGCATATCCACGACCCAAAACGGTAAAGGACGTGAGAAGATTCATGGGGATGGCTGGATGGTATAGGCGTTTCATCCCAAATTTTGCGGCTATTGCATCACCTATGACAGATCTGCTAAAGGGTAAAAGAAGGTTCGTTTGGACTGAGGCTGCTAATAAGGCTTTCGATTGTACGAAGGAATTTTTAGAGTCTGCACCTGTGTTGATCAACCCAGATTTCTCTCGGGATTTTTATATTCAGTGCGATGCAAGTGCCACCGGCATCGGCAGTGTTTTATTTCAGAAAGATGATGATGGTGGGGAGCATCCCATCGCCTTTATATCATCGAAGTTGAATGCTACGCAGCACAATTATAGCATTACCGAACTAGAATGCTTGGCTGCGGTGCAGAGTGTCAAAAGGTTTCGGGCATATGTCGAGGGGCTACCTTTCACCATTATCACAGACCATGCCAGTCTGAAATGGTTAATGGGCCAAAGAGATCTGTCAGGAAGGTAAGCACGGTGGAGCCTAAAATTACAAGGGTTCAATTTTAACATCGAACATCGAGCAGGCACTCAAAATGTCGTACCAGACGCGTTGTCACGAGCACGTGACTTCGAAGGGGGGGCTCAGTGTGCTGTCGTTTGTCTTCCTGAGCATCACCAATTGCTAGGGACCATTCCATCACAGGCCTTTCAAGATCCTGATTACTTGAATCTCGTCCATCAGATTGAGCAACATCCGGATCAGTTCGAAAATCTGTACACCAAGAACGGAGTTGTATATATTCATCTAGGATCACACGGAGGTCTCGATTTAGATGTTCCCAGTGCAAAGGTGTGGGTGCCTGAAGGAGGAAGACAGGTGTTGCTGGCACGTAGTCATGACAGCACTTTGGGGTCACATTGTGGAATTCGTAAAACACTAGAAGTCTTGCGACGCTATTATTACTGGCCGAGGCTGCGTCAAGATGTCACCGGCTATGTTAACAATTGTTCTATTTGCAAGCAGGTTTAAGCCACGAATGCTACGATGAGACCTCCTATGGGCGCTGCCAGGATTACTGATCGGCCAATGCAGCGCTTGTTTAATGACTTTATGGGCCCATTTCCTCGTTCAAAGCTAGGTAACACCCAGTTGCTGGTTGTGCTCGATAATTATACCAAATTCATTTGGCTCAAGGCCCTACCCAAGGCAGCAGCTGAGTCGATGGTAAAACTTTTAAAAGAAAACGTAATTTTGACCTTTGGCGCGCCAGAAACCGTCCATACTGACAATGGGGTCCAATTTGTATCTAAGCTTTTTTCGGAATTCCTGGCTCAATGTGGTGTGAACCATTGTTAGACCCCTTTCTATTCCCCCCAAACTAATGCTTCCAAAAGAGCCAACCAGTCTATTCTAACCGCTATTCGAGCCTACATAGGGGAGGACCACCGGAATTGGGACGCTTACCTGCCAGACTCATTACTACATTTCGTAATGTAGTAATGAGTCCACAGGTTGTTCGCCCCATTTCCTGATGTTCGGGTACCAACCTATCCACCATGGCTCTGAATACGCGCTTTTGAAGTCTTTGCAGGCTTTCGAGGATAGAGAGGTTGTGACAGTACCAAATTGTGACCGGTTACGTCAGATTCATTGTCAGGTCAAGACCAAAATGTCTGAGGTATACAACAAGGGTGCACAAAGATACAATTTAAGAAGCCGTATAAAAGATTTTGTCATCGGACAAGACGTCTGGGTACGTAATCATTCACTAAGCTGTGCGGTTGTCCACAGTCGAATTCTAGTGAGTTGTGCCCAGCATTTTGAGACCTCTCAGGGTCGGGGTCGTCCCCACGATTGATACGTAACTTTTATCAATATCATTAGGATAACACCGTTTTTTTCCTTGAACACCTCTAAAAAACTCGACTGAGGAAACAATTACTTAGTATTATGCTTCTTTTGGGGTCGTAGCTTTTTCTATACTACATGCATACGTCGAATCGATTTTAATGATGTGTGTGAGTACACATATTTTCTTCTCTACTATACTTTTGAAAAATCTCAGGGATGGATATTATGTCAATTCCAGTAGATCTAAAGTTGTAACGTTAATGTTAACGATCAGAAAAATAGTCCAAGTTCAACTAAATAGCGAGTCCAATGACGTTTTTTTTCAAAATAGAAATCCTCATGTTGATAAATATAATAAGTAATAAATATAATAATAAGTTAATTGATATTTTCAATCAAATAAATTGTATCGATACTAATTAAGTTCAACCTTACACATGTTATTTCCATAAATTTATTAATTGATGATGATTGATAAAATTGATGAGTAAGTTTATTCACACTAGCAGAAATAAAATTGAAAAGGTGCATATTGCAGAATCAGCAATTTGAGGTGAATACACTTGCTTGTACTTTGGTCTTTGCGGAAAACAATAATTGTATTTTGAACATGTACTTTTACCAACTAAGCAATAATTACTGATCGAAATTTAGTACTTAAGCAATGAACAGCTTTGGTGCATTCTCTTTCAATCAATAAAGCTTCGATTATTCAGGTAATCTGTTGTTTTATTGATGTTACTATAATTTTAGGATTATGGTAATTTACGTCAATTAATTTTAGGATTAATTGAACATTGGGTCCTTCGAACCGGATTCTTGGTTCTTGTACATGTAATAGAGTTTCAAGCGATTTTTTCGAAGATGCCAGCGGACACGGCCCAGAAGTTTAACCCAACAGCAGTGGAAAGGCAGAAATTTAAAATCGACGAAGTGCATCGATTCGTGCGAAATTTTAAGACGAATTCTTCTTGAAGGCATTCGAAGAAATATTTTTAATGCAAGATTCAGTCATTGGAAGCAAAGTGGGCAAAGTGTGAAGAGGTGCATCATGAAGTCATGGTGATTAAGGCGGACAATTCGACTCTGTTGGAAGATTACGTCAGCGCTTATGAAGAGGCAGAACGTTTGGTCGAGGAATACATGGTGATGTTCTATGAACATGTGGTGGAGTGTGACGACGTGTGCAGACAGGGTGAGCAAACTACTTCACTTCGGCCATTAAATCATGAGCAGAGTCCTGTTTCAAATGAAGGAGCAGTACCTCAAGAGCGGATTAAAATCCCCAAATTCAATGGGGACTTGAAGAATTGGAATTCGTTCCAGGACATTTTTAATGTGATGGTGCATCGTAGCGGAAATCTCGGGCCAGTCCAGAAAATGCAGTATTTGAAAGCTTCGTTGGTTGGAGATGCAGAGCAAGTGATCAAGCACCTGAATATCACTGAGGCTAATTATGAGGAAGCATGGTCATTAGTTGTTGAACGGTTCAACAATCCCAGAGCCATTACTAATGGCCTCATGGGGTTATTCTGGTCCATCAAGCCATGTGGGCAACCCAGCGCATCATCAACAAAGGAGATACTCAACAAAACGAACGAGGTTTTGTGCAGTATTAAGACAACAGGGCAGAATATGGCAGATATATTATTGGTACATATGCTACAACAAAAACTTGATGTCGAGTCTGGCATCCAATGGCGGGATTCAATTGGGGCGTCAATTGAAGTTCCGACGGTTGAGCAGTTTCTCGAGTTCTTGTCCAGACGTCTTGCAGTACTAGAGGCGATACAAAACAAGGAAATTAAGAAGACTGTCAAAGTCAATACACTTGCAGCCACATCGGTACCAAGGGTTAAGACTCTTGCAAAGTACTCAATATGGAAAGGGGAGCATAAGCCGTTTATATGCAGAAAATTTACGGACGCCAGTGTTAATAAAAGACGCGAACTGATCAAACAAGCACGTTTATGCTTTAACTGCTTGAGCAGTCAGCATGTGGCCGCAGCGCGCCCATCTACGTCTCGATGCAAAAAATGTAATGGGAAACAGTACACTGCACTTCTTCTAGACAACGATACCAAGGAAAATACAGACACAGAAACAGCACAACAGCAAATCCAGCATGTGTCATCTTTCAAGACTTTGTCGCCGAGCACAAGGAAGGTTGTACTTTTGGCAACCGCCATAGTATGGACAAAGGATAGTCTGGGCAATTACGTTTCACTAAGAGCATTAGCTGATGAAGGCTCACAGAAATCGTTTATAACGGAGTCTGCAGCACAAGCTTTGGGCATTCAAAGGCTTCAAAGTAATATTAAAATATATGGAATCAGTGAGACTCCAATCAAGACAAAGGGCTTCTTGACAGTAAGTTGCAAACAAAAGTGGTTACCTCAGGAGATAAGGTTCAACTTGCATGTTTTACCCAGATTAACGACATGGTTACCACAGAGTAAACTCCGAGACTGGAACCTCGGGATAGAAAATGAAGCACTGGCAGACCCCAGTTACAACATACCTGCAAAAATTGATACATTGCTCGGTGCAGATGCATATGGTGGAATTATTTTAAACGGTCTCAAAAGGCTTAGTGAAGGACATTTGTTGCTTCAGAAAACATGCTTGGGTTGGATAATATCTGGACCTACAAATGTAGAAAATAAGAATGACGATGAATTTAGTCTGGTCACTCTTGAAGAATTGGATAAAACTTTAAAACGGTTTTGGGAACAGGAAGAGTTGACACCAATGAATCCTATGTCAGAAGAAGAGAGGGAAGCGCAACGGCATTTTTCGTTGACTACAAAGCGTGACATGACGTCGAGAAGGTATATAGTGTGCCTGCCTTTTAAACTGGAGTCTTCTCCAGCAACTGAACTACGCTCTTTGATGACAGCAGTCATCAAAAGTTTCCAAAGAATGGAAAATCGGTTATTAACGGACGAGTGCTTAAAAGCAGAATATAATGACTTTTTGCAGAACTATTTGGAATTAGGGCACATGGAGGAGGTCCCTTCTAATTTAATGTACAAGGAGCCATCGTATTACCTTCCTCATCATGCCATAATCAAGCCTTCGAGCACAACGACGAAGGTCAGAGTGGTTTTTAATGCGTCTTTTAGCGTCAGCTAGTGCTATAGCTTTGCTGAGTTAAATAAAATCTTGTTTGGCAGCCGGCAAAATTAATATTCGGAAATGGGCTTCCAATCGAGACGAGGTGCTTGAGAGCGTTTCTTTGGAAGATAGAGCTGCGGTTGGTCCAATCAGCATCAACATGGAGTCATTTGTTAAAACACTCGGTTTATTGTCGCATCCGAAAGATGATATTTTCTCCTTTAAAGTAGACATGTCCTACGTTAAACAGGATTTGACGACTAAAAGAAACGTTGCATTAACAATTGCAAGACTATATGACCCACTGGGATGGCTACAACCAGCAATCACCCAAGGCAAGAAAATTTTGCAACAGCTATGGGCACAAGGAGTGGATTGGGAGGAAAACATTCCGGATAATATGATGGCAGATTGGTTGCAATTCACAAATCAGTGTCAAGCGCTAGAAAGGTTGAGAATTCCAAGGTATCTGGGAACTACGGCATCAGATCAGTTTGAAATCCATGGATTCTGTGACGCTTCAAACACTGCTTATGCAGCTGTTGTATATTTGCGTGTGGTATCAGTGTTTCGAGATGTTCGGGTTTCCTTGATTACAGCCAAATCAAAGGTCGCTCCATTGAAAGTGCAATCTATTCCTAGACTGGAGCTGTGTGGAGCAGTGCTCTTAAGTAATTTGATTGCAAGAATTAAGAGGGTCATGAAATTCGGAAATGAGATCCCAACCTTTTACTGGACCGACTCAACAACAGTACTGGCTTACATAAATGGACTGCCGATCAGATGGAAAACTTATGTGGCGAACCATCTTAGTGAAATTCAAACACTTAGCAAGCCTTCTGAGTGGCATCACATAGAATCACAGTACAATCCAGCTGACTACGCATCGCGAGGTATACCACCCAATGAATTAATCAATCATCCCTTATGGTGGTCAGGTCCTCAGTGGCTATCAGAGCCATCAATCACTTACAAGTCAAGAGTGGAAACTGAAAGGGCAGATTTAGAGCGGCGGGAAACAAGCGTTCACTTAGCTACTGAAAATTTAGAGGACAACATTCTAACTCGGTTTCCGAGCTGTACTCGTTTAATACGAGTTGTAGCGTATTGTCTTCGTATGAGAGCCAAGGATTATCGACGCACATTTCTTACTACAGAAGAATTGAGGCAAGCAACTTTAACTTGCATTCGAATATCTCAACAATCGTCATATAGAGATGAAATTAGAGCACTGCGTTCAAAAGGGTTTATTGATTTCGCATCCAACATCGTCCCGTTGAATCCATTACTTAATTCTGAGGGTATCCTCAGGGTGGGCGGAAGAGTGGAAAATGCTGACTTGCCGTATGATAGCAAGCATCAGATACTCATTAGCCCAGAATGTCATTTCGCAAAATTGATTGTGAAACGGTTTCATCAGCAAACACTGCACGGAGGACAGCAGTTAGTGATTTCAACGATTCGAACAAAGTAGTGGATACCACAAGTGCAAAAGTTAGTTGAAAGCTGTATTCACAAGTGCATAAAATGCTTTAGGTGCAATGCCCAGACGCAAAAGCAATTAATGGGAAACCTGCCGAAGGAAAGAGTTACACCGAACAGAGCTTTTTTGAACTGCGGTTTGGATTTTGCTGGAACTATAACTTTGAAATGGTCAGCTGGTCATGGTGCCAAGAGCATGAAATCATATATTGCTTTGTTCGTGTGCCTAGTAACAAAGACTATTCATCTCGAAGTTGTCAGCGATCTGACATCAAAGGCATGTATTGCGGCAATAAAACGATTTGTTGCAAGACGTGGATTGTGTAGGAATATCTACAGTGACTGCGGGATTAATTTCATCGGAGCAAGTAAGGAGCTCAAGGAACAATTCGCTAAGGTACGTCTAGAAACTGAAGCCTACTTAGCAAATGATGAAATAAAATGGCATTTCAACCCTCCTCGAAGCCCCCACTTTGGAGGTCTGTGGGAAGCGGGTATAAAATCCGTGAAACTTCATCTAGTCAAAACCAAGGGAACACACTGCTGAATATGGAGGAAATGTACACCGTTTTGACGCAAATGAGGCAGCTGTAAACAGTCGTCCTTTGAGTCCTGTAAGCGATGACATTGATGATGAAGCAGGACTGACACCTAGACACTTTTTGATTGGTAGAAATTTGACAGCAATACCAACTGAAGTACCAATAGGAGACGTCAACCTATTGAAGAAATGGAAGCTTACGCAGAAAATAGTAGTCAATTTTTGGAAACAGTGGAGTCGCGAATATTTTTGAAGACTTCAAAATAGACCTAAGTGGATGAGAAAACAAACGAATGTCAAGAGGGGACAACTTGTTTTAGTAAAGGATGAGAACTATCCTCCCACTAAGTGGCCACTCGCGAGAATAATTGATGTACATCCGGGTGATGACGGATTGGTACGTGTAGCTACTGTAAAACTCAGAGGTAATCTTACGAAACGTGCCGTTGCCAAATTATACCCCCTTCCCGTTGACACCACTTCGGAGGATGAACATGGCAATCACAATGACAGCCGGACGAGCGAAGAAAGCCAGGCAAATGATTGGAGCACGGAAGGTACAGCTGCTGACAGTCATCCAACTCGGCGAACAATGCCAATTTCATATGCAGGGCTCGCACTGTTCTTATGCATAGTATGTCTTGTACCGTTTACACAGGCGCCACAAACGTCCAAAGGAATTGATCAGGATATCATCCAAGCAAGCTCAAGCCTGTCCTATTTAAAGGGTGGTCTAGTGATAAAAAATTTAGGACAAGCTTATTTAAGGGGGGAAATACATGTAAAATGGAAAAGAAATTGCTAATTTCAGATTGACTTAAAATATATATTTTGTTTATTCAGAAAATTTTTAATATTAAATCCTCAAAGTACATATCTTATAGTAAATGAAAATATTTTTTTAATAACTTTTTAACACAAAATGGAGGCGATGCGAGCAAATGAAAAAAACACATCAAAAACAGCCTCGTACAACTTAACGCCTTTTCCGAGAAACTTGCAACGTTCAGAGAAAAAAAATATGCTAATGATATCTATAATTCTTAGGTGAACCAATAAAATTTAGAAAAAAAAATCAAATTTTTACATTAATATTAGATTAAAAAAAAAATCGATTTTTTTTTCAAAAAAATCACGTTTTAAACATTGGTAAACTAATTATTTTTCCGAAATTACAAGAAAATGTAGGTTCAACGATGAGATAATACTCTTTTGTACATGTGATATAAATTTGAGCCGAATAGGTTCAATATTTTTTGAGATATCTTGTACGGAAATTGAAAAAGTACTACTTTGAGAAAAGCGCGTTTAAAGTTCTAAAGCTCCACCGACCTGGGGAACGCCGCGCTATCTATAACTGGCTTTAACTCGAGAACTAATACGAATATCGCTTCAAAACTTTTTTTGGTATATTTTAAGAGTATTTCGAACACTTTGATGCAATAAAAAAAAATCGTTTTTGTTTTAGCAGTTACATGTATCTCCCCCCTTAAGCAAAGGGACCTTGTAACTGAAACTTGTAATGAAATTGAGTGACATAAGGAGGGACGGAGATAACATCAATGACGTATTAAACAACATCACTAGACTTTGTAAGGCAGGATCTGCTATAACCGAAGAGATAGACTGCAAGGATTTAATAGACCACTTAGTATGTTATGTGAACGAGATTAAAGACAAAACCAGCACGCTATAGTTCATGCGAACTCGACAAAATCGTGTCGCATTGGGAAATATTCTCACTGCAGTTTTTGGGGTAAACGACGAAGTTTATAAGGACATTGAGACACTGACTACCAACCAACAAAATTTGAAGAAAATGCTAGAAAGGGGAAACAAATTGATGTTGCGAGCTACTCACGTGTGGAGAAAAACCAATTCTCATGTGGATATTAAATTGAAGCATTTTAATGAAAAACTCAATACGGTCATATCCCGAAATAATGAGTATAACAGCTGGTACAAAGCAACAGATCACAACAAGATCAATCTTCAGTTCCTGGGAACCTACCAACGAGCGCTCAGTTACTTGCAAAGCATATTCAACAAATACTCATCAATTCTAGAATCAGTCTACAATATGAAAGATATTTTGAATATAGTTCCCACAAGAACTGTTAGATCCACCACCCATGCAGCAGAAAGTATTTTACCACCTTCTATGAAGGTATTACATATATCTCTCAAACCACTGAAAGCACAACATGAAGCAGAAACATTAAACATCATTGGATTCCTCCCTATAGTCGATATTCATAAACTTGATCTGTTCAAAGCTTCAGCCATACCTCACTTAATTAGCAATCGAACCTATGTAGTTCAAGATGTCACGACCAATATTCTGGGAGTAAGTTTTGATCAACAAGTTTATTTGGAGCTCAATGAAACTCAATTTGACGATTCTATTATGATTAATGAAAGCAGCTTCGTAATCAACTCCAATATGCTATATCATATAAAGAACAAACCAAACTGTCTGATTAAGGAAATATTCAATACCTTCGACGGAGAATTCTGCTCAAAGCGTATCTTCATCTCTAATTCTTCAAACATACTTTGGAAGCAGCTACATGCCCGCAGCAAATGGTTATTTGTCACTGCCAAGCCAATACCAGCACATCTTATCTGCAATGGAAACCGAGAAGAGGTCGTTTTAAATGGAACAGGCATGTTAAACTTAAAACCAGAGTCTGTTTTCATATCAGCACAATATACACTATCCGCCGATAGATAAGAGTTCGCCAATATTGCATGTTTGATTGATTACGAAGCCGATGCAAATAGCTCCAAACATAAATGTATCATCAGCCCCGGAAATTCAACTGAACGAGATTTTAAAACCATCCGAGTCGTTCGCGACTTTAATCAATCAAACTGAGGACATACAACAGTCTACAGATGAATTAATTTGGGCTCGAATACGCAACCACCATTCGATTGCGGCAACTTCAATTACAATGTCAACACTCCTAATCATGGTCCTCATATGCAGATATCTTTACCGCAACAGATTCAAATGCAAGACCACGCGGCAGCACACTACACCTCGATGGTTTGATTCTAACACCGCCGAAACTGCACCGAAACAGCAATCCAAGGAGTAGTAAGAACACTAGGTTCTTGGTGGGCGGAATGTTGCTAAATAGATTATAAGTTAATTGATATTTTCAATCAAATAAATTGTATCGATACTAATTAAGTTCAACCTTACATATGTTATTTCCATAAATTTATTAATTGATGATGATTGATAAAATTGATGAGTAAGTTTATTCACACTAGCAGAAATAAAATTGAAAAGGTGCATATTGCAGAATCAGCAATTTGAGGCGAATACACTTGCTTGTACTTTGGTCTATGCAGAAAACAATAATTGTATTTTGAACATGTACTTTTACCAACTAAGCTATAATAACTGATCAAAATTTAGTACTTAAGCAATGAACAGCTTTCGTTCATTATCTTTCAATCAATCAAGCTGCAATTATTCAGGCAATCTGTTGTTTTATTGATGTTACTATAATTTTAGGATTATAGTAATTTACGTCAATTAATTTTAGGATTAATTGAACACCTCATTTAGTCCGTATATCTAAAATATAAGTTTTATAAGTCAGGTATACTTTCTCTTACATGAAAACCTCTAAGATGAGTGATGACTTCATCACTACGGTATGAAATGGCATTTTCGAACAAAAAAGGCAAACTATATCAATGACTTCCATTATATTTCAAACTTAAAAAAATAATCAAAAATTTGGAATGTTTTTAGACGGATAATTAAAAAAAAAAACAAAAAATGAAAACAGGGTTTGAACAAAAATTACTGAGCGTTTTCTCCTACCTTCTGTTCTGAAGAAGAACGCTTTTCATTCGGCACCGGGTCAATCGATTCAGTTTTCTCTTCTGTCATTGAAGCTCCAATCGCGTGATCATTCTCTGAAGACTCGGTCTCGTTCGACGTATCTTTCCTTCGTTCTCATCAGTGTCTTCGGTTGCAATTCCTTCTGACTCATTCTGCTAGACCGGATTCTCTTCGACAAGCGGTTCAGAATCCTTAGAAACAGATTCTTCAACGTTCTTCTCTTGTTCGAAAGCTTTTGGCTCATCATCAAATGCGTCTGCTGATGCGGTACCCTTGGCTCGCTCCAGTTGCGAAATCTCCAATTGTCGCTTAAGGAGTGCCACTTCGTTTCGAGAATCCTCCAATTGTTGTTTCAAATGCTCGATAGTGTCCCGCTCAAGCATGGCATCGCCCAAATTTCTGCGAATGAAATCAATTGCATTTTCGGGTTTTTCAGATCAATCCAAAAAGCTTAACAATAGCTTTGCTTAGCACCTCTACGACACCTTCTTGCTCCAGGTATTTACGGTAGTCGTCGCGTTTCACATTAATTGGTTTGAACGACAGGTTGCTTTTTTCTATTTATTTCGAGTCAGATATGAATTCAACCGGCAGCACGAATTCAAATCTAGATGTTCAGACAGCTTTGTTGCGATCGTCACCTCCTGTCACTTTGAAAGTAAGCGCGGCCTATATCAGGAAAAAAGCAGCGCAGCGAACCTGGTGTCGGATTTCTGCATCTACTGTTTTGGGGATGCCCTAGTTGCGTCGAAATGATAAGCAATTGGAATTGGAAAGTGGGATAGTAAAAAAATTTTCGATTGGGAACAAAGAAAGGGGGATTGTGATATTAGCTGCGGATGGAGAAGGTCGAAAAATTTGGCGGTTGGTTCAGAAATTTGAATATCAGAAAACTGTTAGAGTTACTAAATTTAGTAAAGTGAGAAGTTAGTGAATTAAATATAACGAAAAAGTTTTAACATCTGAAGACAAGGAAGGAGATTTGGTTGGCAGAAAGATTTTGGATAACGACGAGAAACTCCAAATATTAGTGACTGCAACTTTGGACGGAGTTGGCAAGCTAACTGAAGTGGCTTCCGCATATTTCATCTCTGATAAGTTAAGTAACTCTTATTCATTTATTATTTGGAACGGCATGCACGGAGAAAATACGACACGATATGATGACTGCACGTCTTCGAATGCTTTTCGCAATTCAATGAAATCGATTAAATTCACGCATATAATAACAGGGGTGTGTTCAATGTGCATGCTATAGCTGCTATTAGCTGCTAATTTAGCAGCTCTGGCTGTCCAATGTCACGAAATAGCTACTTTCTGATGCTTGCTATTTGACAGTCGGGTTGTCCAAGATTCCGGAATAGCTGCTAAGGTAGCAGCTATTCGCTGCTCGTAGTCTGGAGGATAGCTAGAAAGTAGCTACGGCAAAATGGCCGTGCGTACACAGCTGACATGCAGTTTAAACGTCATTTTCAATTGGAAATTGAAATGAAAAGAAGTTCTTGCGCTTTTGTGACACAGGAGATGAGGAATAAATTTGAAAATAGTGACAGCATAAATTAAATACGGGCTTTTAAACACTTAAACTCAACTCGAATTTTAAGTTGGCTTGTACACGGCCATACTTGTACGTTGAAAACTCTGTTGTTATGTTGAAAACTATGTTGGAAACTCCTAAATTTCATACAGTTTCCAAAGTGCAATGTAAGTATTGAACTGATCCACGAAAATGCAAAAATTACAATAAAAAAATTGAAACAAAATTATTTTTGAATTTCCTGTGTAAAGGCTAATCCATAGCTGCTTCACCTAGCTACTGCGAATTTTGACACTTGCTAAAGTGATGCTATGCTATGCTTTTGGAGCAGCTATAGCATGCACATTGAACACACCCCAGATAACTAAATTCATCATTGCGCATCGATGAGCTGTGTAGCGAGCGGAATTTATTTTAAACTTAAACAAATAAGTAAAGATCCTTTATGAAATCATTTTTATTTTTTTTTAAATACTTCTTGATAAATTGAATATTGCTTATTTTTCTTTTACAAGTCCGTGGGTGGGGATTTTGTATTTTTATTCATTTTATTATATCATAACTATATATTTATACTGAAAATTGGTTTATGCATGTATATATTGATCTATATACTATAGTATTTAAGTACTCCTTTTCAGAAATATATATCTTTGTATGATCGGTGTAAACCGATCCCGGCCGGGGTTGGGTGCGGAAAAAACCCTCATCCAAATTATTTATTAATTTAAGTTTGTATTTACACTGTTTGATTGAATTTATTTTATTTGAGTTTGTTATTTAATTTGAACGCTTGGAATGAAGTTTGGTTTGAATTTATTTTATTAGTTTTGGTTGAATTGAGCATTCTCTTATTTTGTTTTGTTTGGATTATATTTTGATTTTTTTTTTAGTTCTTTGAGTTGTCAGGATGCATGTAGAATAAAATATCTAAATAATGATTTTTACGGACTTCTTTGTTTTCCTTCCTTTTCTGTTTGTGGCTGATGAGTGTTGTACTGTCCGCGTGCCATAGCACGTAGAAATCTTCCGCCCGCAAACCCGCGCCAGGCTGAGCTAGTCGGCAGGGAAAAGGCACGCCGGGCAAGAACAGGATAAATATATGCTGCACTGACGACTGCTCGACAGAGTTTAGTCGAATGCAACAATGTCAAAAAGATATCGTTCCTTAGAAACTTCACAACTGCTTCAGATATATCTTTGGGTATGGCCTTGAGCCATACAAACTTGCTGAAATGATCCAACATCACGAGCAACTGAGTATTCTTTGCCTTCGAACGAGGGTATGGGCCCATGAAATCGATGAACAGTCGTTGCAATGGCCTATCTGTTTCCCGTTGATTTTCCATGGGTGGCCTCATGGCACGATTTGGAGGCTTGACCTGTTTGCAAACGGTGCAGGAAGAAATGTAATCTTTAACTTGTTTCCTCAACTGCGGCCAGTAATAATATCTTTGCAACAGCTCCAAAGTCTTTCGAATTCCATAATGAGACCCATCAGGATCTTCATGTGCCCGCATGATCAACTGCTTTCGTTCACTCTCGGGGACCCATAATTTTGTTCGGGGTATATCGGTGCACAAGTCTTAGTGTGTTCCGGTAGTAATGAACACACGTCCCTCCCTAACGTGCACATTGTTAAAATCATCAGGGCTCTTTTCAATTTGGGCGATGAGCTCTAAATACTCAGGAGCTCGGAATGCTATATCAGCGATTACCTCAGCAAGCCTGTAGGGCTCAGGCAAATAACCTCTTATGTAGCAAATAGATATTGGCCGAGGCCAGGCGAGCCGAAGTCAGACGAGGCCGCGAACATGTGGACGGCATTTGACAGCTCGTCTCGAATCGCCTTGGCTCGTGCTCAACATCCATTTCGATCGGATGTGGCACGAGCGCCTGTGACACCTGTCAAAGTTGCTCGTCTGGACCGCCCACACACTCGGCTCGCCTGGGCTCGGCCAATATCTATTTGGCACATTAGAAATTGGCTTGTTTCGATCGACCCGCAAACTCTTGATAATGCGTCTGGAACGACGTTGTGAGTTCCCTTACGATGCTCGAAGTTAAAATCAAAAGACTGCAGCTTCAAGTTCCAGCGAGCCAATCTACCAGTGAGGTCCTGCTGTCCCATGAGCCATTTAAGGGTAGCATGGTCAGTGATAATGGTGAAAGGCAACCCTTCGATATATGCTCTGAATCTCTTAACGCTCTGCACCACAGCCAAGCATTCCAATTCAGTAACACTGTAGTTGCGCTGCGCAGCGTTAAGCTTTATAGACATTAAAGCGGTTGGGTGCTCTCAACCATCATCATCTTTTTGGAACAGGACACTCCCGATCCCGGTGGCACTAGCATCACACTGGATGAAAAATTTACGGGAAAAATCGGAATTAGCTAACACTGGTGCCGAAATCAACAGTCTTTTAATCTCTGAGAAAGCATTATTAGCAGCGTCTGTACACTGAAACGAGCGCCTACCCTTCAGAAAATCCATTAGGGCTGATGACACTGCCGCTAAATTTGGGATAGACCGCCGATACCATCCCGCCATTCCCATAAATCGCCGGACCTCCTTTGTAGACTTAGGTGTAGGGTAGCCTACAATTCCGGAGATTTTCTCTGGATCCGCCTTGAGGATTCCATCACTAACCACATATCCAAGGTATTTGATCTCTCGCTGTACGAACTTGCTCTTCTTGACGTTAATGGTCAATTTCGCTGCGTGAAGCAGCTGCGCCACCTTGGAAATTAGATCCAAATGTTCGTCAAAAGAAGAGCTAGTAACGAGTAAATCGTCGAGATATACAAACACCTTGTCATGCAGCTCGTGAGGAATCACTTTGTGCATTAGTCGGCACATGGTCTGAGGAGCGTTACATAGACCAAATGGCATCACTGTGAAATGATACAATGGGCGGCCAGGAGAAAACTGGCCGCCCAGTAAACGCGGTCTTCTCCCTAGACTTTGCATCTAACGGTATTTGCCAAAAGGTATCTTTAAGGTCCAAACTCGTCATATATTTAGTGGACTGTAAACGTGCCAAAAAGCTTTCAAAGAGAGGTAATGGATATGCATCTTTCAGGCTTACCTCATTCAGTCGTCTGGCATCCAAACATAGCCGTACTTTGCCAGGCTTCCATACAAGCGTGACTAGTGAACTCAAAGCGCTTCTACTTTCCTCAATGACTCCTAAGGACAGCATGCGATCTAGCTCATCAAACATCAGTTTCTGTATGACTGGGGATACCGAATAATGCCGCTGTTTAATGTGTTTGGCGGACCTGGTGTTAATATGATGAGAGACTAAAGTAGTCTTACCCAAGCCATTGATGTTATAAGAGGGAAACTGATGTATGTCGCGCTGTAATCGGGACTGCTCCTCAGAAGACAAAGTGTGAAACGCCGAGGCCGGGACTTCAGAAAGGGATGCAACCGTCACCTGTTGAGTCGGTGTAATTTTGAACGTGTCCCAGAAGTCCATTCCGAGGTATACTGGGTTGGTCAACGATGGAACGACCAAGAACTTAATCAGGCGTGATTTCGAATTAAACTTCACCAGAGTCTCAACATATCCCAGAACAGAAGCTCTATAACCTGACGCTGTCTGAACATCTAATGCCATGGTATGCATTTATAGATTGAGTTCTGCTATCAGGTCTAAATCTCCTGCTCCCAGGATACTGACGCTTGCACCACTGTCCAGCAACTCTTGAAGTTCCCGTCCCTTGATGGATATAATGGCGAAAGGACGGTTCTCTCCTTGTGGTGTCAGAATGGTGTCGACAAACGCTTTCCGAAGCCATCGTTTAATGGCAAAATACTTCCATGCTCGATGGAAGCGCGATACCGAGCGTTTGCGGGCCGATAGAGTACAATCACATTCGGAATGGATGGTAGGGAGTTCGCTTGAAGGAAAAATTAAGCGATTTATCGAGTTCCCCGAAATTCTGAGTCGATATTGGTTGCCACGTCTGTCATCTCAGGTCGGGAGGAACTGGTGCCTGAAGGAACACCCCGCGGGAAGCGCATTCCTGTTCAAGCTTCCAACTTAACAGTTGGGACACTTGGGTTTCAAAATTCCCTTGCGACCACAGCCACAGCAGAAAACACGCTGTATGGGAGTCGTGCAATTCATAAATCCATGCCCCAGATCGTGACAATTCCAGGACACTCGTAAATTATTTCGGTTATCCATCCTGCGATCTCTATTCGTATACTCATTGGAAGTAGATTGCATGGCATGTATTTAGTAGGTGGTGTAAATTCACTTTATTTTTCTGAATATCTAATTGCGGGTGTTTCACGGTTGGAAGACATGCGAATTTCTTCCTCAAAACTGGGTTGTCTCCCAAATGATTGACCTGAGCGAGTGGGGGGGGGGGGGGGGGGGGGGGGTTTGAGGTATGTTGTAATAATCAAATGGCATTTCATGGCAACCCGAATGCACTGAATGCCTATCCTGTTGCCTGAACTCGTTCTGTGTGCCTACCTCGTAGTCCCACAATGGATGACGAGTGGAAGAAGTAGATAAACTAGACCGACTATTATCAACGCGATCCGAATCAAAATATAATTCGTGCGCCGGACGCGTTCGACGAATCAACTCGCGCTCGCTATTCCACCCTAACAATCGCCACTCTGCTTCCCCTAAACAACAGCGTTTAACAAGCTCACGGGTTGAGTGAAATTCTTCTCCAGACAGATGGGCTCGAAGGACGGCGGACACATTCCTTAATACTACGCATTGAAAGTCTAAGTCCGTTAAAGGGATATTAAGCTGCAAAGTTATACTCTCGAGAGCGTCGAAAAAATCCTGGAACCGCTCTCCTGTTTTCTGTAACTCGAATCGTAAACTGTCGTGCAGTTAAACCCGAAGTTGACCCGTCAAATATAATATTCCACTTTGACATAGGTAATTTAACTGATGACTGAGAAATTACTCCTACTTGATCGCGAAAGGTTACCCTCGCCTCATTAGTGCCAGAAGTAGTTGGTCGATTTGACCGATTCTGAAGGTAGCTAGAATCCTCCTTTCGTGTGTTCCGTCTTCTCCTTGCCTCGGTCTCTGACAAATGGGAATCCGACTGCTTTGGGAAGGAATTATTTAAGATATGTAACTCAGTATTACTGGTGGCTTGAGCAGCAGATGGTGTTGACAAACTTGGGCGTTCCAGTTGATGCTGGAAAGGCGTGTAGCTGGGATCCCAGCTGTTTGTTCTACGTCTCATTTTAATAGGTAAAATCAACCTTTATATTGGTAATAACTAATATAAAAAAAAAATTTTTTTCTCAGTTAAGTAACGTCAAACTCCAACTATCAACAAATTAATAACGGAAGTAAGATGACGGAGTAATGCTGAATTTATGTAGATTAAAGTTAGTACTTACAATTATTGCACTACTACCGTATTCCAATCTGTATGTACTTGTACTATACTATTATGAAATAAAATTTGCATATATATATATAAATGTATGCAAATGCTCAGAAAAATAATTTTGTTCTTCTCTTCATATACTTGTGACAGAACCTAACCGTGATTAGATTATTATAAGATAAATTCATCAAAATAGATCGATAATAATTCCACGCTTCATCTTCCAGATGGGCAATGTTGATAAAGAAAAGGAAAAAGGAATAAAAACTAAAACATGAAATGCAAAATTTGGAAGGGATATTAGGAAATAACAGATTTCTTGTGGTTGTCTTGGAATGCTCAACTGATCACGGTTCTCGAATCCTGCTCAAAGTAATTCATCAATTGAATAACACCATACCGGTGGACAAGGACCGAGATGAGACCAGAGAATACTGCATAGAGTACCTTACTCCAATGGCGAAAAATTCACAGTATCTACTTTAAAAGACATATCCTACTACTTCGGAGATATCGCTCATTACTATTGAAGAAAACTCACAACCACAAAAATCTGGGTGACTATAAGAGAGCTTAGCTCTGTCGAACACATAAGACAAAGACAGTAGCACAATACGCGCGCCAATGCTGCATTGACGACCGCTCGACTAGATAAGAATAAGCAAATTAAAGCGAATTGATGATATGTTGCCATCTACGGCCAAACAGAAAAAGAGGAAGAAGAAAAAAAAAATATGGCTGAGGCAACACAATGCTTACACCGAACATTTGCCACCCCAGCTGACCAGCATATATGTGTGGTGGCAATGTATCGTTACATTGTCCACAATAAAACGACCGCGCCAGCATAAGTGCGAGCATGACATTCCTCCCATCGCGATAACTTTGCACGTAATCTGATACGCATAGCTATCGTCTCGGTTTGAATGTCATGATCCATCACATGTTTACAATGTGCGACTCGAGCTCATATCTACGATTTGAGCTCTGTACATGTACACAAGTGCCGACGAGGCATTTGTGTTTACGTTTCTGGCTCAAGCTCTGTACAGACGCATAAGTGCTGACGAGGCATTTGTGTGCGTCTGGATAGAGAATCGGGCTCCGTCCGGACACACAATTGCTGACGAGGCATTTATGTGTTTGGATGAAGAGGAACTTACGCCTGCGTGGTCAGCCCTTATGACCTTCATAAGTGGCCCACAGACGGCGATCATTCTCATTCGTTTTCGCCTTTCGCCACTAGCGCTATTATTGGAAAAAACATTTTTCTTCGAACAACGAACGTTCCGGATCCACGTACAAACTTTGTATTGAACTTCGTATTTAATATTAAATAAAATAGTTGTTTTTTTAAATCTATGACGTTAAATTACCTTGCCACGACAAGGACCATAATTGGCGATCCTGTCTAAAAACGACGACGAATATCGCTCACCCGAGCCGACGAACATCGCTCATCTGAGCCGATGAATGATCTCGATCCACACTTTTTCGAGTGAATAAGCAGCAGATGAAGGGACACTCGCCATCAGCCAGCCCATTGGTTTAAACGCTACGATGACGGACAACGAAAAATCGAGGATAGACCCAACGAAGGACGAATCTACAAGCACTGCCCACAACGCCTAGCAGCCCGCAGACGACGAACATAAACGAACGAACGAACACATAGACAACAACTCCCACAAACGTTCGATCGACTCCGGAAGTACGCCCTCACAATCAACACAGACAAATGCCAGTTCAGCAAATCCGAAGTACGCTTTTTGGGACAAACGATAACATCGCACGGATTGAAATCTCTTCTAGAAGGCATATCCGCGATTACAATTTGCTTTCCAACAACGGCCGGAGAAAGCATCACCGAGGCAACAACGTCAACTGGACTTTATCTCCCAGTTCACGGTTGACATCCGCCACATTCCGGGCCGGGATAGCACTATCGTGAATTATTTGTCTCGGGTAAGTGCTATCAACACCATCGACTTCTTTTCTCTCGCTTCAGCTCAACAACACGATCAGGAACTTCAGCACTTGGTTGAAGATCAAACGCAACAGCTTGAGTGGAAGAAACAGGAGTTGACTGGCTCAAATGCACCGCTACACTGCATCGTTACGAACAACAAGGTTTGACCATATGCACCGCAATAGTTCAGGAGAACGATCATGCACATGATCCATGGCCTTGCGCATCCTGGCATCCGTGCAACGAGAAGACTCATCACCGACCGTTTTTTCTGGCCAGCCATGAACGTTAGGTTAGGTTGTACTGGCTGGCACATGGCCACACATAGACCTACCGGTCTGTAGTGATACCAGATAAATGGACCTCGAGAAGGAATTCAGTCCAAGCGGCCATCAAAGGCCCCGGACTTTTTCGCGAACTGAAGGATGTCCTTCAGCTTTTGCTCTGCCACGTGTGAGAGATCCACCAGCCAGGGCTCACCGAAGTATCGCAATCTGGTTTTCCCCAGTGCCGGGCAGTGACACAGGAGATGCTGGATAGTTTCGGACACCCCCGGCTCTTGACACCTTCTACAGGTGTCGCTCGTTAGGAGTCCCATTTTCATAGCATGTGCTGCTACAAGACAGTGACCAGTAATGATACCAACGAGTCGTTTGCAGTCAATCCGCGCTAACTCGAGGAGGTACTTGGTCGATGCGAGATTGTATGGCCCCCACATGATTTTGGTTACTTTGCAGGTCTGAGTTGCCCCCATCTGCGCGTCGCTCCCTGCATCATTATGGAGTCGATTGAGTACTTAATCGCCTGGATAGGAGTAAGGATGTTAACCGCTTCCAAAAGGGGAAGACTAGCCCCATACTTGGCTAACGCATCCGCCTTTTCATTTCCATCAATACCCTTATGACCGGGAACCCAGAAGATTCTGACTCTTCTGCTGTTACCCAGTCTGTTCAGGGCCTGAATGCAATCGAATACACACTTCGATTTGTATGTGTGAGACAGCAGTGCTTTTACCGCCGCTTGACTATCAGTAAAGATGTTTAGTACTTTGCTAGTAGTATCTTTGGCGTATATGAGGTCTGCGGCTTTACGCCATGAACCTCGACATAAACAACTTAGTTCGAAGTTGTATCGCCTGCCAACGAAACAAAGTCGGATGCCACGTGAGGTCCAGATCTCGACCTCATCGGACCACTATCACCAAATGAAGGATACCGATACTGCTTGACCATCATCGACAGGTTCACGCGTTGGCCTGAAGCTGCCCCACTCCAGAACATCACCGCAACATCAGTCGCCGAGGCACTATTCAATGCATGGATTAATCGCTTTGGAGTACCAGCACGGATCACTACCGATCTGGGACGCCAGTTCGAGAGCCAGATCTTTGCTGAGCTGAAACGGATTCTGGGGATAAACCATCTGCGGACAACACCATACCATCCTGTTGCCAACGGCATCATCGAGCGATGGCACCGAACAGTCAAAGCCGCCATCCGCTGCCATGACACGCTTGAATGGACGAAAGCTCGCCCACTCGTCCTATTAGGCCTGCGCACTGCATTAAAGGCAGACATCAATGCCACGCCCGCTGATATGGTATATAGCACCAGCTTACGACTTCCCGGAGAATTCTTCGCCTCATCACCACCAGGTACGAACGACACTGACTTCCTGCGCTATCTTAGGTCACGCAAGGCGAAATTGCGACCACAGGAGACAGCGCACCACGCACCAACCTCAACCTTCGTACACAAAGATTTACGCACCAGCCTTCACGTCTTTGTACGGATCGACAAGATGAAACCATCCCTAACGCCACCTTACGACCGTCCGTTTCCTGTTCTAAACAGGAAGGAAAAATATTTCAAGGTGGACATCAATGGACGCCCAGCCTCCATCTCCATTGACAGATTGAAGCCCGCATTTTTACTGTCGGAATCGGTTACCACAATGGGAACAGATCAAAACGATTCCACGACATACACAACAACCCGCACAGGACGCAGAGTTCAACCACCCCTACATTTCAACGTATAGTGACATTATCGTGATCAAACCCACTGCGGGGGGAGAACTGTGGCGGCAATGTATCGTTACATTGTCCACAATAAAACGACCGCGCCAATATAAGTGGGAGCATGACATTCCTCCCGTCGCGATAGCTTTGCACGTAATCTGATACGCATTGCCATCGTCTCGGTTTGAATGTCATAATCCATAACATATTTACAATGTGCGACTCGAGCTCATATCTACGATTCGAGCTCTGTACATGCACACAAGTGCCGACGGGGCATTTGTATTTACGTTTCTGGCTCGAGCTCTGTACTGACGAGGCATTTGTGTGCGTCTGGATTGAGAATCGGGCTCCGTCCGGACACACAATTGCTGACGAGGCATTTATGTGTCTGGATGAAGAGGAACTTACGCCTGCGTGGTCAGCCCTTATGACCTTCATAAGTGGCCCGCAGGCGGCGATCATTCTCATTCGTTTTCGCCTTTCACCACTAGTGCTATTATTGGAAAAAACATTTTGCTTCGAACAACGAACGTTCCGGATCCACGTACAAACTTTGTATTGAACTTCGAATTTATTATTAAATAAAATAGTTGTTTTTTTTTAAATCTATGACGTTTGATTACGTTGCCACGACAAGGACCATATATGCCAAAAAGTTAAGAAATTACCAAAAGACCAAACCAAGTTTGGATGCCATTTGCTGCAATCGACCTAGCTCTGCCGAGCCGTCGTCAGTGCAGCATTTTTTTTTCTTATATAAAGGGATCTCATGGTTTAGCCCTGCGTGCCTTTCCTTGTCCCCCTAGCTCAGTTGGGGTGTGGGTATAAGGGCGAATGAGTCATTTCATGCAACGGCACGCTTACGGCACAAAACAACACTGACACATAAGAGAAAAAGGTTGGAAGACTCCAAGCGAGAGTCATTATCTAAATGAAAGTTACTTAGTTCATTCTGTATAAAATTCTGATAGATTTTTAGCTAATCGTCACACAATTTAGCTAATCGTCACACGGAGGACATTTAGAGATCTGCAAAGCTTTGTTGAAACTCAAACAGCGATACTGCTTCAAATTAATATATTCTTTAAATAAAAAAAAATACTATTTAAGTTTTATTTTTTATATGTAATAAAATATTTAAACAATCATTTTCTAATTAACAAACGATAATATCTTTCTATTTCGACAACAACAATTTCATTCTACATCTCAAGAAAAAATTGACATTACATTTTTATTTTTATTTTTTCAATCATTTTTAAACTTAGCCTACTTGATGTGTGAATTTTGATGTGGTGTGTATGATGTCAAGTAGTGTGGTGAGTTGCGGAATGTAAGTGAGATAAGTGTAGGTGTTTGTGTATCCACAGATTTATAAGTCTGCAAATTCATTGTACATTGGCACATTGAGATATTTTCGAGGAAAAAAAACTAATGTTGGCAATTAAAATCTAATAGTAGCAAAATAAAACAAATCCAAAACAAAAAAAAGAAGAAGGAAGTGTAATTGAACTGATAGATTAATAACTCAATTGTCCGTCACAATATATATATATATATATATATATATATATATATATATATATATATATATATATATATATATATACATATATATATATATATATATATATATATATATATATATATATATATATATATATATATATATACATATATATATATATATATATATATATATATATATATATATATATATATATATAGATATATATATATATATATATATATATATATATATATATATATATATATATATATATATATATATATATATATATATATATATTATATATATATATATATATATATATATATATATATATATATATATATATATATATATATATATATATATATATATATATATATATATAGATATATATATATATATATATATATATATATATATATATATATATATATATATCTATTTATATATCTATACATTTATATATAAATACACAAAGAAATATAAATTTTCGGCGAAACGAGTTTAATACTAATTTTCTACGAAAATCAATAAAAAACAGCTAATTTTTTATTCCAATCAATATGTTCAATGTTTTTGAGATTTTGTTTTGAATCTTAGAATCCGCTTCCAAAAAAACCTTTTATCAATTTCGTCAATTATTCAGAAGCCCATAACTCGGCAACCAAACCTCATAGAAACAAAAACTTGTGCATCCACATTCATATCTTCTAGAAGTATCATTATGCACAATATGAATGAAATCCAGAACCTCGACTTTTTTCGTAGTCCGCTTCACGTGAAATGCTCCATATGACAAATGCAGTTTCATTTGAGTCTTCATAAAAAAATCAAGTACGCATGTCTTAAGGATAGTAGCTGGGCTGTATAATCTAGTCAACAGTGGAAACATTTTTATGGCAACGTGAGTAGCAGCATCTAATAAAAGAATTTTGATTTATATGTGTCGTTTAAATCGCACGTACGGTACTACCCCACAGCGTACGAAGGTACCCCCAACACTGTATATAGGTGCCCCGTTGTTGGGGTAGATTCGTACATATTCCAGATTTAGTTTAAATAATAATTATGGTTGCAACATCATCTGAAATCATCTGTAATTTTTTTATATGAATCTCAGAAAGTTAAGCATAGTACTGAGTTCGATTTCACTTGAAATTTTCATACCAAATTTCACGTGAAATCAATTTCGGCGAAAATTTAGCTTGAAAATAAGCAAGAGTTGTACTCTGTTTCTAGCATGAAAAGTTGGTATGAAGTTTCTTTCGCTTTGAAAATGCATTTGGCACTGACACATGCCTCCAATCATATCACGCCAGTTAAGTTTGTGCAGTTCATTCTTTCGAGCTAAAAAGTGACATTTGGTGGTTCAATTTGAAATTTGAATTGTGCAAATGTCTTTCCAATAAGAAAATGGATCGAAAATTGAAATTCTTGACATTTTATCCGTCAAGAATGAGGAGTGCCTCTGCTTTTCTCCATTGCCCAAATGTTCGCTCGAAAGAATAACCAGATAATGGAGACATGTCAAAATTTAGCTTCACGGTTAACTCAGTACCAGCTTTAACGCTTTAATGTTCATCAATCGTCTCTTGAGTGGACGCCGAACTTAATACACTGGCCTTACTTCTTTCAAGTGTAAGATGTGGAGCATTTTTTGAATCGTGACGCCCAACTTAAAACACTGGCCTTACTTCTTTCAAGTGATCAATGAATTATATTCCATCCAATATGGCTTCAAATCATAATAGATTATAAGTTTCCATTCTGTACTTTCGAAGTTAATTTCTCCTTCATTTTCAAAATACAATCCAACTTGTTTTGAAAACTGTATCACTTCCGCCTTTTCGATTTTTGGGGCTGTCAATGGAAAAATTGTGCACGTAAGACAAAGTAGCGTGACAACAATGGCCTTCCGAATTCTGATAGAACGATCTTCAGTCGCAATAACCTTGCTTGGGCATTTGTTTATCATCATGACATAAGCCTTCATGCTTTTATGTATGGGCTTCTTTAAAATGTTTCGTGCTGGTTTAAGCTCTGCTACTCGAACGAAACCGTCTTTACCCTTGAACGTTTGTACTATTCTTCCCAAGGGCCACTTTTAAGGTGGAGTGTTGTCATCATGGATAATGACTACCGTACCAGGTTGGACATTGTTACACTCGACCTTCCATTTGTATCGGTGTTGCAGCTCATTTAAATATTTTCTCGACCACCGTTTCCAAAATTCAGCTTTTATATCTGCCACAATGTTCCATCGCCTAAGAGCTGAGGTTTATAATGGAGTGGCGTTGGGATTTATCGACGTAGTTAGAGACTCTCCTTTTAGAAAATGTCCTGGAATAAGAGCAGCAAGGTCATTTGGATCAGATGGCAAACATGTCAAGGGCCCATAGTTTAGAATAGCCTCAATCTCGATGACTAACGTCTCTAGTTCTTCGTAGGTGGGAGAAGCATTGGCGAGCGATCTTCGTAATAAATGTTTTGCGGATTTCACTGCAGCTTCCGGCAAATCACTAAAATGAGGTGCTCGAAGTGGTATGAATTTGAAATCAATCCCCTTTTTGCAGCATTTTTCGGTGATCAATTCTTTAGCTACGTATCCGAAAAGAGTATCTCTCAGCTCTTGGAGCTGATTCGTGGCGTCAACGAAATTGGTAGCGTTATCGCAGTATAACGTCCTACAATTTCCCTGTCTACTAACAAATCGCTTCAAGCACCCTATGAAAGCATCTGTTGACAGATTGCTTACCACCTCGAGATGAACTGCCTTTGACGAAAAGCAACAAAATACTGCTATATACGCCTTGCTAGGTCGTTTCCCTCGCAGAGAGTAATGTAACCAGATAGGTCCACAAGTATTTACTCCTGAAATTATAAACCGGTGAGCAGATTCCACACTGTGATTGGGCAGATTTCCCATTAATTGGTTAAACATCTTGGGCCGTGCTCGTGTGCAACGCACACAGTGTTGTACGATAGAGCGTGCAATGGCTTTCCTTTAATTGGCCAAAATTGCTGCCTCGTTACTGCCAAAAGCGTCTGCGGTCCCAAATGCTTATTTTCTATGTGGATATCAGTAGATAGAGAATAGCGGTTCGAAATCCTCATCTTCCTCCCCTGAGGAGGGTGACGTCACTGAGGAGGATGACGTTAATGAGGAGGATGACGCTGATGTGGAGTATGACGTCACTGAGGAGGATGACGTTAATGTGGGGGGATGACGTTAATGTGGACGATGACGTTAGCGAAACGCGTGGGAATTACGATGATGTCATATGTTTGTGGCCTTGACCGTCTTATTAAAATTGGGATGAATAAATATTGAATTTCCAAGCGCCAACGTATATCGCAAAGCGCGTGAAATAATTAGAATTTTATTGATAACAACATTTCACAGATATAAACGTTTTTTATAATCATGTGACCTTAACCGTCTTATTAAAATTGGGGTGAATGGCTTTGAATATTAAATTTCGCAGCGCAGGCGATTATCACATAGCGTTTGAAATAATTAGAATTTGATTGGTAACAGCATATGAATTGTTACCCTCCCGGCCTGGGGAAGATGTCCGGCTGAGGCTCCTTTTGGGTTCCGGACTCCCCGAATTTGAGCCTCTAGAGCCGCGAGCAAGACTCGGCTCGCTGGATATCGTCTAAAATCTTGCCCTGAACTAGACCCCTGATCTCGGGATCAATATTAATTTCCCGAGGAAGACCCAATGTACCTAGGGGCCCTTAGCACCCACTTACTTCTGGTCGAGCTTCAACACAATTATATTTCCACGAACTTCGCCTACACCCACTCGGCCACTTATTTCGCCTAACACGAATCTCAAACTGACTCACTAACACGTATCTCAAATTCAAGTAGTCTACTTTATTTAACAAAACCAAGTCCTTACTCGCAACAAAACTCCTATGCTATGGTTCGGTACAATATGCCTACAGTCGCAACTACCGACGCCAGCACGACCACACTCTATTACAATTAATGAATTTAATTGTTAACGTTCAATTTCGGTTCACACACCGCCGATATATTTCTTTACACTTAATCTTCTAACGCCGAGATCTTTATCACGCCACCACTCAGTGCTAACAAACTCTTCACAATTTCCACAAAGTGTTTCTACTTTCATATATATAAATGTCAACTCACGGACCTACAGAGAAATTCGTTTTATGTCGCCAGTCACCTCATCACAGCCTGGGGCTTCGAACCCCGACCTGCTTGATTTGGAAGTGAGCACGCTAACGTAGCGCTACAGAGCCACTGATAAGCTCTGTCTCGGATCACCTTCACATTCGACGGTTCCCCATCCAAACAGGTACTCGCAACCGGCACTATTTAACTTATGTTTAACCGAAATGTCGACTGACTTTAGATTTTCCACTTTCTTTTCACTTTTTATTTTACCACTGTTTAGTTGGATATGCAATTTAATTTCTTGCGAATACGTCGTACTGCTGTTCACGCCAATTTAACCTCAATTTACTCAATTCGTCAATCGCCGTGGATATTGAACAAATTCGAATAGCCAGTTCCAGTACAATTTCTTCCATGATTTCTCGCCAGCAAATACCTAATTTTTCAAATGGAAAATCCTCCGATTAGATAATGTCTGCTTTGCACTCCAGTCGCAATCAGAATATCACAATTTCTTCCACGATTTTTCGCCAGTAAATACCTGATTTTTCAAATAGAAAATCCTCCGATTAGATAATGCTGCTTTGCACTCCAGTCGCAATCAGAATATCACCGATTAGATAATGTCTGCTTTGCACTCCAGTCGCAATCAGATTCTCACAATTTCTTCCACGATTTCTCGCCAGTAAATGCCTGATTTTTCAAATAGAAAATCCTCCGATTAGATAATGTCTGTTTTGCACTCCAGTCGCAATCAGAATGCTCGAGTCCCGGTCGTTTTTCTACTCGCCCGCTTCTTCGGTACCGCTGTTCAACCGCACCTCCAGTTTCGGGTCGTTGGCCAGTCACACGTGCTACCTCACACCCAAACCCCTTTTTTTAGTACTGCAACCAGGGTATTATGATTTTATGGCAAACAGCTGATGAGTTGATCAGCTGTGTTCCACAGCTTTGATGACGTTTGAAGTTGTCAGCGGCCACTGACAATTCGATAATGTTTACGTTTCTCGATCGAGCTCCTGATGCACCTTCGCTGGCATGGAGCTTAAAATTTTCCGCGGCGCGTGTCTTCGGACTGGACTGGTTGATCAGCAAGTCCTCCGCTGGATGGAAGTGTTAGTCAGGTAAGTTCTTTTGTTGCTTTCATGTTAAGACCCGGTGTGGAATTTTTCTGGTTGCAGGTCGTCGCTGGACTACTGATGCTATCGAGATCGGACGGGAGCCCCTGTCGCAAGGTTTCATGTCGACCAGCCTTCAACCATGAAGATAAATGATGCTGGGTGGCTCCCGGCGCCTTTCGTGGGAAATCAGGTAAGTATTCTGAGTGGATAGATGTTTCGAATCTCTCTACCGATCATCGAATTCTTGGCTTTGTAGGTCGCCGTAGCATGTCCGGAATATGATGAGGACCTATCCCCACTTCTGTAGCCAGGAGTAGAATCGGGAGTGGATAACGAGCACCATTGTTCCTCCCGTTGGATCCCTTGGAGCAAACTGCCCACGGCACCTTGGAAGCGTACCCCCAACCTGATACATGGGTAAGTTTCTCGGTGCTGTCATATTCTTCCCGAGTGGTGGTGCTGTGTCGATATAAGAGAAATTCGTTGTGCCTCGTCGTAAACCGCGTAGTTAACTCGTCCCCCTAAATTAACATCCTTTGTCCGCCGGGTATAAAACACAAGGCGGCTAAGTTGCTAATGCTTGACCCAAATACCTCACGAGTGGTGGCTACAACGTTTTCGTCCTGCGCTGAGTGGTGGCTCCGCGGTTTTTCTCTTCGGGCAGTCTTCCCCGGGGAAGATTGCACCCCCTTTTTTTGTTTATTTAGAAGTATGTATGGTCGTACCGGTGCGGCCCTTATTGTTACTCGGTTACAACTCCCCCCTTATCGGAAGAGGATTTCCCTGGAAATCCGATTTTCGTATAAAGTATGTGCGCATTGAATTTTGTCGGTTTCTAGCCGCGTACAGAATGAATAGTTAATCGCTTTGATGTACCGCTGGCACAACCAAGTTTTTATATTCCCCTGCATCTACACTATTCCTAGTCGAACCTTAGCCTACCACTAACCTAATCGTTTCCGATCTTCTTATTCTGAGTTTGTTATGAGTTTACTAAACTACTTACTTAATTATTCCCCACTCCCTAAAACAACCTCATATTACTCTACTTATCCAGGTTTCCCTCTGTACTTTGCTGCCTGCCTTCTCGACTAACTTAATATTGTCCTAGTAATTCCTGTTTTACTATTCTAATTTCCTAGCCTGCCATCTAAACTAACCTAATACTATGCTACTAATTCATGTTTTCCTCGTTTAATTCATTGCCTGCTTTCTAAACTAACCTAATACTATGCTACTAGTTCATGTTTTCCTCGTTTAATTCATTGCCTGCTATCTAACCTAACTTAATACTATGTTACTAATTCATGTTTCCCTTTCTACTTCAGTGCCTGTACTCTAGACTAACCTATCCCATTATACTAGTTCAGGTTTTCCTTCCTAATTAATAGCTGGTACTCTTAATTAACGATCCTCTAACTGTCTACTAACACTGATTAAATTCCAATACTGATAGCGCTCTCACCTTTTCTTTTAGGCTCAACTGATAAAACTCGACCAGGGAAAACTCGTCCAGAGGAGATATATAAAAGCCCAGAGGAGTTACCTAAATAATCTGGTGCAGCCCCTCGAGGAAGGGTAGAATGAAGGAGAAAATGAAGAAAAATAAAAAAACAAAAGCAAACCAAAAGAAAATAAGGAAACCAATACCGAGACCCGAAGCACTGCTAAAGGATTAGCCAATATACGGCCGGGACGAAGTGTAACGGTTATTATTGCAAGGAAGATAATGCGTTTGGATTTTATTTTGGTTTGTATGTCTTTGAAATTTTGTCCCGTGTATAATTAACCTTGCATATAAGTGTCCCACTCCATACTAATTCTTGTAAACGGGATAATAATATCTGGCGGTATAATTTCTCCGGTTCATCCCTCTATTTGCTTACCTTAATGCGGTTTTTTCGCGCTTTACTAATCGATATATGGCTTTATATCCTTAACGTGCCATATTCCCCGCGTAGTTCCCATTTTTATCACATAAGGCATAAGTCCAGCCTGAGATTCGCTTGGCCACCCGGTACGGTCCTATATACTCTGGCGCCAATTTCGAGGAGTAGTATTTTGTCGCGTCGGAGAGTGTGTAGTGAGTCATAGCTCACATCTCGCTTCCGTAGATTATACCTTTGGCCACTGTTTCGAGCCGCTTGCCGCATACGCTCCAATACGTCTGCGCGTACCCTAGCGAGCTCTTCAGTCCTGTATACAGGCGCCAAGGTGTCCGGTCCACCCTCTGGACGTTCACTATCGTCGTGGAATGTCACCATCTCCCGTCCGAAATTACAAAAATATGGAGTGATTTGCGTCACTTCATGTTTGTAGGTGTGGAGTGGGCATGCGGTCTATGCCAGATTCTGGTCCCATGCCCGATGGTTCTCCGCAACGTAAGATCGCAGCATCCGCTTTATGTCTTGATTCTTTCGTTCGGCTGGATTGGCTTCTGGGTGATAAAGCGCGGTATATTTGATTTGGGTCCCATAGTTGGTGACAATTTCTTGCAGTTGCTTACCCCGGAACTGAGCACCATTGTCACATACTAACCACTTAGGTGCCCCAAATAGTTAAAAAAAAGGCTGCTGTGGTTCCCCTTGTCGAGAGGACATGAGACCCGCTGGAGCTTTTCTCTCCACCTTATTAGCTTGACAGGTTTTGCATCTACGAACATAGATCGCCACTTCCATCAACATCTTTGGCCAATAATATCGAGCTGCTACCCTACCCAGCGTGCAACTAATCCCCATGTGCCCCGCCGTGGGATCATCATGACACCTCTGTAAAATTTCTTTTCTCTCCGTTTTAGTTACTACCCTCTTCCACGCCTCTGCTCCCTTCAATTCCGGATAACGTCCTGGCAGATGTTTCCATATCTGTCCATTCGTTACTCTCCAATCCGCGTACTGCGCTGGGGCCTTGGCTATTTTCTCCTTCAATCCTATATACCAACGGTCCCCTTGTGGTTCTACCGTGGCCACTTGATTCCCTGGCAACAGTCGAGACAGTGCATCAGGCAACAGATGCTCCTTCTACATTCAGGCCTTTCTCATCCACGACGTAGCCCAAGCACTTTAGTTGTGGGCGGCAGAATTCGCACTTCTCCTTGGAGACTTTAAGGCCGGCTTCTTTTAAGCGACTAAATACCTCCTTCAAAATTTCCATATGTTTCCCAAAGTCTTGCGTTACCACTATAATATCGTCAAGATATGTGAATACATACGGTTCCAAATCTGGACTTAGAACTTGGTCTATCAGACGTTGCCATGTCGACGGTGCATTCCATCCGCCGAAATTGAAACTAACCACGATGTGGTACAGTGAAGGCTGTGTTTTTGCGGGAATGTTCTGCCATGTACCAATATTGCAATAAGGTTATAATAACAATCATTGCAATAAATCGCTTCATTCACTTCCCCGGCCAGTACGCGGACTTAACATCAAGCGATGACAGGTACTTTGCATCCCGTAATTTATCCAGCGTATCCCTCTAACGTTCCGACGAACTCCCAGTGCTCTTTCCTCAGAGTCATGACCAGTCCAAACTGTCGCAAAAAATCTACCCCGAGTATTAAAGGATGTGGGAGTTCTGGGACCACCAGCACTCTAAACCAATCCACCTTCCCCTCCAGCTTCACCGGTATGGCCACTGTTCCCGCGATTGAGCACCCCTGGTTATTCGCTATTCTGATGGACTGTTGTTCGGATTTCAACAGCTCCACTCCCAGCTGTTCGAAAACCCGTCATCCTTCTCCACCCATCACCGAATGGGAAGCCCCTGAGTCCACAAGCCCAAGGAACTTGTGACCTAAAATTTCTACCTCAATATATGGCATATTATCCCCTTGCTTCATGTTTAGTAGGTAACTAACCTGTGCGCCCACCGCGGCTTCATCTTCTACCGGTTTAGTGCTCAGGCTGCCGCCTACTGAGCACACCGCTCGTTTCCCGACTGTTGGCATGTTAAGGTTACTGGTCCTACTCTACCGGCACTACCCTGGGAATTGACTCTCTGCTGGTTTATATCGGAATGGCCCCTAAAATTTCGCCTTGGATTTTGCGCTCCTCGACAATTGGGGCAGGCTGCCTTCCTCATCCCCACACAACCAAAGCACTTTCTTCTCTCTGTAAGGAGGCAAGGTTTGATCCAGGATTAACTCCCACGTAAGCCAGATCCGGTTCTAGGAGTCGTTGGGATTTCCGCGTAGGGGGTGGCATATATGCTTCCACCGCAACTCGTGTTCCGTCCAACGAGCGTCCAACTTTGACTAGTTCTGCAATGGTCCTCACGGGTGTCAACGCCAATTGGGTTTGGTAAAACGGGGTTATGTTCTTGCTAAGAATCTTCAATTTTTCTTCCTCTGTGCAGGGAGTGGCACGGCATCGGAACAACTCCTCCATTGCTGACACGTATACGCCAATTATTTCATCCGGCCCTTGAGTGCGTCCCCCTATTTCCATGAGAAGCCGGTCATCGTAGTCTGGAGGCAGGAACTTGGCGCGCATCTCCGCGACCAACTCTTGCCAAGAGGTGACGCGCGTCCGATTTGCACGATACCAAATCAGCGCTTTGAAAACCCCTGGCTTCCCGCAACTCTTCGGCTCTCTCCAGAAAGGCACTCAAGGACCCAGAATCACCATTATAGCGAAGTCCCCATTTAGCCACATCCTGACCCTTCGTCGCCCCAACAGTCACTCTAGGGGTGGAGAGTAAAGGGTACCCCGGTCCATCCCCATCCTGGATTGGCTCTCTGATCCTGACGGCTTCTCTCGCAGGCTCGTCACCCTGGTTCTGCAAATCGCGGTCGCCAATACTTCCATTGTCTGGTTCCGATTCCGCTTCCAATTCACCATCTTCTCCTTCCGCTTTTACCAAAAGCTCCCCCATAGCCATGATCAACTGCACTCGTAATTTGTTGGCTTCGCCACTCATGATCCCAGCTTCATGCTGTGCATTCCCCAGTCGCCGCATGCCGAACTCTATCTTCGCTTTGATTTTCAGGAATTCCGATGTTTGTGGTTTCCCAGAAAATCCCGCTATCAGTGTCTGTATTTCCAACAATTTTTCCTTCACGACCGTCACAGACATCAAAGAAGTGTCAATCCACGCTTCCGCCTTCAGCGCAACCCGAAGTGTCTTCCGCATGGTCTTCACCGTTCCAGTCTGCTGGCCCCTAACCTCCAGTTCATAGGCTAATTCGTCCTTATTAAGCCTGTCGATCAGGATCTTGGCGTGGTTTGACATCCTGTATGAGAATCCGGCCCTTTATATCAAATAATAATACTAATATACAAGCTAAAAGAAACACCAAGTACTATATTTTGATGCTAACCGCTATATTTTATTTCTTTCTATTATGATACAATATTTGCAAAAATTCATATAATATTATTTCCTCTTCTATTTCTCAGGTGTCCGTATGTAAAACGATCACCCTGACCTCCTACTGGTCGTCTCTGGAACCGCTCCCACTTAAAAACCACTCGCCTCTGGGGTTGATTCTCGCTCCTGAGTCTAAACCCTCGGTTCCGATATAATTTCACTGACACTAACACTTGTTACGTTTCACACGATTTCCGAAATCGTATATCGCAAAATTTTAGTCCTTCCGCGCGCTAATTATGGCCCCACGTTGGGCGCTAATTGTTACCCTCCCGGCCTAGGGAGGATGTCCGACTGAGGCTCCTTTTGGGTTTCGGACTAATTCGTCGAAGACGGGTCGTGGGCGCCACTTGCTCACCCCGAATTTGAGCCTCTGGAGCCGCGAGCAAGACTCGGCTCGCCGGATATCGTCTAAAATCTTGCCCTGAACTAGACCCCTGATCTCGGGATCAATATTAATCTCACGAGGAAGACCCAATGTACCTAGGGGCCCTTCACACCCACTTACTTCTGGTCGAGCTTCAACACAATTATATTTCCACGAACTTCGCCTACACCCACTCGGCCACTTATTTCGCCTAACACGAATCTCAAACTGACTCACTAACACGTATCTCAAATTCAAGTAGTTTACTTTATTTAACAAAACCAAGTCCTAACTCGCAACAAATCTCCTATGCTATGGTTCGGTACAATATGCCTACAGTCGCAACTACCGACGCCAGTACGACCACACTCTATTACAATTTATGAATTTAATTGTTAACGTTCAATTTCGGTTCACACACCGCCGATGTATTTCTTTACACTTAATCTTCTAACGCCGAGATCTTTATCATGCCACCACTCAGTGCTAACAAACTCTTCACAATTTCCACAAAATAAATAAAATAAATAAATAAATTTAAAACAAAAAGTCAGCTCTGCTTCCACGCTCCAAATGTAGGCTCAGATATATGTGTTTTCAACTCACGGACCAACAGAGAAATTCGTCTGATGTCGCCAGTCACCTCATCACAGCCTGGGGCTTCGAACCCCGACCTGCCTGATTGGGAAGTGGGCGCGCTACAGTAGCGCTACAGAACCACTGATAAGCTCTGTCTCGGATCACCTTCACATTCGACGGTTCCCCGTCCAAACAGGTACTCGCAACGGGCACTGTTTAACTTATGTGTAACCGAAATGTCGACTGACTTTAGATTTTCCACTTTCTTTTTAACTTTTTATGTTACCACTGTTTAGTTGGACATGCAATTTAATTTCTTTCGAATACGTCGTACTGCTGTTCACGCCAATTTAACCTCAATTTACTCAATTTGTCAATCGCCGTGGATATTGAACAAATTCGAATAGCCAGTTACAGCACAATTTCTTCCACGATTTCTCGCCAGTAAATACCTGATTTTTCAAATAGAAAATCCTCCGATTAAATAATGTCTGCTTTGCATTCCAGTCGCAATCAGAATATCACAATTTCTTCCACGATTTTTCGCCAGTTTATACCTGATTTTTCAAGTGGAAAATTCTCCGATTAGATAATGTCTGCTTTGCACTCCAGTCGCAATCAGAATATCACAATTTCTTCCACGATTTTTCGCCAGCAAATACCTGATTTTTCAAATAGAAAATCCTCCGATTAGATAATGTCTGCTTTGCACTCCAGTCGCAATCAGAATATCACAATTTCTTCCACGATTTTTCGCCAGTAAATACCTGATTTTTCAAATAGAAAATCCTCCGATTAGATAATGTCTGCTTTGCACTCCAGTCGCAATCAGAATATCACAATTTCTTCCACGATTTTTCGCCAGTTTATACCTGATTTTTCAAATGGAAAATTCTCCGATTAGATAATGTCTGCTTTGCACTCCAGTCGCAATCAGAATATCACAATTTCTTTCACGATTTTTCGCCAGCAAATACCTGATTTTTCAAATAGAAAATCCTCCGATTAGATAATGTCTGCTTTGCACTCCAGTCGCAATCAGAATATCACAATTTCTTCCACGATTTTTCGCCAGTAAATACCTGATTTTTCAAATAGAAAATCCTCCGATTAGATAATGTCTGCTTTGCACTCCAGTCGCAATCAGAATATCACAATTTCCTCCCCGATTTCCCGTCAGTAAATACCTGATTTTTCAAATAGAAAATCCTCCGGTTAGATAATGTCTGCTTTGCACACCAGTTACAATCAGAATCTCGCAACTGCTTCCACGATTTCTCGCCAGTAAATACCTGATTTTTCAAATAGAAAATCCCCCGATTAGATAATGTCTGCTTTGCACTCCAGTCGCAATCAGAATGCTTGAGTCCCGCTCGTTTTTCTACTCGCCCGCTTCTTCGGTACCACTGTTCAACAGCACCTCCAGTTTCGGGTCTTTGGCCAGTCACACGTGCCACCTCACACCCAAACCCCTTTTTTAGTACTGCAACCAGGGTATTATGATTTTATGGACAAACAGCTGATGAGTTGATCAGCTGTGTTCCAGAGCTGCGATGACGTTTGAAGTGGTCAACGGCCACTGACAATTCGATAATGTTTACGTTTCTCGATCGGGCTCCTGATGCGCCTTCGCTGGCATGGAGCTTAAAATTTTCCGCGGCGCGTGTTTTTGGACTGGACTGGTTGATCAGCAAGCTCTCCACCTGGATGGAAGAATGGAAGTTCTTGTTAAGATCCGGTGTGGAATTTTTCTGGTTGCAGGTCGTCGCTGGACTACTGATGCTATCGAGATCGGACGGGAGCCCCTGTCGCAAGGTTTCATGTCGACCAGCCTTCAACCCTGAAGATAAATGATGCTGGGTGGCTTCCGGCGCCTTTCGTGGGAAATCAGGTAAGTATTCTGAGTGGATAGATGTTTCGAATCTCTCTACCGATTATCGAATTCTTGGCTTTGTAGGTCGCCGTAGCATGTCCGTAATATGATGAGGACCTATCCCCACTTCTGTAGCCAGGAGTAGAATCGGGAGTGGATAACGAGCACCATTGTTCCTCCCGTTGAAGCCCTTGGAGCAAACTGCCCACGGCCCCTTGGAAGCGTACCCCCAACCTGATACATGGGTAAGTTTCTCGGTGCTGTCATATTCTTCCCGAGTGGTGGTGCTGTGTCGATATAAGAGAAATTCGTTGTGCCTCGTCGTAAACCGCGTAGTTAACTCGTCCCCCTAAATTAACATCCTTTGTCCGCCGGGTATAAAACCCAAGGCGGCTAAGTCGCTAATGTTTGACCTAAATACCCTACGAGTGGTGGCTACAACGTTTTCCTACTGGGCTGAGTGGTGGCTCCGCGGTTTTTCTCTTCGGGCAGTCTTCCTCGGGGAAGATTGCCCCCCTCTTTTATTTTTTTGTATATTTAGAAGTATGTATGGTCGTACCGGTGCGGCCCTTATTGTTACTCCGTAACAGAATTTCACATGAGAAATGTTATTTTGTTGACGTTTTTTATGGTCATGTGCTTGTGTCTTTATTAAAATTTAATTATAGCCGATGGGGGGAATGGCTTTGATTTCGTCAAGTGAATTTCGCAGCAAGAGAAATGCTAGCGTTTTTATAGCTTCAGTGAAGATGGGGTCATGTAACCTTGATCGTCATAGCGCCGGCGATTGTCGCATAGTGTTTGAAATAATTAGAATTTTACTGAGCGTTTGAAATAATTAGAATGACAACAAAGGAATTTCACATGAGAAATGTTATTGTTATTTTATAGTCATATGTTTGTGTCTTTGACCGTTTTATTAAAATTTGGGTGAATGGCTTTGATGAATTTCGCAACATGAGAAATGCTGGCGATTTTTAACATGCGCGTGATAAGAGAATAGGATATCCGGTGAATGAAAATATTTCAACAATGGTACAGCGTGTAAAAAAAGTTTCGCAGCGACAGTGAGTATGGAAAAAATTGAGTTTCATTGATAGCAGTAAACGAGCTTCGCCATATGAGAATTGCGTTTTTTAGCATGTGCATGATAAGAGAATGGGATTTCCGGTATATTGATTGAAATCATTGAATGCACTCAATAAAACTGGGCAGCACTAATAGGCAACAGAGGTTGTGTCCAACCCTACTAGAGCTCTCTTCTTTTCCTGAGCGCCTCGCGATCAATATATCGAGTCCCGGTCATCTCGCTACTTTTTCAAAAGGCATTTGAATTATAGCCAAATAAATGAAGTAAATAGTGCAAAACTGTTTTTATTCAACATCTCAGAAGTGGGATTTTCGAAAGGTAGAGTAAATTCGTCGATGAAATTGGATTTCATAAGTCAGGAATACTGAGAGTGTCGTGTTCACAATGTCCGAAACGGAAAATGGTGTCGAAACGAGGTCTAGTATTCAGTTTAGACAGATTAACCTTGATAAGGTTTTACCTACCTTTATCCCTGTGAAAGGCAAAAATAGAAACATCGAGACGTGGATAAAACGCATGGAAGAATTTGGTACTCTTTACGATTGGGACGAGACGATGATGACACATCATGTTCTAGCTAATTTGGATGGCGTTGCAAGACGGTGGAGAGATTCTGTTCTGGCGGAGGAAAGAACTTGGGCCGAATGGAAAGACCTACTGCTAGAAACCTTCCCTACACAAAAGAGTCAACTGGATCTTCGCATGAGTGCACAGGAGTATATTAAGAAGCCCGGTCAAGATATAACCGAATATTATTTTGAGAAGCTTTCAAGGTGTTTGAAAACACGAATGGATGAAAGCGAAATCATCGAGTGGATGGTACGCGGAATTAATAATCAACGCTATCGAGATTTCCTCGGACCGCTATCAAAGTATAAAAAGCCGCCTGAGCTGCTCCCAGATTTGATTGCGGCAGCGACATACATCAAGGACGTTAAGGAACGTCATGAAAGGAACAGTGACAGCAAAACTCCACACAAAACGTGTCAGCCACACTCGCTTATTAGAAAAACGTTCACATGTTTTAAATGCAGTCAACCAGGCCACTATGCTCGAGATTGTGAACGACTTAAACGCAATTCCCAAGTGTCGGAATCTAAACCTGTTCTCCACGTCGAAAGCAGTTCTAGCGATAACAAGTTTATTAAAGACGCTAAAATAAACTCAAAAACTGTGAAAAGCTACATCGATCTTGGAAGTAGTTGTGTGACTTTGAGGAGAGGCACTGCAGAACAGTTAGGTCTTACATACTACGAAGACGATGAATTACCGAATCTCGTTGGTTATGGAAGTGGTGTTGTGAAGCCAATAGGATTACTAACGACACATATAGATATCGAGGGAGTTTCGGCATACGTAAAAATTCATGTGGTACCAGACTCAGCTCAAAACATTCCGCTTCTGGTTAGTCATCCATTCACGGAGCAATCCCATGTTATCATCACTAGTGACACAAATGGATTAAAAGTGACAGAAACTGGAAACGAGCTAAAGAATATGGAAATTGGGAGTGATGCTGGTAGTAGTATAAAACTCGTTGTGGCGTGTTCGGACGTGATCCCCGCAAATTATCTCAGGCATGTCGCAGTTGTGACGGATGCGTCAAACGTCAGCTGCTACGTTGAAGGAGGGATACGAGACGGAGGGGGCTTGTTGATTCCACGATGTCTCATAGCAACAGACGACGATGGAAAAACATTCCTTCCAATTTTGAATGTCACAGACAAAGACGTCACGGTTCGTGCGGGGCAAATGTTGGCGAGGGGTAACGATTTCGCAAGTAATTTGGATGCAATTAGGACGTATAGGGAAGTCAACACAGATGACGTAACTGTTAACGAAATTAATACAGATGTGAAGGAAAGTGACCTGAACAAACTATTGAATTTAATTAATAACAATAAGAGTTTAATCGCAAAAAATATCTTTCAGGTGGGCTGCAGTAGCGATGTGGAAATGTCCATCGAGGTCACGACAGAAAAACCAGTTTGCTACAGGCCATACCGACTCTCTTATGCCGAAAGAAAGTGCAAGAGATGGTCAATGATTTGAAAGCGGCTGATATAGTAGAAGATAGCACCTCACCATATGCCAGTCCCATACTGCTAGTTCGAAAAAAAACGGGTGAGATGAGGCTATGTGTCGATTACAGGGGCTTAAATAAGGTTAGTGTAAAAGAGAAATTTCCATTGCCGCTTATAGATGATCAGCTCGATCAATTACATATTAAACGATATTTCACGAGTTTGGATCTCTTTAGCGGATACTATCAAGTACCGATAAGTAAAAGTTCTCGTAGTAAGACAGCGTTCATAGCCCCAGATGAGCATTATCAATTTAAAAGAATGCCATTTGGGCTGTGCAACGCACCTGCAGTCTTCCAGAGGTTAGTCAACACGATTTTGAGAAAGGTTCCAAACAATGCCGCAATGGCTTACTTAGACGACATAATTATTGCAAGCGATACCATCGAAGATGGACTGGATAAGTTACGTGATATTCTCAAGATTATTGAGCTCTCCGGATTAACGATAAGATAAGACAAATGCTACTTTTTGTGCGAAAAGATTGAGTATTTAGGTTTTAAAATTTCGTTAAATACAATAGAGCCAGGAACCAGGAAAATCGAAGCTATACGCAGCTTTCCAATACCTACAGATATCCGACAAGTCCGAAGTTTTGTTGGATTGTCGAGCTATTTCCGTAGGTTCGTAAAACAGTTTGCAAGTATTATCAGACCATTAACAGATTTCTTAAGCAAAAACACTTCGTTCGAATGGAGTGAAACTCAGCAAAGAGCTTTCGATGAAATCAAGAAAGCATTGACTAACTACCCTGTGCTTAGAATTTATAACCCGTATGCAAATACAGAGCTTCATACGGATGCAAGTTCCTCGGGAGTAGGTGCTGTTCTCTTGCAGGAGCAAAGTGATGGAAAATTCCATCCAGTAGCCTACTCTAGCAGAAAAACGTCCACGGAAGAGTCTAAATATTCATCAATAGAAGTGGAAGCACTTGCTATAGTAACCGCGTTAGAGAAGTTTAGGATATATCTTATTGGGATTAGCTTTTTTATAAGGACTGATTGCAATAGCCTAAAACTTTTAGACGGGAAGAAAGATTTGAATCCCAGAGTTGCACGATGGTTCATGAGGCTGTACGAATTTCAATATACCATCGAATATTATAAAGTTAGCCAAAATGTTGTTGCCGATAGCTTGAGTAGAAATCCTGTTTGCGCCCCGGAGGAGACTAGTCCTGCTAGTTTGTACGTTTTCGGTATTACAATTACTACAGATTGGGTGGCTGCAATGCAGAGAAAATGTCCAGAAGTATTGGAAGTAAGAAATAAACTCGAGGCCGGGGGTGCCCAAACTCATGAAAAATTTACGATGTGCCGGGAACGAGTTTATAAAACTACCAAAAATAAATGGAGGCTGGATGTACCGTTAGAACTCAGACAGGAACTTATATCTGAAGCTCATAGAAGTTTAGCCCATTTGGGTATCGTGAAAACTTTACATAAGCTCAAACAATGCTATTACTTTCCCTAAATGCAGGAACAAGTAGCGAAATATATCAATCGGTGCATAAATTGCTTGTATTATAAGACACCTGGTGGAAGGCAGCCAGGATTTTTGCATCCCCTCGACAAAGGTGGCTACCCATTTCATACTGTACATGCCGACCCCTTAGGCCCATTTAATAAAATTAAAAGTGAAAACAAGTATGTTTTCGTTTTGATAGATGGCTTTTAAAAATATGTTTTTTTAAAATCAGTTTACAATGTTGACACAAAGGACGCAATATTGTGTTTCAATGTGTTTATATCTCACTATAGGAAGCCTGTGCGAATAATTACCGATCGTGGCACAGCGTTGACTGCTCAAAAGTTTGAAGGGTATTGCGATAATTTTCAAATTACTCATGTAAAAATTGCCAGTCATACTCCCAGGGCAAACGGACAGGTCGATCGTTTAAACAAAAGCATTGTAGCTTCCCTTGGATATATATCAAAAGGACTTGATTGTACGGACTGGGATAAGAAACTTGGGGAAGTGCAATGGGCACTTAATAGTTCTGTTCAGCGGATAGCCCAGCAAACGCCATCCAGCTTAATATTCAGGTATCAATGTGTAGTCTTTCATGATAATCAGCTCACTAGAGAGATCCAAACGTTAAACACTGAAATAGAAAACAGGCCGCTTAATCAGAATGTGCAGTCGTTGTTAGAAAAAAATCGCGATGTTATGAAACTTCAATTTGATAAATCTAGCAAAAAACCACCGCAGTTAGCTGCCGGGGCTCTGGTATTGGTGAGGGTTGAAGCTCCGTCTACAGGAGAAAGTCGTAAACTTAGACCTCGCTTTAAGGGCCCTTATCAAGTTGTCAAGGTTCTCGAGAACGATCGCTACGTAATCAAAGATGTTGACGGGAAACAGCAATCTAGTCGTGTCTTCGAGGGCGTGTTTCCCATCGATATATTGAGGCCCATCTCGAATGATTGCAGTAATAGATTCAACAATGTAAAGCCTCACTGAACTTCGAGTTAAAATTTAATGTTAGATGATTTTTGAGTTCTTATTCCATTAATTTTGAAATTATGACTTTATTTAACATGATTGAACTTTTCCATGTTTCAAGTAACATTATGATGAACTTAGACTAAGATGAAATTGTATATAATTTGTAACAATAATTTGCAAAGAGAGGCGAGCATGACGAGGACGTCATAGGATCCATAGCGTGGCCGAGCTGTTGTATATTGATGGAAATCATTGAATGCACTCAATAAAACTGGGCAGCACTAATAGGCAACAGAGGTTGTGTCCAACCCTACTAGAGCTCTCTTCTTTTCCTGAGCGCCTCGCGATCAATATATCGAGTCCCGGTCATCTCGCTACTTTTTCAAAAGGCATTTGAATTATAGCCAAATAAATGAAGTAAATAGTGCGAAACTGTTTTTATTCAACAATGAGAACTATACGACAGTATGATACAGCGTGTACAAAAAGTTTAGTTGCGTGATAAGGAATTGCTTGAAAAGGAGACTGTTTGCAAGCATCTACATCAGAAACGTCTAAGAAGTGAAGTGTGAGTGACTGATAAGTTGTTGTATTAAAAATAATATTCAAAAGTGTTAAAGTGCCTTATTAATGATGGATTCAGCTGGTAAGTACCGAATTTTCAATATATAGAGTTAATGAAAATAAAACCGTAAAAAAATTATGATGATGAAATCAGTTCAAATTTTTCATGTGCCTCTATGTGTCTCTATATGACCATGTGTGTGTGTGTGTGGTTCTGTGTGAAAATAATTTGAGACACAAAATCTAAGCGAGTTAAAAGTAAAGCAGATGGGAAATAAAAGAGTAGTTTTTTCCGCTTCCAGGTTTAAAACGACGAACACTCAGCCCATTTAGCTCGGTAGGCAATAATCGGGACGCTACTGTAAAAAAAGCCAAAATAGAAGCACACATACAAGTATTCAACGATATCGCAAGATATTTTAAGCTTTGTACTAGCGTAAAAGACTTGGTTATTAACCAACCGTACAAAGTGCTGAATGGTAGCGTGAAGAAAACAAGATTTGGCGAAAAAATTTGTCTAGAATCGGAAGAGAAGGTACTGCTCTTGCCTGACCGATACAACAAGCTGATCGGGGAAACTTTGGACACTATAAGCAAAAGCTCGTTGTCGATTACATCCAAAGGTCTAGTCAAGGACGGTGCAGACATATACGATTTACATCTGGTTGATATTGGAAAATCTGTTGAGGAGAACCCAGTCGATGAATTAGAGAAGCCGGTATTATATGCGGACGAAGACGACACTATTGACGACACAATTTACTCCAGTAGAAAACATTGGTAGCGCCGGGAAATTCAACATCATCGCGACACATATTTTAATTATTAATATTATAAATACTCTTTATATTTGATCAAGTATATAATAAAATTTTACTATATAGAATCTATAATGTTTGACTGTCCCAGTTGTAGCAAAAGTTTTAATAGACCGGATAATTTGAAGCGCCACATTGAGAGTGTTCATGAACGAAAAAAGTCCATATGTAGTGCATGTAAAGTAGGTTTTACTAATTCGTGGAATTTAAAAAGGCATATTAAGTTAAAACATAATAGAGAGAGCTCATCAAATGTAAAAATGTTCCCAGCTAAAGAGGTAGATTGCGAGAGTTCATCGAATGTGGAGTTGAATAAGTCTGTGTCCGAAAGTAATCAAGGGGTGCAAGTTCAGCGTACAGCTATCAAAAGAAAGCATGATAATGTTGATACTATGCATTGCCATATTAGTGAAAAAGACACTATAAAATCATATTTTAAAAACCATCTGAGAAGTAATTTGCATAAAATAAATGTCGGTAAAATCAACAATGTTCAAGACGAGAAGGTGAAGAAAATTTCACAAGCATTTGTAAGTCGAATAGCCTCATACCAGATTAATAACGAAAATGAGAAATCAAGCATTGAGGAGTTTTTGAGAGGGGAGAATAATTGTTTCAAAGAACTATTGCAAAATCAATTTCATGAGCTTACTACGGTGAAAGTCAATGTGGAACTGTTGAATGTTGCAATTTACACTAAATTTGATGTGAACAAAGAAAATAGCTCGAGTGATTTGAAATCGTTTAATACAAAAAATGTTGTTGTTACTATCGGATGCGACCTTCATGAAGTGTATCAGAATTTTTCGGCTATTATTTTAAAGAAAAGTGAAGAGTTTCAAGAGCGGGATAGTGGATGGGCATTCTAACAGGTTCTCTACTTACAAGTCAACATTAATAAATATGAGCCATTTCCCGGGGGATCCTATTTACCACTGCCAAAAGAAGTTGCTTTGAAAAGAGCATATGTTAATATTGAAAATCCTGATGATGCATGTTTTGCCTGGGCTATTGTTTCAGCTTTATATCCTGCTGAACTAAACTGTGACCGCATCAGCTCATACCCATCTTATTCAAGTGTTTTAAACTTGGAGGGTGTTAGTATGCCGATTTGTTTGAACGATATCCCGATTGTTGAACAAACGAATGGGATAAGTGTCAACGTTTATGGGTGGAAGAACGGTTCCATTATTGGCCCATTTTATTATTCTAAAAATAGACAAAGGCAACACATAAATTTACTCTATATTGAGAACGATAGTGGTACTAATGGTCATTACTGCTGGATAAAAATCTAAGCCGATTGGTTAGAAGTGGATTGTCCCGCTACGAGCATAGATCATATTTATGCGATGGTTGTCTCCTAAAATTCACAACAATTGGGCGCTATAATAAACATATTGAGCATGACTGCAATAAAATCCGCACAATTCTACCAACAGACAATGATAAAATTTTGAAATTCGAAAATTTCGGGAAGCAGCTCAAAGTCCCCTTCATAGTCTATGCAGATTTTGAAGCTATATTGCAACCTATTCATTCATGTTTACCTTGCCCTGAAAGTTCATTTACAGAGAGCACTCATTGGCATTTACCATTTAGCTTTGCATATTATATCAAATGTAGTTATGATTCATCTCTTAACAAACTAGAAATATTTCGGGTGAAGGCTGTGCTGATGTTTTCTTGACTAGGCTGCAGCGCGATGTTGAGAAGATAATCAAAGTCTTAAAAAACAATAAGCCTATGCAAATAACTGCTTTATCTTGTCATATATGTGGACAAAAATTTGGTCCGGAAATTCAAAAAGTGCGAGACCATTGCCATTTAACTGGAGCATTTCGAGGTGCAGCATGTAATAATTGCAATCTTCTTTAGTTCATTCCAATTGTTTTCCATAACTTGAGTGGCTATGATGCCCACTTCATATTTCCAAACTTTGGAGGAAATTTTGATAATATCAGTGTCATTCCCAAAAATAGGGAGAAACACATTTCCTTTACGAAATACATGAGGATCGATGAACAAAACATTGCGTTAAGGTTTATCGGCTCATACCGATTCAGGAGCTGTAGTTTAGACCAATTTGCCGAAAACCTCAGCAAAGACAAATTTTTCGAAACCCGTCGATATCGTCACGACGATGAGCTGCTTGAACTTATCGTTAAGAAAGGTGTTTTTCCTTATGAGTACATTGATTGTTTCGATAAACTCAATGAGTCATCCATTACCAGCTAAATCATCGTTTTATAGCACATTGAAAAAAAAACAACATCACCGACGCAGAGTATGACCACGCTCAAAATGTTTGGAGAAAATTCATCTGTCGAGCTTAAGGCCAATACTCAGATATATACCTGATCACAGATGTGGTGCTACTGACAGATATATTTGAGGAGTTCAGAAATGTATGCTTGCAGACCTATAAACTTGATCCGGCTCATTATTTTACAGCACCCTCACTTAGTTGGGATTGTATGCTGAAAAGCACTAAAGTCGAGCTGGAACTGTTGATATTGATATGTACCAGTTTGTAAAGCGTGGGATAAGGAGCGGGCTATGTCAATGCAGTAAGGGACATGCAAGGGCAAATAACAAATACATCTTTCAATATGACTCAAATCGTGCTAGTAACTACATCTTGTATGTGGATGCGAATAATCTTTACGGGTGGGCAATGAGTCAGTACTTACCCATTAGCGACTTCCGTTGGCTAAATAGCCATGAAATTGAGCGCTTGGATGTAATGAATATTGAAGACGATGCTTCTAAGGGGATCATTTTGTCTGTTGACTTGCATTATCCAGTAGAACTCCATTCAACTCATAATGATCTCCCATTCTGCCCAGAAAATCAAGTTCCCCCTCTTGAAACTTCAAAATACAAAAAATTGCTGACGACTGAATCTGATAAACAGAATTATATTATTCATTATAGAAATTTAAAATAGTGTTTACGGTCCGGGCTCAAATTAGTAAAGATAAAACAGGCATTAGAATTTACTCAGTCACCCTGGCTAAAAACTTATATAGACTTAAATACCGAAATGCGTACAAAAGCCGCAACTGATTTCGAAAAAGACATTTATAAATTAATGAACAACAGCGTTTTTGGTAAAACGATGGAAAACGTGGACAAGCATGTTGATGTAAAAGTTTCGACCCATTGGGAAAACATTGGCAAGAAAAAAGAAGCAAATTATTATATTAGTAGACCTACTTTCACAGTAGTAAAGAAATCAATGAGGATTTGGTTCTGATTCAAATGAATCGGGTGAATGTTGAATATAAAAAGCTTATATATACCGGGTTCGCAATTCTTGATTTATCGAAAACACTCATGTATGATTTTCATTATAATTTTATTCAAAAGAAATATAAAGATCGGGCGCAGCTTCTCTATATGGACACACACTCATTCATCTATGACATTGAAACATCCGATATTTATGAAGACATTAAAAATAACATTAGCTTATTTGATACAAACAATTATGACATAGATAGCCCATATCATATTCCACATGCAAACAAAAAAGTGCTGGGGAAATTTAAGGATGAAAGCCCTCTAGCTCCCATTACAGAGTTCATTGGCACTAAAGCCAAATCTTATTGTATAGTTACCGATGAATCATGCATTAAAAAAATAAAAGGAATAAAAAAATCTGTAGTAAATAGAGAAATAGAACCATCAGACTTTCTTAAATGTGCTCAAAATAATAAGATAAAACATAAAATGTTTAGCAAAATGTATGTGTTCAGATGTGATAAGCATCTTATTTATACTAGATTAGTTAATAAAGTAAGCCTATCGGGTGATGATGATAAAAGATTCATTGTACCTAATTCTTGTAGTACATTAGCGTGGGGCAATAGTTTAATAAATAAATATACGTAGCATTATAAGAAAAAATAATGTTTATTATAGATAAGTTCAACAAAATTGTTATAATAAATCATTCTTATTTATCCATGAATTGTATTCTTTTGTAAATCCTAGCCATTTAACGTAGACTTTGGGTCCTTTCGCCTTCAAAACTTTTTCCACTAGGAAATCATTTGGGTATTTTGTTTTGCTCAGCTCCAGTTCATAGAAACAGTCTCGAACCGGGTTTCCTTGGTAGTCTTCAAGTAAGTATGTAACTGGATTCTTGAGCTGAACTCGACGAATTTTAAATATTTCAGTTGTCCAGTTTAGTGGGTAGCCCTTCTCGAACAGATGCTTGTATTTACTGATGCGAACACGCTTGCTAACCTTATATTTCAGCCATCCATAAGTTTTAGTATGATTGAAAGCTGAGGATAGTAAGCTGGATTCATTTGATTTGTTAACGTCAATAGGCCGCATCTTTATCGTACGATGCATAGTTTTATCGTACTGATTTGCTAAAGCTTTTATGTTTTTAACCCATTGATATGTACCATTTGCACAGAATTGTCGCCAAACCAGATTTTTCAGAGTTCTATTGAAGCGTTCCACAATCGATGCTTTTTTATGCTAAGTGTTGAGTAGTGATTAAAATTATATTTTTTCACCAGATGCTGAAAGATTTGGTTGAAAATTTTTTTTATATCATCTGTTTAAAGGTTCTTCGGCACTCTACCACCGCTACTATTGAAAATAGACTGCATGGCGTTTTTGACTCCTGTTCCAGTTTTGTTTTTGATTACGGTAAGTAGAAATGAATATCCATTGTTTACAGATCGGTAAGCGCCCATTTTAACTAGATCAGCTTGCCATAGATCATCCAATCCTTTTATTATTACATGCCGCCTTTTGAAAGTTTTTCTTGCGGGCTTGTGTAGCTCGTCAACAATGTGAGTTTTACTCATCACGCTCGTTTTTTATGGCTTATTTGAGTGTAAAGTTTTGTCATTTCTTCCATTATGTTTATATAAACTTGCTCAATTCTCTCCTTACTACTAGAATGCATATCAGCTATCCGCTTTTCTAATAGCTCGTTCTGCTGTTTGATAAGCTCATACTGATCGTTGATCAGCTGTTGTGTTTCAGCCTGATGGTATAAATTTGCCTGCTTAACTTTATCAATAATATCAACAATCATAGGTTGTGATAGTTTACTCTGATCCGTAATAAGTTTTCGTATTTCAGTGAATTGTGTAGAATTTGCTTGATCAATCTTTGTATAGAAGTCGTGTGCTTCGTTGCGGGACGTTGTTAAATTTGTATCAATATACTGCTTTGTTGCAGCATCGTTGTTATCAATCGGTTCAGCAAGTCTTTTTAAACGCTTGGATTTGATATCATAGTCACCATCTGCTGTTAGATTAAATCCCTCACCGGCTGGGCCTCGTAAACCTTGGGGTCCTTCAACAACGTGACCTACGGAAATACGTCCGAACTTATCAACACTCAAAGCAAGAATGATTGAAGAGCTTACCTCGATAATACTTAAATAATGATTTGGCTCTCGCGCAACTCTTCAATAATGGAGGCAATCTCGTTATGATGATTATTGTTACCAGCCTGGGCTGATCCTAGTAATAAGCGTAATCATTCAACTAGTTCATTGGGATCGTCCCAGTAAATATAATCAACACGTTCTTTAGGAAGATGCATCAATCCTTCGCCTTTATGCAAGCTAACATTTTTAATGAGGTTTTTGATAATTTTCTTATATTTAAATGACTTGCTTCCAGATACTTGTTCATTTTTATCATAGTTTCGAAAGAATGCATTAGTTCTATGTGATATATCTTTATAAGCATCCAAATCGAGTTTAGTATTATTTTCAGGATATTTCTTGAATAACAGTTCAAATAAACCAACAGTACCATCATACGTTCTATCCGCTACATGTACCGTATTATCAGACATCAAATCGATGAATGAGTTGCCAATTTTCAGCTTATGAGTATTGGAATCGATGAATACTCCAAATTTAATATCGGAAGTTTTTTCACCAATCGATTGTATATACTTCGAAACATCTGTATTTGTAGAGGATTGAAGCTCTTGTTTAATCGGTGTGGATGTCGAAACTGCATTATAAAGTTCATCGCTCGTTTGCATTAGACTATCTGGTTCGCGGCTCTTGATAAATGTATCTTCATCATTTGGTTCTTCTTTTTACTAATGTTCGAAGAAGAACATTAGTATTAAAATCACTTTGGCCAAAAATTCATATTTCTATATATATATATATATATATATATATATATATATATATATATATATATATATATATATATATATATATATATATATATATATATATATATATATATATATATATATATATATATATATATATATATATATATATATATATATATATATCTATATATATATATATATATATATATATATATATATATATATATATATATATATATATATATATATATATATATATATATATATATATATCAACAAAAAATTTCAGTGAAAAAATCTCAGGAACGCGCAATCCGATTGAGCTGAAATTTTCAGGACACATTGGTGTATATGCAGAATAGTGCCAGGTCTCACAAAAAGTTAATAATCTTTAACCCTTTGGCGCCGGCGGCCATTTTAGTGATATTTTTAATATACCTATTATTCCGTACACAAATAAGCTTTGCAAAAATAAAGTTGACGAAATAAATTTTGAACCTGTTTTACATGTGAATCGGATAATGTTTTGGAATTTATTAACCCCATGTGTGCGCTGGGTGCCTAAAAACAGAACGGGAAAACTTGAAAATTTTTAAATTGCGATAACTTTTGACAGAGTTATTTAATCATTACGAAATTTTTAGGACATATTGGTATTATTTAGCTGTAGATTTGTGTAGCTTTTAATGAGTATGCTGGCAACCCTGTTGCCAGCACACTCATTAAAAGCCAAAACTCGCCAAAACCCAAAACTCGCTGCAGGTAATCCTAAATTTCTTTATACTCCTATAACTTCAAATGTAATATAACAACGTGAAGCAGATGTGATATATTCTTGGCTTTGATACTGGCGAAAGGTTGCCAGCACGAGTCGGTTGTGCTACTTTTGTATCAATAAATGCTTACAGTTAGTATTCATACCAGAAACATTTACAATGAAAATAAATAACCGATGTTTCAATTCCCAAAGTTCTGCAAATTTTTCGGATCGCAGCCCCAAACACGAACTTCAGTTAGTGTTGCAGGCACTGAGCATTTTCTTCATTGATGTTATATGAGATGCTGCTTTCAAAATTATGTGAAATAAGCAACTGATAACGAATATAATTAACCCGTGTTTTGCTCTCATTAACGTTGAAACTCATGCCAGTGGTAATATCTGAAACCTTCCACCATATGAGTTATAATGCATTCTTGAGACCAAAGTAGAACGTGGCGTTTGAAACAGTTTGGCCGTAATAAGCAGCTCATGTGGTTGAATATGCACTCAAAACCTGCACGATTCTTCTACTGTTCTTCGAACATTAGTGTTTCTAGCGGTTCAGGTGCGCTAGAGTTTTTTAACTATGGGTATGTTCAAGGGATCAGCTGATCAGTGGCGGCTCGTCAGGGACGGCAAGGTCGGCAGTGCCGACCCAAAACTCCTGACCATTTCATGCAAAGTGAGATCGTTAATTTTATAAAATATCCTGTGATTATCAAATCACTATTTAAAAAAATATTTTTATGATATTTATATCTTTTTTATTTGTCAAAACTTTACTGATAATTACACATTGCGCCTGCTTTTTTACTCTGTGTAATATTTGAATTTTACCAATTTCCTTTGATTGCATGCATTTAGGCGTCATATTTATCCCGGGTCGGCAAGCCGATGAAATGAGATCATAATTGCCTTGCTAAATCAAATTTGCTGGCGGCTCGTAGACGATAATTCCATTCATAGGTTTACATACTGCAAGCTCAACTATGGGTCGGCAAGCCGTACTCATCACTTTTCATGTACATGCCTTGTATTCGCTGCCGTCACGATCGATGCATGATTCTTTGCCGTGTGTATCAGCGTTAGCAACTAATGAATAGGAGCGGGCCGAATTGTGCTATGAAATATGACAATTTTATTTAATAACATTGTTCGGTTCGCAATTTTTCTCTGCTCCGAAACACTGAGACGTATATTTTCATCAACTGGCTGGGTGGACTTTTCGTTGGGCCGCTGAAAAGCATAATTTGTGGGTCGGCATGCCGTGCCTGAGATTTCTCTTAGCATATATGCGGTGCTTTGATATGTTATGAAAATGTTGTTTTGGCATAATACAGGTGCTTAAAAATAATTTTGATTTGAACAATTTGTTTTATTTTTGTTGTTTCGGAAGAAATTTGGTTGGAATGAAATATATATTTTTGCAATAAATATATATTTTTTCAAATTTATATTTGTCATAATTTCAACTTTGGGTTGAAAAGTACTTGTTAAAAATAAAATGAAATTAGCAATTTACGATGAAGCTGTTGATTAGATATGACACCGCATCGATTTGATAGATTTTTACTTTTATAACGGATATATTAAATATGTGCACCCAAGTTTTGTTTTAATGTTTTTAAAATTCTTTTGTCAGCTTTGCTTTAAAGATCGGTGAATATATAGACACCGTCAAAGATGCAAAATTTAAAATACATCTCTCATGTCGCGACTTTGTTGTAGGTTTTTTAGCATATTCGGAAAATTATTGGTGGGTATGCTAGCATATTCTTGCAGTATGGTATTTTTGTTGTAATAACTGCCGACCCATTCGAAAGTACCACGAGCCGCCACTGCAGCTGATTTCTTAACAAGCTCTTTCAGAGGTTCCGTAATTGGTTTCAAATCTTCTTCCAGTTTCTTATAGCTGATTTCCTTGCCAGACTTTAGCGAATTAAACTTTTTTCGTATGACAATGGAAGTTTTAACAATATCTTGGATCAATTGTTAATTCAAGGTTTTTTTTGTCCTAGTTTTCTTATGACCTCCATTTGTTTATAAAGTCTAATCGTCATATCCATCTGCTCAATAGAGGTGTTTTTACTAATGTTCGAAGAACAATGGTATTAAACTCGTTTCGCCGAAAATTCATATTTCTTTATATATATATATATATATATATATATATATATATATATATATATATATATATATATATATATATATATATATATATATATATATATATATATATATATATATATATATATATATATATATATATATATATATATATATATATAATGATTAAGGGAGATAATCTCTGGAGTAGCCGATCCAATTGAGCTGAAATTTTCGGAGAACGTAGGTGTATATAATAGGTAGGTCCACAATTTTCTCAAATTCAGATATCCTAAACATTTTGGCGGCGGCGAGCGTTTTAGTGAATTTTGAGGAACTCCTATATTTCCAAGCAGTGTAAATTTATGTTAAAGAAAAGTATTGGGAACAAAAACTTTTTATGTTTTAAGCTTGCTTATGATAAAGAATCGGAAATTTTGAGCCGTGTGTGGGTGCAGGGTGCCTAAAAGTAGGCAAGGATTTTTTTAAAAATTTTGATTTGTCATTACTTGTAAGAAAAACAATTGATCATCATGAAAATTACAAAGCGTATTGATGTTGACTAAAATTTAGCACGTAGAGATTTTCAGCATAAAGTGGGTAACCCTGTAGCTGTGGCAGGCTGCTGAAAAAAAAATCCTTCAAATCATTGACCTTCCTGAAAAGTTTTTGATTTTTGACAAAAATTTCAAATCTTTGATAAATTTTATCCTTTGTTCTTCATCTCAAGATAAAATGTTCAAAATTCCGTTTTGCACAAGAACGGCAGCCCATCACCAAATTACCTCTATTTTCAGCACTCAAAAGTTCTGTTCACGAGAACTGACGACCGAATAATCCGATCATAATGAAATTTACAGGATATGTTGGTATTAGCTAGGACCAGGTCTGATAGAAGTGATTTTGAAATGCGGTTAACCCTGTGGCAGTGGTGCCATCTTGAAAAATAGCTGAGAAAAAAAACTGGTTTTAGGCCTACAACTTCCGATTCAGCCAGCAGATTTGGACAAGATTCATACAGTACTTGGATCTTACTTTAGGTAACATTTGATAAAAATTTGGTTGAAAAATTATAATAGAGTTGCCAGCTATGGTGATTTTTGTCTCCTAAATCTTGCAACTTTGCTCAGCAAAATAAAGTTTTTTTCCCTATAACTTCCGGTCCAGTGCAGAAATCAAAACGAAGATCACGCAGTAAATGGACCTTAATGTGAGCCAAATGTCGTAGAAATTTCGTACCAAAATCATGAAAGCTATGACAATTTTTGTAATTTTGTAAAATTTCTTTACTGAGCGATTATGTCATTAGATTTGCAAATGGAAATGATCCTGCAATGAAAATAAACCACAAATATGAACGCTTTTAAAATTTGAAAAGTTTTGAGGGTGGTAGTCCTAAAATTCTTTTCACCCGTAGAACTTCCAGCGCAGTTATTCAATCGAAACGAAATTTACTGGTTGGGTTTAGCTTAACGTAAAGCAGACTTGGTATGTATTTTGCTGCTGACACAGGCTAACCAGCATTAGCCATTTTCGTAAATATTGCACCAACAAATGCTTCAAATTACGCTCTCATATGCAAAGCATTTGCAATAAAAATAAGGAATCAATTTTCAAATTTTCCGAGTTTTGAACATTTTTCGGATGGCAGCCTCAAACAACGTTTAACCGCTGAAACTTTCGATGAAATCCTGCGATGAGAACGAGATTCAAAGGATAAGTTGATTTGAGTATGAGCTTGTTATGGTAAACTTATTACTGCTTTGTTCGGAAAGTGTTGCCAGCACTGAACATTTACATCATTTGTGTTATATTTGAGTTTTGTTGCTTTGGATAAGGAATGGTTGATATGATTCTACAAAACAGTGTATTACGTCTTTCCACACTTTTTTGTCACTCAAAGACAATTTCTTCGAAAATTAGTTTTCTAGCGGTTCAGGTGCGCTAGAATTTTTCGATTCAACTGGGCTGTTTACCAGTTCAACAGCGCTGTTTATCTGTTAAACTGTGGATCTGGTGCTGATTAGCGATCTGTTTTGCGGTTCCCATTTAAGCTGATAGACTCTGTTGAGCGGTTCCGTTCAAGTTCAAAGTAAGTGTTAAACTAATTCCAAATTTGCAATATCGCTCGCTTTTATAATTGAATAAAAGTATCGAACCCTTTCCGATATCTTCCTTTTTCAACGCTGCAGTTCTTGTCGATCACTAGAAAGCCATAATCGTTTTGCCAACACTCACCGCATGCGTTACGGAACTGATTGAATGTCATATCACTATTAACATGATCGTTGTATATATGTCTCAGGTTCATATCATCCTGTTTGAAGATTATAATGAGATTGGCGTTATCTCGTATCAAATGCTTAGGAATTCTAGTGTATGTTTGACATAGGTAAAAGCTGTCAACATCTTGATGTCTTCCCATGCTAAAGTACGCTCGTATATTATGCTGGCGCTCACATGCTACATCATCGAATATGAATACAGAGTTGGATTTTGCTTGTTCTGGAGGAACTATTTCCGAATTGTTTGAAAACGTGTAGTAGCCTATGCTCTTTACTCGATCAAGAATTTGACTTAAATATTGATACTTTGGTTGTTGTAGAGACTTCGAATAAATGTAGAGATTTGCGAATTTCAGGCCATTTTGGTGGGTTATTAAAGCGAGCATTAAATTAGTTTTCCCGCAGTTTGATGGTCCAGCAATCAGTGACCGAATGCTATTTGGTAGTAAGGACCCATGCTTATGTTCATTCTGCCCCTCAGTAATTGAGATATTTTTGACAGATAGAGATTCACGCTGTTTGATAAATCGCATTTTTCTCCGTTGACTGTACAAACATTTATAAAAACACTTGTTTATATAGCTTTGCTGCCATTCGATTTACGCTTCAGACTGAAACAATAGTGTGTGTGCTGAAAAAGTATATAAGTGATATGATTACTCATAGCAACATCATTGGTAGAAAGTCGTTCAATCGAAAGAAGTCAGCAAAAGGCAGCGGCTTACTAAATTCTATTATAAGCAGTCTCCCAGTTGAACTGCACATACCCGGCTATCAATATTGCGGCCCTGGTACAAAGTTAAAAGAAAGTTTACAAAGATGTGATCCAGGTGTAAATCCTTTGGATCAGGCCTGTAAACAACATGATATAGCATATTCTACTCATAAAGATACTCAAAACCGAAATATTGCCGATCGAATTTTAGCGGGAAAGGCGTGGGAACGGGTCAAGTCAAGAGAAGCAATTTTGGGTGAACGCACCAGTGCTTGGCTTGTGACAAATTTGATGAAAGCGAAAGCAAAAGCTGGAATGGGGTACTCATCGCAAATCAAGACGAAGAAGAAGAAAAACTCTCGGGTGAAAAAAAGCAATGTGAGAAAATATCAAATACCATCTTATAAACAAGTGGTCAGAAAAGCGCGACATATACTAAAACTTTGCAATCCACAAAGTACATCGAAAGCAATTCAAATCGCATCCGACGCAGTCAAAACCGTTCTTAAAAATCGAAAGAAGCCCATGCAAATTCCTAGGATTATACCTATTCCGAAAACTGGAGGAGTGTTGCCTATTATCGCTATACTAGCTGCTATAGGATCTTTGATCGGAGGCGGTTCAGCGGGAGCTAACGCCATTCATTCTGCTCAAAGTGCTAAGAAAAAACTAGAAGAAGCTATTCGACACAATAAAAGAATGGAGGAAGTTGCGGTAGGTCGTGGCATTTATTTGAGGCCGCATAAAAAGGGGCTTGAACTATACCTGAAGCCTTCAAAAAACTAATAGAGAAGCTACCCAATAGACCGCTAAATGAAAATGAGTTGAATGAATTTCGCAAACGGCATATTACACATTTTATAGGAGTATACATGCGCGATACTTTACCTAAGAAACCATGGCTATGTGAACGAGGAATAGTGAATTTGGACAACTTATCTGGACCGGGAACACATTGGGTAGCATATAGTAAGCATAACCAAAACATTGAGTACTTTGACAGGTTTGGCAATCTTCAACCATCGAATGAAATCATTATGTATCTTGGACGAAACATAAAATATAATCATGACCGTTATCAGGACTATAACACAACAGTTTGTGGTCATTTATGCTTAGTGTTCTTATTACGAAAACAATGTGAAGATGAATCGTATAAATAAAGCTTGCTTACATGAAAATCAGTTATTTTATTTCATGCAGTCATGTCTTAAGGCTGGTACTGAGTTCGAGTTCACGTGAAATTTTGACATGTCTCCATTATCTGGTCATTCTTTCGAGCGAAAATTTTGGCAATGGAGAAAAGCAGAGACAATGCTCATTTCTGACGGATAAAATGTCAAGAATTTCACTTTTCGATCGATTTTCTTATTGGAAAGGCATTTGCACTGCTCCGTTTTCAAATTGAAACACCAAATGTCACTTTTTCACTCGAAAGAATGAACTGCACAAACTAAATTGGCGTGAAATGATTGGAGACATGTTTCAGTGCCATCTACGTTCTCAACGCGAAAGCAACTTCAAAGCAACTTTTCATGCTAAGAACTTAGTACCACTCTTGTTTATTTTCATGCTAAATTTTCGCCGAAACAGATTTCACTTGAAATTTTGTATGAAAATTTCACGTGAAATCGAACTCAGTACTATGCTTTATGCATTAAGTTTCACCGGAGACAAATCAGTGTTGAGCGTGGACTATTTTCCCATTCTAGAACTGCAAACAGATTATGTATGTGGGCTGGTCGATTTTCAAACCTATAACTCGATACCGAACGTCGATACAAACAACAACTTATTTCATATTGACAACACGGTGATTGAAATACCAATAGGATCATACGAGATTGATGATATCGCAAAGTATATAAAAACAGTTTTGGGCAGGTCGAAGAAGAATTTACAAGTTTCATTGCATGCAAATAACAATACACTGCAAGTGGAAATCAAAAGCAATGCGGGAATATATTTCACTAGGTTGAATTCCATTGGATCACTATTAGGCTTCAGCAAGCAAGTGCTTACACCGAACGTCATCCATAAATCCGACTTGCCGGTCAATATAATCAAAGTAAATGCGATTCGTGTGGAATACAATATCATTTCCGGGTCATATTCCAATAGTTCCAAAGTGCATACAGTCCATGAGTTTTCTCCGAAAGTTGCACCAGGGTATAAAATAGTTGAGGTTCCGAAAAATGTGATATATTTACCGGTGAACTCCAGACGGATAAGTACAATCACGCCGAAGCTTGTGGATCAGGACGGGGATCTAGTGAATTTTAGAGGAGAAAACATAACAATAAGACTTCATTTGAAACCGATAGACTATGCAGGTTTATAATAGAATTGTGAATAAAAATCCCAGAGCATACACGATTGATGGCATTCACTCAGCATCTCTTGAACATCAAACAACGAAAATTCAACGAAGAAGAAGAACCCCTTTAAAGGCTTATGATAAAAAGTTTCTCATATCACAAGGATTTACGCTGAAGAAAAATTGAATTCTATACAAAATGGCCGACATACTACAAGTGGCGGAAAGTGTTAGCTATGATAACAGCATATCGAAAATCGAATAACACAGCTACTCGCCATTCGTTAATGCTTTTAACAACAATGATGAAATTCGTATTGCAATTCAAAACCAAGATCTATTTTTGTTGCCGTGTGAGACTCTTGCCTACATCGAGGGCCAAATATTCAAAGGAGAGGCAATTGTGAAACCTGACGATGTTCATTTAACGAATAACGCAATCGCTTTTTTGTTTGAAGAAATCCGCTACGAACTGAATGGCATCGAAATCGATCGTGCAAAAAACCTAGGCTTGACGTCGACAGTCAAAAACAAAATATTGTTATCAGAGAATGAGAGCAAAATGCTACTTAACGCATGCTGGTCGATCACTAATTTAAGCATAAATTCAGATGCGACTTTTAATTTTTGCATTCCACTGAAAATGCTATTAGGTTTTGCCGAAGATTTCAAAAAAATTATAATGAATGCACGACACGAGTTGGTGCTGATTCGTTCCAGAACTGACCTGAATTCACAATTTTGCAAAACCGAACCGCCATGTTCAATGAAGATTTCCAAGCTGCAATGGCATATGCCTCACGTTACCGTGTCTGATCAAGATAAGCTCGGATTGCTGAAAATAACCGAAGCCAATCGTTTTCTGGACATTGCTTTTCGATCATGGGACTTGTATGAACTTCCATCGGTTCCGCAAACAACGCATCATATATGGCCAATCAAAACATCAAATCAAATGGAGAAGCCATGTTATGTAATATTCGCTTTTCAAACTGCCCGAAAAAATGACAAGGCAAAAGATGCACATAAATTTGATACATGTCATTTGACGAATTTCAAAGTTCATTTAAACTCGGAAGTTTACCCATACCAGGATCTGAACATTAAATTTGATAAGGATCAGTTTGCATTACTGTACGATATGTATTGCAAATTCCAATCATCTTACCACAATAAATCGCCGCAACCGTTGATAAGTCGAGAACAATTCAAATCAATCGCGCCTCTCATCGTTATCGATTGCTCTCGGCAAAATGAAGCAATTAAAGCAGGGCCCGTGGATGTTCGAGTGGAATTCCAGCCTTCGCAAAACATTCCTGAAAACACGTCTACATACAGCCTACTGCTACATGATAAGCTATTTACATACAATTCTCTAACATCGCAAATATTGGCGCATTAAAAAATAGTAATGTTTTTTATATCATTAATTATTTCCCACCATAGGTTAGACAGCTGACTCATCATCAAGCACCAATACTCTTCAACATTTACTACGATTCCTGTTCCTACTGCCTTAGCGTGTGGACGCTCCTTGTATAAGATTTCTGGTGACAGTGGAATTTTTGTTAAATTTGTAGTGACGCCATCTTGGCTTGGGTTATAGTTGTGAGGTGATACTGCTGTGTTATTGTGAGTCGAATATCTGGATTTCAGTAAGTTTTTTGATAATATTTGTTGCTGTGTAAGCATATAAAGAAGTATTCAACTCTGTAATTAAGAGTATATAGCTGTGCCCTTGAGTATTCGGTTGCGTTAGGTTTGGAAATTATCATACACGTGTTGAGCCGATTGAAGAAAAGTGTAAGCAAGACGCATCAGGATGGGGTCGGAGCCCCCTGATAGACTAAATTTAGATAGTAGTGTTAAGAAGAAGAGGAAAACAGAAACGAGGGCTGAAGGTTATAGTTTGATTTCAAAAGGGGCGAGAAAAGAAATGCCGATATAATTGCTAGGTGTAAATGATGAAATGGATAGAGAAGTTTTGGATAGTACTACAGTACAAGAAGGTAAAAATAAAAGTGAAGTAAATAAGTATGCAAACAGATATAAAGTAAACTCAAAAAAGAACTATCCGGTGCTAATGATTGCTAAAGATGTTAACGAGAAGAGAGTCAGATTAGATCCTGTTCTATTATATAAGATCAAAAAAGAACGTGCTATTGTAGGAATCACTGAAGTGAAGAGCGTCGGATATAATAAGATAAAAGTGATTTTTGGTAAAGCTGAAGATGCAAATAGTTTTGTAGACAGAGGAAAGACTGAGCTTAGTGAATATATGATCTTTATTCCAAACAATTTTATTTATAGGTTTGGCATTGTCAAACAAATCCCGCTATGTTTTAATGAAAACGAGTTCCTAAACGGTGATCCGTGCAATAAGTATGGCAATATTTTAGATAATAATAAAATAGTTAGTGTTTGTAGGATTATGAGAAGGGAGAAGGAAAATAAAGAAAGTCTTGTGCCAACGACTACAGTTAAGATTACGTTCGAAGGAGACGAATTACCTGATGGGATTAAGTTCGACTTTCTTAAGATAAGAGTTGATTACTATATACAGAGGCCTAAACAATGTTTTAATTGTGGAAGACTGGGTCATTTTGCGGCACACTGTAAAAGTGCAAATAAGAGGTGTTTAAATTGTGCCTCAGAGGAGTGCGACGGAATTTATCTTGACATTAAATGCTTACTATGTAAAGCAAACGATCACAATGCCGTCAACAGAAACTGCCCTAAATGGATTAAAGAGAAAGAAAATTTGGAAATGGCATCAAAACTAAACTTATCAGTTCCGGAAGTGAGGAAATTGTATTTCGAAAATAGTTTTGAGAGTCTAAACGAAGTAAATCTCAACGATGAGGGAGTCTTCCCTATGTTAAATAAGTCAAGATACAATAATAATAGAGATCAACAAAAGGATGCTAACAGGACAGTGTTCAAAACTAGCTATAGAAATATGTTAGTAGAGAGGGTTGTCAAGCCGAACAAACTTATTGTAGGTGAAACAATGAGTTCTGACCCTTTGAAGACAGTATTTAGATGCGCCATGAAACTCAAAGCGACAAAGATTGAAAGACTGATTAATAATCTACTAGAATCCATGAAGAAGGAACAAACTAGAACTGAGAGAACTGTTAATGAGGAACCTTTAAGTAACAATTTTGGGAAAATTAACCAGGAATGTGGCATTCCAGTAGATGAGATGGTAAAAGATATAGAAAATAAAGGTCACACCAGTCAGATATAAATTAAACTACATAATTTTTTTTAAACATTAAAAATAATGAAAATAATTCAATTCAACATACAAGGCTTGAGAAAGAATCTGAATAGTCTAACGATTTATTTAAATAACAACCAGATTGACATTGCTTTAATTGCCGAATCTTTGCTTTAATTGCCGAATCTTTGCTTCCATATGATTTCAATAAAGTAAATTTAATAAATGGTTACAAGGGAATATTCAAAAACAGAGATAATAGACTAGGAGGAGGTGTTGCTATATTCATAAAAGAGACATCAAGTTCAAAGAAATAGTAGTAGATGATGAAATCGAATTTATATGTATTAAAACGCTAAATTTAACAAGGAACATAATGATTGGATCTATTTATATCCCACCTAACTTTAATAATGAGATATTTGATAAGAATTTTAGAAATTTCTTAAGTAAGCTAGGAGGCAACGGAGAATTTATCATCGGCGGAGACTTCAATGCAAGAAGCAAGAAATGGGGGGACCATATGCAAAATGCAAGAGGTCGTAGATTATTGAATATTATAAGTGATTTTCAATTAAGAGTATTAAATAATGGAATGTTTACTTATAATTACAACTTTAATGGTATGAAAGGGAGATCGGTACCAGATATCACTATGACTAACATGTATGATAGAATGAACTAAAGGTGTGAGTTCAATAAGCTTAGCAATAGTGGTCATAAATTAATAACAATAGAAGTAGTTTGTAGCAGAATAATTCATACAAGGAAAATAAACCAAGCGAAATTGATGAGTGAGATTAAGGAATTAAGGATATCGGATAATTTAGAAGAAATTATGAAGGACTTTGATTTGTTGGTAAATAACAATACACAGATTAATAAAGATAGGTAATTGGTCAGAGAAAATGTTCAGGAGAACAAGTCAGAGAAAATGTTCAGGAAAAAGCAATTTAATAAAAGGAAAACCCCAAAAAATTATAGGTTGTGGATGAAGGTTTGTGAGAAGTGGAAGACTGAAGTGCGAAGTGCCAGGCTTGGGAGAAGAAAATGACTGAGATATCTAGAGAGGGGAATATTAAAGAGTTCTGGGACTTTAATAGGAGACTTAAAAAGAACTATACACCAACAAACCCCTCAAGCTGGGATGAGGCGAATAGTAAAAGCTATCTTGAAATGTTGGGGAAAAAAATAAGTAATCATAACAATATAGTGTCTAGATTAGAAGTAAATGGTAGCGTAGAAGAATTTAGCGTAAATCAGCTAAAAAATGTACTGGAAAGACACAGTAAGAAATCTGCCCCGGGAGTGGATAATGTTACTTATGAGATGGTTAAAACTCTCAACGATGGAAGCCTGGAAAACGTAACGGTTGCACTAAACAGAGTCATCGAAGGATGCTATCCGGATATAAAACTTCTTAAAATTAGAATTTCGCCTATCTTAAAACCTGGGAAGGATCCTAATAGCTTAGATAGCTATAGACCAATTTCGCTGATAAACATTTTCATTAAAGTCCCAAATAACTTAATCAAAGATAAACTTCTTAAGAATAATTTATTATATAATTTTATACCTAAAGTCAGGCTTGCGTACATGGCAGGAAGGTCCACTCAGACCTGTAATAATCAAATCGATCATTTTCTAAGGGAGAAGGGTGCAAAACATGAAAAATTTATGGCTGTAAGTGTTGACATTTTGAATGCATACGAGAGAGTTGACGCTAAAAAACTAATGGGAATCTTAATTAAGTTAAATATACCTCCTGAATTCATTAATTGGATTACCTTCTTTTTAAATAATATAACGCTATTTTTGGGTGAGAGCCATTATAATGTGAGAAATGGGTTACCGAAAGGGGATGTGCTGAGTCCTCGCCTTTTTAATATTTATACGGCTGAGTTACATAGCAGAATATTAGGATGTTCCAGTATGCGGATGACTTTTTCATTATCTCTCATAACAAAAACTGGATAAAGTGCTTTGAGTACCTTCAGTGTGCCATGGATGAATTTATTAGCAAATGTAATAATCGTAATCTTATTATTAATGACAGCAAATGTAGTGCTATCTGTTTTGGAAGGGATAGGAATCTGCAACAAAACATAACAATAAACAATAACCCAGTCCAATGGACAAATAGAATACAATTTCTAGGATGTCTATATAATAAGAAACTTACAATTGTGGACGGTCTAATCAACAAAGTGGAAAGGAATGAAATATATGCAAAACCATTTAAGATTTTAACAGGCTTGAATAGAGGATTGGATGTGGAAAAAAGCCTACTGGCATATAAGGCATTTTATAGGTCTAAGGTAGAATCGCCAATTACTAGTTATTGTGGAGCGCCGAAGTACTTTTTCATAAAGTTAGATGCAATGAAATGCAGAATACGGAAAAGATGTTTGGGAGTTCCGCAGAACACGGCTAATATAATCACACTCTCGTTGGCAAATGAGTTACCAAGCCATCTTAGGGTTCTACAACTGACAGCAAAGGAAGTGTTAAAACTAAGAACAACAAATTTGGATAGGTATATTAATATAATAAACAGTAGTACAAAATCGAATTATAGCATAGTGTACAACAAATTTAAGGATTTATTTGACCAATTTGGGATTATTATTCTGGAAGAAAAACCTGAAAAACTTAAAATTCTATGCAAACGTGAAGGAAGTTTTGGTAATTTAAATTTTAACAGTTCCGTGGATATAAATACGGAAATAGACAACATTTTCAATAGAAGTGTGTGCGAAAATAGCACTGTAATGTTATGCGATGGTGCAAAGAACATCTTGGGTGTAGGAGGAGCTGCAAGCACCTGGAGCATGAGCACAATAGTCCAGTTTAAATTAAGAAAAACATCGTCAATAGTTAACTGCGAACTGCTAAGTATTATGGTAGCGATTAAATTAGGTGTAGGATTAGGCTCTTAAAATATTGTAGTTTTAACAGACTCTAATGTTGCGTGCATGGAACTAGATAGTAATCCTAGTAGAAAAAATATCACTAGTCAAATTTATGAATATATTAAGGAAATTCAGGACTTAACAGTCAAAGTCATATGGATACCAGTACATTCAGGCCATAGCAAAACGAAAGCTATTGACGAGTTAGCAAAAAGTGCCTTTTTATGTGATAACGGGGAATTATACGGCTATGAATCGGATGAAATTTTTGAAAGTATCAACAAAAGAATCTTAGATGAATGGAAATCTGAGTTCTTATGTAAAGTTAGAAACTTAAAACCATGTGCATGGGCTAACACAGATTTGATATTTAGGAATAAAGTTTGATTTAGGGATCTAAATTTAGGAAATAAGGCTGTAAAAATTATCAATAGATTAATGGTTAACAATGCCCTTAACAATAAGAATAGAGTAAGGATGAGAATCTATGAAGACATAAATTGTGAATTATGTGGAGAAATAGATGATATAGATCACAAAATATTTAAGTGCACCGAATCCGAAAGGGACAGATTGATTTTTGATTGTTTTAAAGCGAATAAATCGGTTAATGAATTAATAGTCAAACATAACAGAAATCACCTGAAACAACTAGGTGAGTTCCTTGTAAGATGTGAAATTAACATTTAACAAAAGATTTAAATTTAAAATTTTGTGTAGATTTGATGGAACCAGATTTCTTGAAATCCTTTTTCCCTCCCAAATCTCCTGTAATACCAACAAAAATCAATGTTCAAAGCAATATATCCAATCGCTAAAAAAATTATAATTAAAATAAAATAATTTTTGTGAATTTTAAAGAATTAAACTAAATTCAACTAATCGAGTCAACGTTGGCTGTTGTCTGCTGGTCAGGAAGCCAGGACTCTTTCTGCAAAGTGTAGAAAAAGCCGGAGGAAAAAAAAAATACATTTACTAGTTAATATGCAATGTACGAAATTCATAGAATAATAAATGCAGCTTTTGATACAAAATTCGTTTTTTCATTGCCTGGATGTGTATATATAAATAATAAACAAGATCAAAAGTGTTCATTCTTGCAAGAGAGCTCGGTGAAAAGAGAAAAACTCTAGTGCACCTGAACCGCTAGAAACACTAATGTTCGAAGAACAGTAGAAGAATCGTGCAGGTTTTGAGTGCATATTCCACCACATGAGCTGCTTATTACGGCCAAACTGTTTCAAATGCCACGTTTTACTTTGGTCTCAAGAATGCATTATAACTCATATGTAAGAAGGTTTCAGATATTACCACTAGCATGGGTTTCAAAGTTTATGAAAGAAAAACACTTGTTAATTATATTCGTTATCAGTTGCTTATTTCACCAAACTTTGAAAGCAGCATCTCATATAACATCAATGAAGAAAATGCTCAGTGCCTGCAGCACTGTAACTGAAGTTGGTGTTTGGGGCTGCGATCCGAAAAATTTGCAGAACTTAGGGAATTGAAACATCGGTTATTTATTTTCATTGTAAATGTTTCCGGTATGAATACTAACTGTAAGCATTTATTGATACAAAAGTAGCACAACCGACTCGTGCTGGCAACCTTTCGCCAGTACCAAAGCCAAGAATATATCAAATCTGCTTCACGTTGTTATATTACATTCGAAGTTATAGGAATATAAAGAAATTTAGGGTTACCTACAGCGAGTTTTTTCAAATAATTGAAAGCTTAATATTTGCTGTTTATTGTCACTACAATATCATTACCAATTGAAAATTCTACGATAAAACCGCTTAATAAAGATATTGCAAACAAATAAAAAACCAACAATAGCTGGCAACCCTATCAAGGCTTTTCAACCAAATTTGGCCTGAATAATGCTTATAATAGGTTTCATTAATTGTATCAAATTCGTATTGATTTCATGACTGCACTGGAAGTTAAAGGGCAAAAAGTTTTATTTTCCTGAGAGAATTTTCAAAACCAAAGTCATAAAAATTACCATAGCTGGCAGCACCAATCGAATTTTTCAACCAAATTTCTATCAAACAGAGTTTAGAGTAAGGTTCAGCTACTGTTTCAATTTCATGAAAACCTGGTAACTTATTCACATTTCATAGGGCAAAAAACAGTTTTTTTTCTTTGTAATTTTTCAAGATGGCACCACTGGCACAGAGTTGCCCACAATTCAAAATCGCTTCTATCAGACCTGGTTCTACTGTAGTCCAATGCATTCTGTAAATTTCAATGGTATCTGATTATTGGTTCGTGAGTTCCCGTGAACAGAAGTTTTTGATGCTAAAAATATAGGCTAACTGGGAAAGGGTTACCGTTCTTGTCCGACATGAAATTTCCAAAGTTTTACTTTGAACGTGTAGATAAAGCATAAGATTTGTATACAAATTAATTTTATTGTAAGAAACGAACATTATTAGGATATTCGATGATTTGAATGTTTTCACTTCCAAATTATAATTTTTTCAAATTTAAGACACCAAAATTATCATAGCTGGCAGCTCCAACCGGATTTTTAAACCAAATTTCTACCAAACGTGGCTTAAGATAAGATCCAGCCACTGTCTGAATTTCCTTAAAATCGAACGATTCAATCAGAATTTATAGGGCTAAAAGCAGTTATCTTTTTAGTGATTTTTCAAGATGGCACCACTGGCACAGAATCGCCGGCATTTCAAAATTACTTCTATCAGACCTGGTCCTATCTAAGACCAATACAGTCTGCAAATTTCAATTAATTCTGCTCATCGGATCGTGAGTTTCCGTGAACAGAAGTTTTTGATGCTAAAAATATAGATAAATTGGGCAATGGTTACCAGGCGTGCCCGTTATACCATATCAAAGTTTTTTTTTGGTCTATGTAAAAAAAGCACGAAATTTACATATGAGTGGCTTTTTTTTGAAGAAACGGCATTTTTTCAAGAGAGACGATAATTTAAAGGTTTTCGCTCTCAGTGATTGCCTTAACTTCAGGGTTAAAGCTACACAAATTTACAACTAAATAATATCAATACGTCCTGAAAATTTGGTAATGATTGAATAGCTCTGTCAAAAGTTATCGCAATTTAAAAATTTTCAAATTTTCCCGTTCTCTTTTTAGGCACCCAGCGCACACATGGGGTTAAAAAATTCCAAGACATTATCCGATTCACATGTAAAACACGTTCAAAACTTATTTTTTCAACTTTATTTTTGCAAAACTTATTTGTGTACGGAATAATAGGTATATTAAAAATATCTCTAAAATGGCCGCCGGCGCCAAAGGGTTAATGATTTTTACTAATGTTCGAAGAACAATAGTATTAAACTCGTTTCGCCGAAAATTCATATTTCTTTATATATATATATATATATATATCAGCAAAATGATTAAGGGAGATAATCTCTGGAGTGGCCGATTCGATTGAGCTGAAATTTTCGGAGAACGTAGATGTATATAGTAGGTAGGTCCACGACTTTCTCAAATTCAGATATTCTAAACCTTTTGGCGGCGGCGAGCGTTTTAGTGAATTTTGAGGTACTCCTATATTTCCAAGCAGTGTAAAGTTTTGCTAAAGAAAAGTATTGGGAATGAAAACTTATTATGTTCTAAGCTCGTTTATGATAAAAAATTGGAAATTGTGAGTCGTGTGTGGGTGCAGGGTGCCTAAAAGTAGGCAAGGATTTTTTTTCAAATTTTGATTTGTCATTACTTCTAAGAAAAACAATGGATCATCGTGAAATTTGCAGAGCGTATTAATGTTGACTAAAATTTAGCACATGTGGATTTTTAGGACAGTGCGGGTAACCCTGTAGCTACGGCAGGCTCCTGAATAAAAAACCTTCAAATCATTGACCTTCCTGAAAAATTTTTGATTTATGACAAAAAAATCAGATCACTGATAAATTTCAACCTTTGTCCATCATATCAAATTAAAATTTTCAAAATTCCGATTTGCACAAGAACGGCAACCCATCACCAAATTACCTCTATTTTCAGCACTCGAAAGTTCTGTTCACGAGAACTGACGACCGGATTATCCGATCATAGTGAAATTTACAGGACATGTTGATATTAGCTAGGACCAGGTCTGATAGATGTGATTTTGAAATGCGGGCAACCCTGTGCCAGTGGTACCATCTTGAAAAATCACCCAGAAAAAAAACCGGTTTTTGGCCTATTACTTCCGATTCAGCCATCAGATTTTGACAAGATTCATCCAATACTTGGATCTTACTTTATGTAACGTTTGATGAAAATTTGGCTGAAAAATTAGAATAGAGTTGCCAGCTATGGTGATTTTTGTCTCCTAAATCTTGCAAATTTTCTCAGCAAAATAAAGCTTTTTTCCCTATAACTTCCGGTCCAGTGTAAAAATCAAAACGAAGTTCACGCAGCAAATGGACTTTAATGTAAACCAAATGTCATAGAAATGTCGTACCAAAATCATGAAAGAGCTGCCAGCTATGACCATTTTTGTAATTTTGTTTAATTTCTTTACTGAGCGATTATGTCATTAGATTTCCAAATGGAAATGATCCTGCAATGAAAATTAACAACAAATATTAACGCTTTGAAAATTTGATAAATTTTGAGGGTGGTAACCCTAAAATTTTTTTCACCCGTATAACTTCCAGCGCAGTGATTCAATCGAAACGAAATTTACTGGTTGGGTTTAACTTAGCGTGAAGCAGAATTGGTATGTATTATGCTTTGCTGTTGATACAGGCTAACCAGCATTAGCCATTTCCGTAAATATTGCACCAACAGATGCTTCAAACAACGTTCTCATATGCAAAGCATTTGCAATAAAAATAAGGAATTCTTTTTTAAATTTTTCGAGTTTTGAACATTTTTCGGATGGCAGCCTCAAACAACGTTTAACCGCTGAAACCTTCGAACGAAATTCAAAGGATACGTTGATTTGAGTATGAGCTTGTTATGGTAAACTTATTGCTGCTTCGTTCGGAAAGTGTTGCCAGCACTGAATTATATGTGTTATAGTTGAGTTTTGTTGCTTTGGATAAGGAATGATTGATATGATTCTAAAAAACAGTGTATTACGTCTTTCCACACTTTTTTGTCACTCAAAGACAATTTCTTCGAAAATTAGTTTTCTAGCGGTTCAGGTGCGCTAGAGTTTTAACTTTTTCTTAGACCTGG
>OZ022263.1:132953338-133058338 GCA_963978885.1 Nemotelus pantherinus
CAGAGGTGGCGAAATGGGGTTTAAAGTTTAGTGGAGACTCTTCTGGCTCGGTAAACGCGTTCCTCGAGCGTCTCGAGGAGCTACGGCAAGCGAGGGGACTCACCAAGACACAGTTGTTTAGAGCAGCTGTTGATTTGTTCGACTCAAGGGCTCTAATATGGTTTCGCGCAAATCGCAACCTGGTGTCGTCTTGGGATGAGCTGGTTACTGAGCTCAAAGCGGAATTTCTGCCCTCAGATTATGAGGATCGTCTATGGGACGAAATTCGAAGACGCACACAGGGCGAAAACGAGTCTGTTGGAGTATATGTGGCAGTTATGGAGCGCCTGTTCAGCCGACTGAGGTCGGGTTGCTCAGAGGAAGAAAAGCTGCGCACGTTGCGGTGAAACATAGCTCCGTTCTACCAGCAGCAATTGTCTCTTAAGTAGATTACATAAGTTGCGGACTTGGTGAGGATGGGTCGTACCCTAGCTGCTACCAGAGCATCGGTAGCGGCATTTGTGCCGCCCACTACGCGGACCAGGCGCTGTTTGGAGCCGGATTTGGCGTATGTGGGAGCGGAAGACGTTGATCGAGTCGCCTCTATGTCGAGTGGAATGCGCATCCAATGTTGGAACTGCAAGCGAGACGGACATATGTCAAGGGAATGCCCGGAGCCGCGAAGATGTTTCGGATGCGGTCGCCAAGGGTTAATGCGGTCGGCATGCCCGAATTGCCAGTCGGGAGCTAATAACCGGGAAAATCGGTCACGGCCGAATCCTCCGGTTGCGGGAAACGGGCGTCGTGTTCGCTAGGCGGTCGAGCGAGCACCATAAAGAGGCCCCGCCAGGAAGATCTACAGCCGAAAGTGGATTATGCTCTCGTCAGTACCAGTCAAGACAGCCGTCCGCACCTGCAGGTGGAGATAGAGGATTGCGTCATGGAGGGACTGTTAGACTCGGGAGCGAGTAGGACGATTATCGGAGGGAGAGGATGGACTCGGTTGAAAGCGAAAGGTGTAAAGTTGAACGAGAATGGAATTGGTGAAGTTCGGCTGGCGAATGGCATGATGTGCTCGGTATTGGGGGCTGTGCAAGTGAAGTTTTCATTGAACGGTCGGGAGCATAATTTGGAATCATTGGTGGTACCGTCGATTCCCCAAGAAGTGGTCTTAGGGATAGACTACTGGAAGTGTTTTGGGGTGGTGCTCGATATGAAGAGCAGGCGATGGACGTCCATTGCGTCTGCAGAGCTGGTTACTGGAGGGGCACTTCGAGGCCGAGATTTTTTGTCTGTTGAGGAGGCCGAGACGTTGTCGAGGTTGTTGGAGGAGCAATTCGGTTTGATGGGAGAAGGGCTGGGTCGGGCTAAATCCGTTGAACATGTTACCAAAACGTCGGCGGCCCCTATTAAACAACGATACTACCCGGTCTCACCGGCAGTACAGCGGCAGATTAATAACGAGTTGGATGACATGATACAGATGGGGGTGGTTGAGCCCTCGTCCAGTCCGTGGTCATCTCCTATCCTACTAGTACGCAAAAAGGACGGCTCGTATAGGTTTTGCGTAGATTTTCGTAAGGTCAACGCGGTATCGGAAAAAGATGCGTATCCTCTTCCATACATCTCGAATACTTTGGACAAGTTGAGAAATGCCAAGTATTTATCAACTCTAGATGTCAAGTCGGCATATTGGCAGGTCCCGATGGCAGAGGGTTCGCGTCAATTTACGGCGTTCACCGTGCCCGGAAGAGGACTTTTTCATTTTCTGCGAATGCCCTTTGGGCTGCACAACTCTGGAGCAACATGGCAGCGTCTCATCGATACCGTTCTCGGTCCGACGTTAGAACCTTTCGTATTCACCTACCTCGATGACATAATCATTGTGACAGAAACGTTTGAAAAACATATAGAGATCCTCCAAGAAGTTTTCTTGAGTCTGAGGGAGGAGGGTTTACGACTCTCTAAAGAAAAGTGCCAGTTCTGCAGGGCACAACTAAAGTATTTGGGCTACGTTATCGACGTAGAGGGCCTCAGGGTAGATCCGGAGAAGGTGTCAGCGGTGAACGTATTTCCTCGTCCAAGTTCCGTAAAACAGGTTCGCCAACTCCTCGGGATGGTATCCTGGTACCGTCGTTTCATTCCTGGTCATGCGACGATGGTGGCTCCATTAAGCGACTTGTTGAAGAAGGGTCGCAAGTTCGTATGGTCCAAGGAGTGCGAGGAGGCGTTTGAAATGTGCAAGCGCAAGCTGACGACGGCGCCGGTATTGGCATGCCCGGATTTCGATCTGCCATTCAAGGTGCAAACGGATGCATCGGACGTAGGCATCGGAGCAGTGTTGAGCCAAGCTCATGCTACCGGTGAGAAGGTCATATGCTATCTGAGCAGGGCTTTGTCGAATCAGGAAAGGAAATATTCTGTGACCGAACGAGAATGCTTGGCAGTGCTGTAGGCGGTCGAGAAATTTCGGCCCTACATAGAGGGGACAAACTTCTATGTTATTACTGACCATCATTCCCTGGTCTGGCTGAATAACCTCAAGGACCCTACGGGCAGATTGGCTAGATGGGCAGTGAGGTTACAACAGTTTGACTTCAAAGTGATCCATCGGAAAGGAAAAGAACATTTGGTGCCGGACGCACTTTCTCGAGCCGTAGTTAATGTTGATAGCGTAGATACCCCTCAAGTTTCAGAGCGTTGGTATTCGGGTATGATAGGGAAGGTGAGGGAGAACCCCGACAAGTACGAGGGCTGGAAGGTCGTAGGGGACACGCTGTGGAAGCAACTGCCTGGTCGCGAGCAAAACGGGGAAAACGCGAACGGTTGGAAGAGGGTTGTGCCGAAATCAGAGCGTGGAGATATCCTCAAAAGGTGTCATGATGATCCGAAGGCGGGACACATGGGGTTTGCCCGAACGGTGGGTCGAGTCACGCAAAGTTTTTATTGGCCGCAAATGCGGGCAGATATCCGCAAGTATGTGAGATCCTGCAAGGTGTGTCAGTCGTGCAAGGTGGAGCGGAAAGCACCGAGGGGTTTGATGGCCAGTAGGGCTGGCGAGGCGAGGTCATCATGGGAAATGATTTGCATGGACTTGATAGGGCCGCTACCCAAGTCAACGCGCGGCTACTCATATATTCTGACAATTTTGGATTACGTGACAAAGTACTCAATCATACTACCGATGCGAACTGCTACAGCATCGGCGGTTTTCCGTTTAGTAGAGGAGAATGTACTACTGATCTATGGAGTACCGAAGGTTATAGTATGCGATAATGGAGTGCAGTTCGCAGGCAAACAATTTCGGAAAGCGGTGGAAGAATATGGAGCGCGGGTGAGCTATACGGCCCTCTACCATCCTCAGGCTAATCCAGCTGAGCGTCGTAACCAGGACATAAAATGTATGTTACGATGCTACGTTGCCGACAATCACCGCTCATGGGACCTATACTTGGCAAAAATTGCGTGCGCCCTGCGCACTTATCGGCACGAAGTAACGGGTTACTGTCCCTACTTTTTGAATTTCGGGAGGGAGATGGTAACCTTCAGGGAAGAGTTGGAGCCCCCAGGGGGTGGGCAGACGGATTTCTCTCCAACGAAGAACGCGGAGGCCTTGGAGGCGATCCGCAAGGAAGTTGTGCTAAGAATGCGAAATGCAGCAAAGTCGAGCAAGGGACGTTACGACTTACGCCGAAGAGATGATACCTTCCAGGTCGGGGACTCCGTGTGGAAGAAAAATTATGTCCTGTCCGATGCCACGAAAAATTTCGCAGCGAAATTGGCTCCCGCATTTATCGGTCCTTTCAAGATTAACAAGAAAACCTCAGCGTGGACTTTCGAATTGTTGGATGTAAAGGGGAAACCTGCGGGGTTATGGCACGCGAAGGACCTCAAACCGTACATTGAAGGTGAGGATAGCTAGCAGAGCGAAAGCTGAACGTCGAGCAACGCCTCAGACGTTAATACGATTAATATATTAGAACTGTGTAGTGAGCATTGAATTACGTGAGAGTTAATGCAGTGAAAATAGGTTTAGGGAAGATTAGTGTTAGGTTAGTTTAAAATTTTAGTAAGCGGTTAAATAAATAATATAAACAAGCGAAAATTATAAAGCTTACCAAGCGATCGTGGTGACTTGCGTTTTTTTTGGTTGTAAGGCTACGTATCGTTATACTCCTTTATGGTAGCTATTTTTTTTTCCTTTTCCCTTCATTTTTAGTAGCTTTTGGAGGCATGCCAGGTGGTGTTGGTTCGTAATGTAAGCTAAAATAATGTAGAATAGGATGAGCCATGGTAGGATACCGTAATTGGGTGTAAGTTAGGTGTAGGTAGAATAGTCTTACATGCGTTTAGAGAGTTAGCTCAGCCGTAATGTATAGGGTACTAGTGTTAGTCGGTAATTGTAGTCAGTAAGTTTAGATTAGATTTAGCCTAGGTTAATAATACAGGGATAAGAATAATGTGGATGGATTGAAGAAATCGGATGTTAGAAAACATATGGTGAAGGGTAGTTAAAAGTAAATCAAATATAAGGTTACAGTTGGGTTTCGAGGGGTTAGTTTAAAGCTAGGTTTCGAGGGGTTAGTCTTAAATTGCTGCTAGAGGGATATATAAAAAGAAATTAATAAATAGAAGAGCAAATACCGTAAGTCTGAGGGGAATCCCGTGTCGGTCGTCTCTTTTAGATTTTCTGTAAGTGTGGTTTTTTTTCTTGTTTTTCGTTCCGGTTTGATCTTCATACGATGAATCGTTCATGTTCCTAAAATCGAGATCAGTCTGCATTTAAATCTTGGATAGCAAATGAATGGAGACCAACACCAGTTTAAACAAACACATACATCAAGAAATCAAGCGAGAAAAGGTTAGGGTAGGAAGAAAGGGGCGCGGGCGGAAAAAGTAGGATTGAATGTGATGCGGAATGAGTGTGGTGTGGTTCTAGGTCCATAAAAATCAGAATACAAGTACCCGGGAGATACCGATGTTTTCGTGAACGAACGCGACCGAACTAGAAGAGTAGTCAGCTAAATCGGTTTCCGAGTATCGATTTCTCATTTAGAGTCGGAATCGCGGTTGAATCGGGAAAGAAATAGTAGAGAATTTCGACGAAATTCTCTGAAGCGAGGGGGGTGTCACGGTTCACAGTTTGTCTTTTAAAATCGAAAAGGAAAAAAAAAAGATCCTCCACCGTCCTCCCAGAGGGAGCACGATGGAGATAGTTCGCGAATCACGGCTTTCAGAATTTTATATTAAGCGTAATAAACCAACATATTGTGATTTAATGAGAGTGTAAGATAGAATTTTCCATTTAATTGAATATTAGTATGTATAGCGATAAGTTTATTTAATTGTAAGTTGGATAGCTACGAGTTCGTGAAGTCGCAACGGAGGCGCCACATGAAGGCCAGGGCAGGCATCGCACCTGAACGCACGGACCCGCCTAAGCACTACTTTCCGAGCGACGCGCGCTGTTGATGTCAGCTGGCGACGTCACTGACCTGTGTCAATAGTTGACCCAGTTTTACTAAAATAGCATCAACGAAAAATCCATCTATAACGTAGGCGAAATCTAATCGAAGACATCGCTTCCCGCGCGAAACGCAATTTTGTCGTGAATGACGCACACCGCACTATCGATATTCACATCCGCAACACAAATTTACATACCAGAGTAGACGTCGGCGCCCGACAGTCGGAATCGACTGAGATCACGCAGCCAGCGGCACCCAGGGAAAAATTTGAATAGTAAATCTAAATTGCAGCTGAAGGCATTTTGGCATTGCTGTCACAGAATCGAGATGGATGGAAATTCATTCTTTTATGCAGCCGACCTTAACGAAATTTCGTCTGAGCTTCGTGTTAAGATTCCATCCATTCACACAACACCGGCCGAAAACTATGGAGCTTAAGCAACTTTATTCAGGAACTTCTTGCGAATAAAACGCAAAATTGGATAGTCAACATATCGAATGAAACTGAAGGGAACTTACCTGTGTGGTACTATGGACATTTTCGAAAGTATTTGTATCTCTGGGGGCCTCGACACTGTGATGAAACTATAAAAACACTCCCGTACATCTTTCGTTTTAATGTGACATTTACGTTCGAAATGTCAACAATCTGTCATCGGCCAAACGAGACAGTGGTCAGTTCAGTGTCCCAAATGTGGGCCGTGTGGTGGATGATCAACCCAACACCTTGGCGCGTGCAACTGCCAGGGTGAATGCTCCCCAACGGAGTTTGAAAATCCCGCTGCCGCCAAAAAGTTTTCCTGCGGGCGAGCTGATGGAGAAAGGCTCTCTTTTGGCGACAGACGGGTGACGGAGAAGTCGAAAGGAATCAAACAAGATAAAGGAGCGAATATAAGAAGTCGACGAGGGAAGCAGTTTGTCGATCCGGTCAACAAGGAAGTTCTCGAATAGTTACGACGCTGGCGATTTCGACCCGGCGGTTTGCGTGGAAATTCCGGTGCGAGGAGCGACCCGAGCAGCAAGCAATTGCGAAGGAGTTGTGCGATCAGGACTTCAATGAGATTACATCGACCGCAAAAATAAGGTAGTGTGCACACTAGGCTTAATTAGAATAAGAACTTTGTTGAATATCTTTAATTTGAATTCGAGATTGGGTGTAGAATAGTGAAATATAAAGATAATTGTAGCCGGAATTGTAAAAAAACGAATTCTGAGAGTTTTTGATTGTGAATTGTCGGAAACGGTTGATTTCGGTTAGAACCTAGTGAAAAGTCTTTAGTGCGAGATTTGTAAGAGAGCTGGAATAATCAGCCGAGAGGGACGAGTGGAACGACGACGTTCACTTCTCGCTTCGGAGCGTCGTTGATGAGGTGATTTCGGGGTTTTGAAGCGAGTGGCGCCTGAGCCACCCCACCTCCGGTGAGCGAAGCCTCCCGAAATCACCCCCCCGTGGACAAAGTTGAGTCCAGGGGTTTCTCGTGAATCGCTGAAACGTAGTAACGTAACAATATATATATATATATATATATATATATATATATATATATATATATATATATATATATATATATATATATATATATATATATATATATATATATATATATATATATATATATATATATATATAGAAATATAAATTTTTGGCCAAAGTGATTTTAATACTAATGTTCTTCTTCGAACATTAGTAAAAATGTTTTGGATCGAAGTAATTCGAAGTAATACTGAATATTGTGTCTGTGAGCATGTATGGCTACCTTTTCGAATTATTCATGTAACCGTGACTGGTGAATATTTTGCTAACGACTCCTAACGATGGTACAAAATCATTAGCGCTGAGACTACGAAATGGTGAACCTATTCCCGAGAATTTCAATGATGTTTTCACTTTGGATCCATTTCAGCACGTTCAGATTGGAGTATATGGTGAGTTTGATTATATTCTTTCTCGCTGCAAGTTGTGCAATGGCAGCGTTTCTATTTAAGGAGGTGATATCATTCTAATGGGAACTCGGGAATCAGCGGCTTTAAAAGCTCCAAGACACTTGATAAATTTCCAAACGGATGCCCCTTCAACTAGTGCGATGAATGGTTTCGAGGCGAAACATTCCAAAGATTGCGTCTGGAGAGAGAAAGTGAGGAAGAGAAAATCAAAGAGAGAATGCGTAGAGATACCAGCAAACGAAACTCCGAATCTGTGGATGACGGCATGGGGAAACATTCAGAGATTCTTGAGCTTAAGCTGCAAGAGAAAAAATACTAGCGGATCATTTTCTTTTTCCTGTTTTGCATTTAAACTTAAATAGCGTGGTCAATGATCATTTGTAGTAGTCATTATTCTGTTTTCAAACTGACTGGACGACAATGAAATTTTTATGCATATTATTAGTGCTGGCATGTAGTTTATATCTACAAAGCCGTGCCGCGGTGATCCCAATTCCTGAAATAGACCTCGCCAGCGATAGCACTCGTAGCTTGAATTTCAACATCAGTCTCCCTGGTAACAATACAGTTGAAATTGGTTTATCGTTTCGACTACTAACAGCCAGCAATACAACGAGCGTTATTGATACACCTCTTAATGATAGCTAAAGCGAGACAGCAGCTACAACAGAAACAACTATACCAGCAGCAACAACTATTGCACCATCTAACGCCGATACAAAATACGCCACAGCTGAGGAAGCTATTGCAGGTTTTAAGTCAGATTTGATAAGAAAAGAACGGGACATAGCTGGAATAATTGAAAGTTCCAACAAATTTTACAGACATTTTCTCCTACAATTTGATGGTGATAGATCTATTAATGTTCGATGCACTTACGACAGCAATTATGCTAAGCGAACTCTTAATATTAGTTGTTATGAATATCATCAGTTCGATGCTGAGAGAATTTTAAGCAATGGAGAGGTAGAATATGTCAAACAACATGATCCAACATATCGTACAGAGGTTGTAGTCGACATTAAATCAATGAAGCAAACTTATAGCATGAACATCTCATAATATTTGTCATAATTCAATCGAAACTTGACGCGATCAGTTCAATATCAGATTTTCGAAGCAATGATCCTGCAACACTTCCTGGAAGAATATCCCAACATTTTGCCCGAACATCAATCAATTATTGAAGAATATATCTCTAAATATGAAACATGGGCGAAAAAGTATGCAGTAAATACGGAATGCATTACCAAACATGTGAATGGTCTGATTCGAACATAAAATCAGGGGCTGATACATATATTTGCCACTATTACCATACAGACACAAAATTTATTTTTAAGCTAATGAGGCAATACATACTTCTATCGAAGCGTTGCACGACAACAACAGCAACAACAAAGAACCAATCCTAAGTAGCATTCCGGCTGCAATATATACATAAACCGGAGAGTTTATTTGCTCATTTCAAGCGTACTATCGACATCATCAACAGCAACAGCATCAACATGAATAAGTATATATTCGACATTCAATTCGTTTCGGGGAATTCCAGGCAATATTTTATCAAGAAACTTGCTATTCTGCCTTTTGGATCGGTATGCCCAATACTTTACCATATCGCTCCACCTTATCCGCATTAAGAGCTAGCCACAAAAGCATGCCAACAAAACCAATTTGAAGTCAAAAACATAAATGGTTTGTGCTGGACTGATGGCAACATGGACTATAACCAGTTACCAATGATACTGAGCCACTACTCCGACTGCACTATATACGTTAAAGGAGATACCAAAGAACGATTCATCAAACAATACCTCCCAACCACTAAAATAGTGCAGCTTGAAATACCTAGGCTAAGCGATCTTGAAAATTTTACTATATATTGTGAAATACATCAATTTAAAAAACCTAATATCCGTTGTACTGCTCAAAATTGTATAAATATATATTTGTATATGTTAATGAATAACCTATGATGTAAACGTAATAACAATAAAATATTCATTTGTAACCTCACAGGCAGCACGGCTTCCGAAAAAGGCATTCAACAATCGATCCCATCTCAGAGGTTGTTGGGGCTGTAGCAAGAGCGGAAGAGGCATGCCATCAAGCCAGACCGGTAGTCCTGCTGGTAATGCTGGACGTACAAAATGCCTTTAACTCGGCGAGGTGGACAGACATCCTGCGGGCCCTTGAGCAGACGTTCCGTATCCCTGACTACTTGCTAGCCATGATGCGGGACTACCTCAGCGATCGCTTTTTGCTCTACGACACCGGCGAAGGAGTCAAAAGGAGGCCTGTCACCTCAGGTGCGGCACAGAGGTCCATCCTAGGACCCAACCTCTGGAACATCATGTACGATGATCTGCTGCGCCTGAAAATGCATGCGGATGTGTTTGTGGTAGGTTACGCTGATAACGTCGCGGCGGTAATCACTTCCAGATCTGCCGAATTCGCTCAATTCAGACTTAACCAAGTCATGAGGGGGGGTGGATCGGTGGATGACCGCACACGGCCTCCAGCTGGCAATCTCTAAAGCAGAGATTGTTATGCTGACGAAGCGGAGGATACCAACTGTCATACCCATGACAGTTGGCGCCGTCGAGGTCCAGACCAGCAAGTCGGTCAGGTATCTGGACACCAAGCTGACGTATTGGGATCATATCCGCAGGGCATGTGACAGGGCTCTAGTAGTCGTCACTTCGCTGAGTAGGTAAAGGGGCTGCCTTGCGTATCGCCTGTAGCTACCGCACAGTCTCAGAAGAGGCTGTGATGGTGGTATCGGGAGTAATCCCGATCAACCTACTAGCGCGAGAACGCAAAGAAGGGTACCTCTATCGCTCAGATCTGGGTAGAACTGAGCACGCCCGTATGCCTACTCTCCAGCTCTGGCAACAACGTTGGAGTTTAAGTTCTAAAGGACGCTGGACGGCTAAGCTAATTGGTCTCATTGAGCCTTGGCTTAACCGGAGCCACTTAGAGGTAAACTTTTACTTTTGTCAATTCTTGACAGGGCACGGTTACTTCAGGAAATACCTGAACAGAATGGGTAAGGTGGTCACACCGTACTGCCGGTACTGTGTGACTGAGCTCGATGATGCTCAGCACACATTCTTTATGTGCAGTCGCTTCGTAAGTTTGAGGCGCACCATTGAGTCCACAATTGGCCTGGCAACGCCTGAGACGATCGTGGAAGCAATGCTGCAAAACGAGGAGAACTAACGCGCAGTCTCAACATATGTTGAGAAAGTGCTGCGCATAAAGCGGGAGGAGGGTGGCCTTACCAATCCATGAACTGTGGTAGTTTCTGAAGTCCGTGGTTACCGATGGGTGAGTCAGCACGACCGGGTCGAAGCAGTGCTCAGGCGGGTCCCGACTCAGAATTTCGTGGGCTTGTAGATAGTTTTTTTTAGTGAGTCAAACCTCACATACCCCGAGGTGATAGGTCACCCGGGGATCTGGTAAGCAGATTTTTTTTTGTCATCTACACTAGGGAAAAAAAACCTCACAAGCAATCTTTCATTCAATCAGAATTTCACTCTTGGGAGCTTTAATAGCCCTGAGAAGGGCTGTTTTTTTTTCTTTGCGTTGAAACACATTTTACTCTTTGAATAGAATTTTGATAGCCCTGAAAAGGGCTGTTTTTTTTTTATTTAACTGGTTTCTTCTTCAATCCCACATGTGTTTGACTCGATTCACTAAATAGTGGCTCCTATATATCACCACTACAGTGTTTTTGTGGTAGATAGTAATCCGGTCCTCTCTCCCAGATATTTTGTTCATTATATCGGCGCTGTAGAGAAATTCTACATCGTCGATCGTGTAATATGTTGTATATAATTTTATTTCGCTGTCACCGACTTTTATTAACAAATGTCTTTCCATACTGTATTACACTTTTACTACAACGTTTCTGATGTGGATGCTTGCAAACAGCCTCCTTTTAAAGCAATTCCTTATCACGCAATTAAACTTTTTTTACACGCTGTATCATATTGTCGTATAATTCTCATTCACCGGAAATCCTATTTTCTTATCATGCACATGCTAAAAAACGCATTTCTCATGTTGCGAAATTCGTTTGCTGCTGCTATCAATGAAGCTCAATTTTTCCATAGTCACTGTCGATACGAAACTTTTTTTACACGCTGTACCATTGTTGAAATATTCTCAATCACCGGATATCCTATTCTCTTATCACGCGAGTTACATCCGCAACTACATATATTCCCATGGACGGCTCCACTTGCAACGACATCAGACAGATATCCGACACACGCTGCTGACCCAAATCCGACACCTGCACTTTACGGGTACATTGTACTTCGACATAATTCCTATTAATTCACTTTTTGCACAATCGTAAACTTAATACATTACCTGTTATTTTGAAATGTATATCAAGCAACTTTTGGAAAGATATTAAATGCTGTAACTTAGACTTAGGGTCAGTCTGAATTTAGAGCTAGACGAATAAACTTAAGAATCAGAAATTCAAATTGTGTTTTTTTTTCAACGTTGAATTGTCGGTTGATGTAATTGGCGCAGTCGTAACGGATCTTTGCGCTACGCGATCGTGCTAAGTTATTCGACATCGGTAGTGCAGTTCTGTGTGTTCCTGCTTTCGAAGGATTATCGAGAAAAGGCTCCTTTCACCGAAGGATTATCGAGAAAAATACAACTACGGTCTATTACCAACCCTCGAAGGATTATCGAGTTAAATTCAACACATCGACGGCTTATTCAAATTTTGTGAAGTCCCTGTCGACGGCTCATCGAAGAGGACCACCTGAGAATGATACTAATCATAGTCACGTAAGTCAATATAATTGGATACTTTCCTTTCCATCCTTCTACCTATGCCATACGCACAAAATACTATAGATAGAATTAGACCATATCCTAGATTAAGAAAGTATTTAAGAGTGATTCCTTTAACTACAATTTTGGAAAGTGATCGTGAAAATCTAAGTGCTTCCAGTGTTGCGCCAATAAATAATTGTGACTTGTTAAGTGAAAATTCTCCAAATAGCGTTAGAAACGAATTTCAAGCTTCAATAAATAGTGCGATTGATTTGCCAGATAATAACATGACGGAAATTGTCGAAATTTTCAATTCCTTGAGGATCCCTGATGCGATCAAGGATTTGCCGAAATTTAACGGCAATCCCAGATTGCTCCACGACTTCATTGAAAATGTTGAGGAAATCACCTCCATGATTCCAATCATAACACCTGCCTATAATAAAATGTTACTCCGCGCTATACGAAACAAAATCGAAGGTCCAGCCAATGAAGTGTTAAATATGTATGGCACATGATTGAACTGGGCAGAAATAAAGAAAAATCTCATTCTTCACTATAGCGACAAGAGAAACGAAACCTCGCTGATAAGAGATTTACATAATCTTAGTCAACGCGGCAAAACAGTTGAGAAGTTCTATAGTGAAATTATAGAAACTTTGGCTACGATGACTAGTCACATCCAACTTCATGAGACCGACGCAAGTGTAATTACCGCTAAACGCGAATTATATTCTGAAATGTGCCTTAACGCATTTTTATCAGGACTCCAAGAGCCGCTTGGGGCAACTATACGTGCTATGAGACCTAACTCTCTAGCATTAGCATTTTCTTATTGCATAAAAGAACAGAATACTTTTTATTCGGGACATAACAACCCCAATTCTCAAGGAAAAACACAAACTCCCCATTTTGTCGTACAGAAAAACCCAGCGATGCAAACGATCGGTACACATGTCAATTATTTGAATAACTCCACACCTCCAATCATGCCACAAAGGCCCAACTTTCAAATACCAAGCATTTTTCAACCAAGATTCATTCCGCCTCATAGCCAAAGCAATAATTTTTACCCATTCAATCATCAATCAAATGTTCAATCTAATAGATCAGCGTTTCCGAAACCCATCCCCATGGACACAAGCTCAGGGTATACTCATCTCCGCCACGGAAATAGCCAACAACCCCCACAACAGAATAACTTCTTTAGACCTATGGGACCACCCAGAACCACCAACCCCCCAAATAATAATTTCTTTAGACCTATGGGACCACCCAGAGCCACTAATCCCCCAACTAACAACTTCTTTAAATCAACGGGGCCACCCAGATTCGTTAGCAAAGAATTGTTCAACATTACAGAAACAGACTCGACCGACAAGACCAACCTTGCCAACACACCCCAATACTTTCAACCGTCCCCAAACGACTTTTACAGACAAGACTTGGACGACTACTACTGCTATACAGAACCTAGCTCTACGAACAATGACTTCAATGAACAGAATCAGGGAAATTATCAGGACCCTTACCAATACAATGTTAGTCAACAAGACAATCAAAGTCAATCCGATATTCACGTAATTGATGATGAAAATTTTTCATCACCTGCCTCAGTAGTTCAACCGGGTACATAGATATAAATACACATGGTTCAACCCTTCCTTTCGTAGAAATATCATCTCCTTTCGGGCGAAATCTCAAGTTCCTTATTGACACGGGTGCATCTTCCTCGTTCATCGATCCCGAATTTGTTCATCCGGAAGACGTAGAAATAATTAAACCTATCTTTATTAAAACTATCCTCAACAAATATGCACTGAACAAACAAATCTTTTTGCCAACATTTAATGAATTTAATCAGCCTGGGAAACTAAGATTCCTAATCTTTAAGTTTCATGAATATTTTGATGGACTATTGGGACTCGATACCTTAACAGCGCTTAACACCAAAGTAGATCTAGCTCAGAAAGTCCTAATAACAGACAACGCAAAAATTCCTCTCTTCTTTAAACCCAATCTAACCTCTTCTAAATTCACGGTACCCGCAAAATCAAAGTTTATCGCCAAATTGCCAGTTGACGTTTGTAAAGGAGATATTTATGTTGGGAATACCGAAGTTTCCCCCGCGTTACTCATTCCCGAAGGCATTTACACTGCTGATGACTGGCACAGTTTCATCACTGTCATAAACCAGTCCGATAATGAACAAACACTCTTCATAGAGCAACCATTAAAAGTCTCCAAATTTTCATCTTCCGAATTCACAGAAGTCAGCAACTTCAATATCGATTATAATTGCGGTCCCGATACCTTTATACCTCCTGAAAACGTCACTAAATTGATTCGAGTATCTCACCTCAATAAAGAGGAAAGAGACTTGATATTTCGTATCTGCCGTGAATACGACGACGTTTTCTACCGTGAAGGACAAAATCTCACGTTCACAAACAAAATTAAACACCATATCCCGACTACGGATGATATACCGATATATACCAAGTCTTACCGCTACCCTCATGTGCATAAAGAGGAGGTGAAAAGACAAATCAATGATATGCTAGACCAAAATATCATTAGGCCAAGCTATTCGCCATGGAGCTCTCCCGTTTGGATTGTTCCGAAAAAAACGGACGCGAGTGGCAAAAAGAAATGGAGACTCGTGATTGATTATCGTAAGCTCAACGAAAAAACGATAACCGATCGCTACCCCATTCCTAACATATCCGATATCCTTGACAAATTGGGCAAAAGCCTTTATTTCTCGACAATAGATCTTGCCAGCGGGTTTTACCAAATCGAAATGGACCCAAAGGATATTCAAAAAACCGCCTTCACAGTTGAAGGAGGGCATTATGAATATGTTCGGATGCCATTCGGACTAAAGAACGCTCCATCCACTTTTCAGCGAGTGATGGACAACGTTCTCCAAGATCTTCAAGGGAAAATATGCTTGGTCTATCTAGACGATATCATTGTTTTCTCCACCTCGCTACAGGAGCATGGAGAAAACCTGAGAAAAGTTTTCGACAAATTACGCGATGCCAACTTCAAAGTACAGTTAGACAAATCGGAGTTTCATCACAAAGAATTAGCCTTTTTAGGCCACATAGTTACAACAGATGGAGTGAAACCAAACCCGGACAAAATCAGAGCAATAAAAGATTTCCCGATTCCCCGAAACCAAAAAGAAATAAAATCTTTCCTAGGACTGCTAGGCCATTACCGAAACTTTATTCGAGACTTCGCCAAATTGACCAAACCCCTCACTGAATGTCTGAAAAAGGGTAGAAGCGTCCACCTTACGGAACAATACATAAAAACATTCGAACACTGTAAGGACTTATTAATGAACGACCCTATCTTACAATATCCAGACTTCAGTAAACCCTTCATCTTAACCACCGACGCCAGCAACTTCGCAATCGGTGCAGTGCTGTTGCAAGGAACCGTCGGAAACGACAAACCCGTCTGCTATGCTAGTAGGACCTTGACGGATTCCAAGATCAATTATTCCACGATCGAAAAGGAACTCCTGGCGAGAGTCTGGGCGGTAAAATATTTCAGGCCCTACCTTTTCGGGCGGAAGTTCAAGATCGTAACGGACCACAAACCCCTCACTTGGCTTATGAGTCTTAAAGACCCGAACTCAAAGCTAGTGCGATGGCGATTGAAACTTGAAGAATTCGATTACGATGTTGCTTATAAAAAGGGATATCAGAATTCAAATGCAGATGCTCTGAGCAGAATAAGGCTCCCCGATAAACTCAGCGAATTAAATGTTAACGAATCCTTCTTGGAGGAAGGAAACACCTCAAATCTTGCCGACAACGGCTCCACAATTCATTCTGCAGAGGAAAACCTAAACGACGGCATCCCAATATCCGAAAGACCGTTAAACGAGTTCAACCTTCAAATCGTTCTCGAGAAATCGGCAAGAGCCCCACAAACATCGCTGCAGATGTTATTTAAAAACCGCCAAAGAAGAACGATTCACATGCTTGATTATACCGAGGGCACTCTCCTAGATCTGTTCAAAAAATTTCTAACTCCAAATAAACTTAACGCAATCTTTACATCCGATGAAATATTCAAAATTGTCCAAACGGTTTACTCTAAATTATTTTCTCAGTCTAAAACTTTCAAATTAATCCGTTGCATGGAAGTTCTACAGGACGTCACCGACATCGATGAGCAAGATCGACTCATCAACGAATATCATACAAATAACAACCATAGAGGCATATGCGAAACAGTCCTTCACCTTAGAAGAAAATACTACTTCCCCCACTTAAAGGAAAAAATAACTAAAATTATCAACAACTGTGAGACATGCCAAACACAAAAGTATGATCGCAATCCACAAAAACCACATTTCCAAATTTCAGAAAACCCGAAAGAACCCTTAGACAGTATATACATAGATATATACACAATTAATGGCAAACCAATTTTAACTATCATTGACAGATTTTCCAAATTCGCAGCAGCTTACACTCTGGAGTCCAAAAATAGTTTGAATATCCTTAAAGCGCTCAGGCACTTCATTTGCCTCCATGGCACGCCACGAATATTAGTAGCCGATCCAGGCACGGAGATGTCTTCCTCGATATTCAAAGACTTTTGCGCACAGTACGGTATCACGACACATTTTACATCCTTTCAGCAGACTAGTAGCAATACATACGTGGAAAGATGGCACTCAACTTTGACAGAAATCTACAGAATTGTTCTAGAAAAAAGGAAAAAGAATAAACTCAACACTGACCACGACGACATACTTAACGAAGCCATAATAACCTACAACAACGCCATACACTCAACAACAAAACTTACCCCCTACGAATTATTTTCAGGCAGAACGCATATTTTTAGTAAAGACCTTAATTACAGCGACGAACACGAATATCTCCAGAAACTCAACGAATTTAGGACTAAATTATATCCGAGCATTAAAAGTAGAGTAGATGACTTAGTGAACAGAAATATAGAAAAACTAAATAAAAATCGAGAAGTACCCGAAATATTAACACCGAACGAAACTATATACAGGAAAGAATGCAGGAGGAACAAAATTACACCTAGGTTTAGCAAACACAAAGTAAAAAAAGATAACAAAATTACTATAATCACCACAAGAAATCAAAAGCTACACAAGTCCAAAATTAAGAAAAAACGTAAATTTCAGGTTAATCATCATGACACAGGGACAGAAAATAGAGATACAGGACATGACCAAGAATCGCGGCCTACTACCTCTCCGATTGGGAACAAGCAGAATGATACAAACCTATGAAAACTTGGTGCACATTGTAAATTTAGACAAATACGAACACGCTGTACAGAAAATAAAGGACTCGCTCTCAGAATTCGACAAAACCAACGACACGACAAATACAATCCAAATTACAAAGCTGAAACTTAAGGAACTATCCCATAAACTTCAAACTCTAAAGCCTAGGCTACGTCCCAAAAGGGGTCTAATCAACGGACTCGGGACAATCATTAAAGGGATTACAGGTAACATGGTCGCGAATGATGCCTCACGCATAAATAAAGATGTCGAAGCATTATTGACAAATCAATCCAACATTAAAAATGAAATGAACAAACAAATTAAATTAAACCACCTTATGATAGAGCGTTTCGATAACCTAACAAGTCACATCAATACCCAAAGCGACACTATCAGGAAGTATTTAGAACATTCACAGAACAAAATTAACAGAGAATTTGACTCCATGGTGCAAATACAATACTTAAATCAATTGCACTACAATATAGACATGTTAGATAATCATCTATCGGGAATAGCAGAAGCAGTATTACTCGCTAAATTAAACATTATATCTAAACAAATTCTAAGCCCAGTTGAACTAACTGAAATTTCAAACACACTTGAAAAACAATCGATCAAAATTCAATCCGATGAGCACATATATGAAATGTTAAATCTTCAAGCTTATTACAATGGTTCGAACATTATATTTAATATTCAGATACCGATTCTATCCGCAGAAAACTCCTCCTTTTTCCACATAATACCTCTTCCCATACAAAAAACCCAACTTATCTCCTCAAAGCCTTACATGATCCTTAAACATAATAGTGTCCAATTTTTTGACAAAAAGTGTCCGAAAATTGAAGGGATTTATTACTGCGAAGAGATAAACCATCAAAAAGATTCGAGTAATTCCAGGTGTATCATCAACATCATTAATGGCACACCAGCATCATGCCAGTTTAAGAACGTCGCAGAAACATCAGAAATAATTCAGCCCGAGCCAAATTATATACTTACCATCAACATTCCCGAAACCACGCTCAGTTCAACCTGTGGAATCTCTAATAGATCCATATCCGGAACTCTTCTAATCCACCATCAGGACTGCCAAGTTGACATAAACGAGATTACCTATATGAGCCAAAATAGCGTTTTCTGGGACGAAGTTAACGTAAACTCCATCATCCCCGACAATAACACGATCATCAACGATACCATCGACTTACCTACCTAAACCGCGACCAAATTCCCAAAAATGGATTTAACCGAATTTTTTGGAAAACTTGACGCTGCTAACGAATCCATCCTACCACTACTTACCATTTCGCTATCAATTATCTTAATAATAAGCCTATACCTACAATTCCAAGGAAGAAATAGCAGCCAACATTTACAGGCGCTCCACATAAGAGAAACCTCAACACCACAGTTTCTCTGATTGTCGCACTTCTTAAGGAGGGAGGAGTTACATCCGCAACTACATATATTCCCATGGACGGCTCCACTTGCAACGACATCCGTTCCCACAGACAGATATCCGACACACGCTGCCGACCCAAATCCGACACCTGCACTTTACGGGTACATTGTACTTCGACATAATTCCTATTAATTCACTTTTTGCACAATCGTAAATTTAATACATTACCTGTTATTTTGAAATGTATATCAAGCAACTTTTGGAAATATATTAAATGTAACTTAGACTTAGGGTCAGTCTGAATTTAGAGCTAGACGAATAAACTTAAGAATCAGAAATTCAAATTGTGTTTTTTTTTCAACGTTGAATTGTCGGTTGATGTAATTCGCGCATGCTAAAAGACACTAGCATTTCTCGTGTTGCGAAATTCATCAAAGCCATTCAACCCAATTTTAATAAAACGGTCAAAGACACAAACATATGACTATAAAAAACAATAACATTTCTCATGTGAAATTCCTTTGTTGTCATTCTAATTATTTCAAACGCTCAATAAAGTTCTAATTATTTCAAACACTTTGCGACAATCGCCAGCGCTATGACGCTCAAGGTCACATGACCCCATTTTCACTTAAGCTATAAAAAAAACGCTAGCATTTCTCTTGTTGCGAAATTCATTTGACGAAATCAAAGCCATTCACCCCATAGGCTATAATTAAATTTTAATAGAGACACAAGCACATGACTATAAAAAACGTCAACAAAATAACATTTCTCATGTGAAATTCTTATGCTGTTATCAATCAAATTCTAACTGTTTCAAACGCTATGCGATAATCGCCGGCGCTGCGAAATTTAATATTCAAAGCCATTCACCCTAATTTTAATAAGACGGTTAAGGTCACATGATTATAAATAACGTTAACATCTGTGAACTGTTGTTATCAATAAAATTCTAACTACTTCACACGCTTTGCGATAATCGCTGGCGCTTGGAAATTCAATATTTATTCATCCCAATTTTAATAAGACGGCCAAGGCCACAAACATATGACATCCTCGTAATTCCCACACGTTTCACAAACGTCATCGTCCACATTAACGTCATCCCCCACATTAACGTCAGCCTCCTCAGTGACGTCACCCTCCTCAGAGGAGGAGGATGAGGATGAGGATTTCAAACCGCTATTCTCTATCTACTGATATTGGTCGTTGGCATTTTAGTGAACGGATGCGAGTGAGACAGTAATATAGGGTGTTTTGCGTCAAATGATAATGCAGCATCTTCTAGTCTGCCCCCAGCTTGAAAAATCTTGTATTCATCTAAGAAAGGACTAAGAGTTATTATTTGACTCGAATTTCCAATTTGTTTGTGGAGCGTCAACTGCTTTATTTCTTCACTGAACTCTTGTTCCTGCATGAATTTCACGATAACGTGCAGTCCCTCACGCAATTCGGTCGTTGTCAAACTTTGAAAACCCACGTGTTTACTGGATTTCCTTTTAAGGTTTTTTACGAACCGCAAAACATATGCTGTGTTGCGTTGAAGTGAACTGAATGAGTTCCGATGATTTATTCTGTACCAGAAATGCACTGTATCATCATCCTGAGCAGAACTTTGCGATTTATTTGCCTCTGCTATATGTGATTCTGAGAGTGATGAAGTTGTAGCCATCACCTGCTGCACCTTTTCAGATTCACATGATCTGTATTCCTGACACACTGAATTTAGGACTATTCGTCTTCTTTCTAGCTCACATTTTCCACCTTGTTGATAAGGTGGTGGCCAGATTGATTCTGCTCCATGGAGAAAGTGTGGACCGTAGAACCACATTGTTGATTCCTATAGCTTGTTTGGCGCTAAGCTTCGAAACAATACATCGGCAGGATTATCGTTTGATCCAACATGTCTCTACTGCTACGGTATAGACAACTCCTGTATAGATGCTATGCGATTGGCCACGAAAGTGTGGAATGAGGACGAGCGTGTTCAGTCCAAAAAAATGTCTGAACATTTTCTAGTTTTAAATCATCCTGCACTCTTTTGGCGAGTTCAGCAAGTAATTTAGCAGCATATAACTCTAGCCTGGGTCAAGTTAATTGCTTTAAAGGTGCAACCTTTGATTTTGAGCATAATAATCTTACTGCCGCCATATTTGGACTATTAATGGACCGGAAGTATATGACACCACCATAGGCTTTTTCGGAAGCGTCCGCAAAACCATGAATTTGTATACTACGCGAAACATCCTGTCCGAAAATATGTCTTGGTATTTTTAGATCCTTCAGAGCTTATATATTTTCTATAATATAATATAAAATAATATAAAATAATGACCATTTTTCTTGCAACTCAGATGACAATACATCATCCCAATCTAATTTGCAAAGCCAAAGCTGTTGCAGAATCATCTTTGCTGTCACCACTACTGATCAAATCATGCCTAGAGGGTCAAACAGCTGGGCTTTATCAGACGACACGATTCTTTTTGTATATTGACGAGCAAGAGTAATGTTCGTTCTTATCGAAAATATATCAGTTTTTGGGATCCATACGAGCCCTAATGTTTTAACTTGTTCTTCTGTCTCGTCCGCGAAATAAAGTTGAATAGCTCTATGCTCTATTGGAATGTTCTGCAACAATATCCGATGATTTGAGCACCATTTTCTCAATTTGAAACCGCCTTTCGCAACTAATTCATTTAGCTGGTGCTGAATGCTTAAGGCTGTGGACAACTTGTCCGCGCCCATCAAAATATCATCCACGTAAAAATCACGAATAATTACTTCTGCTGCTTGTGAATATTTTGACGCTTCCAACTGGGCCAGCCTTTTTAGGCACTTGGTGGCCAAATAAGATGCTGGCGTTGTTCCGTAAGTCACGGTATTCAGTTGATAAGTCTTCACCGGAAGTTTAGGCAAAAAATAGCCTCTGCCTGATATAATTTCGTGCCTAACTTCTGACATATGTCCCAGTTGAATGTATTCGTTCATAAAGTTCTGGTATTGCTCTTTCAATATGGCATCTTTGTCTAGTTTTTGTTCAATTCAGAAAAATCTTTTAAGAGCAATATCTTTAGAGTAGCCAAGTTGATCAGGATTGCCTCTAAAAGGCACATGTACGATAAATCTTCCTGATGCGTCTCTCTCATGAGATTGATAGAAATATTGCTCACATTTTTCTCGATCTGGTGTTAAAATGTTATTGTTAGTTTCCACTTCTTCCATTTTCCAACATTTTTCTACATCGAAGTTTTCGTGTCGACAAAGCACTCCACAAATTGGCTTTTCCATTTCTACACTCGCGATTTTTTCGGATACAATCCAACCAAGCACAGAATTATTTAAAATCGGTAATTTGTCACTCAACTTCACCTTTTCAGGACACAACAAACTATGGTAAAATTCTGCTCCTAGTAGAACATCAATACGACTCGGTATATTGAATTTTGGATCAGCTAGAATCATATTTTGAAGTATATTCCATTCGGAAATTTTTAGTTGTTGTATTGACTGATCAGCAATTATTTGCGGAAGAACAATAGTTCGATTCTGGCAGAGTAAGTGCTATGTTTTGAGCTCATTAAAATATTGACCCTTCGATGTGCATTCTGAACTGATTGGCCAATACCTTCTATTTGTATTCGTTGTGATGAGCTTGACGAATTTTACTTGTGAACCAGAATCTAATATTGCTCCGCATTCAATGGTCATTCCCTTAGCATTGGTTAATTTTATTATTGCTGTGCTAAGTAAAACATAACCTACCTCAAATTTTGGTTATTGTGCTTTTATCGAAGCGGTAGTAAGTGCAATATTCCTGCTTTCTGTGGATGTTGTTGTATCTGTTGCAGCTTGGTTGCTTTTGCGGTCAATGTGTAAGAGAATGTTATGCTTGCTATTGCATTTGATACATGCTTTGTATATGCAGTTTGAAGGTCTATGACCTACTTTCAAACAGTTAAAGCAAAGTTTAAGCTTCTTTACGAGTTGTAGTCTTTCATCGGCTGTGCTTTGTAAAATTTTCTACAAGAGTATAATAAGTGATTCCCCTTGCAAGAAATGCAATTATTAAATATCGACGCTGTTAAAGTGGACGACTTCGAGTGTCTATTGTTATTATTGTTTTCATTTGATTTCGCTTTACCACCCAGAGCCTTTAGTGATTGAAAAAACATTTCCAGAAACATCGAAAATTCCTTTATGCGTTGCAATTCTTTTGGTTGCTTTAGGGTTTGTTCGCATAAGTGATGCGTTGTGACATCTAATCTCTTTATCAGTAGGTGCAATAGAATTGGATCCCAACCGTCTGTTGGTACTCCTAGACTTTCTAGTGCAAGAATGTATTCTTGAGTTGTATCGTGTAGTGATTTTATTGACTGAGCGCTTTCATTAATGATGATAGGCTGTGATAATAGTTTATTAATCTGTGCGCTAGCTAACAATCTGGGATTCTCATAGTCATCTTTAAGCAATAGAATTTTCTTCGGAAACACTTAAGTGTCGAATGAATTTTTCGACTTCTCCAATTAAATTGGTTTTTAGGTACTAAATTTTCTGACATGGTGCAATTGATTGCGTATGAATCATTTCACTAAACAAGTCATGGAATTTCCTCCAATGTAAGTGATTCCCATCAAATTTAGGAATGGTTATCTTTGGTAAATTCGCCATGGTTTCTATATTGTTAGTTGATGCTACATTTGAAATGGGTTTCTCGTCAGTGTCATAATTTATTTTAACTGGTTCGTCGACTAATTCCCAAATGGCTTGATCTAAGTCTTCAACCTGTGCCCAATAGTCACTTATTTGTCTAAGCTTGAGTTCGTAATAACTTTTGGATTGTTGTTCAAAAATTAATCCAGCTAATATTCTTTGAATTGTTTTTATAATCTCCTTTTGCCGACGTAACTTTCGAATGGCGTCTATATTTGGAGATCTGGTTTTACTAGAGACTGATGCTATATATGTATATAAATATATACATATATATATATATATATATATATATATATATATATATATATATATATATATATATATATATATATATATATATATATATATATATATATACATATATATATATATATATATATATATATATATATATATATATATATATATATATATATATATATATATATATATATATATATATATATATATATATACACATATATATATATATATATATATATATATATATATATATATATATATATATATATATATATATATATATGTATATATATATATATCAGCAAAATGGTTAACGGAGATAATTGCTTGAGTGGCCGATCCGATTGAGCTGCAATTTTTGGAGAACATAGATGTATATAACAGGTAGGTCCATGATTTGCTAGAATTCAGATATTTTAAACCTTTTGGCGGCGGCGGACATTTAAGTGAATTTTCAGGTGCTCCTATATTTCCAGGCAGTGTAAATTTTTGTTAAAAAAAGTACTAGGAATGAAAACTTACTATGTTTTTAGTTTGCTTATGATAAAGAAGTGGAAATTTTGATCCTTGTGTAAGTGCTGAGTGTCTAAAAGTAGGCAAGGATTTTTTTTCAAATTTCGATTTGTCTTAACTTCTAAACAAAGCAATGAATCATCGTGAAATTTTCAGAGCGTGTTGATATAGTCTAAAACTTTGCACACTTTGCACTTTCAAAACTGTTCGGGCAACTCTGTAGCTACAGCAGGCTCCTGAACAAAAATCCTTCAAATAATCGACCTTCCTGAAAAATTTTTGATTCTTGAAAATAAATTCAAATAATTGATAAATTTTGACTTTTGTCCACCAAGTCAAATAAAATATTTCAAAATTCCGCGGTAAACAAGAACGGCAGCCCATGATCAAATTACCTCTATTTTCAGCACTCAAAATTTCTGTGTACGAGAACTGACGATCGGATAATGCTATCAATATGAAATTTACAGGACATGTTGGAATTTGCTAAGACCAGGTCTGATAGAAGTGATTTTGAAAAACGAGCAACACTATGGTAGTTGTGCTGTTGCGACGCAACGGCGGCCTCTTCAACGCAGGAACCTGAAACGAAAAACAACAAAAGAATCGAGTTCAAAGATAAAAATATATACTTATCTAAAGTCCGCTATCGATCAGCTTAGTATTTTGATGACTGTTGATGATTTTGACAATTGTCATTTGACATTTGTCATTTGACATTACATGTTTAAATATCCATTCACAATTGTTTTTCACTTGATATTCACCGTGAAGAAGAATACTGGTAAAACTGGAAATATAAGAATAGAATTAAGAGAAAGTTGTGTAACAATAGAAAGTACCGAAATTTTCACTTTACAGTTGATTTTTGAATTGAAATGATGTGCATTAGAATCGGTCGGTAGAAAATTGAAATAATTGTTGAAAAATTGGAAATTAGTTAGAGAATCTCGTTACAGTGAAATAAAGAATTGTTAAAACATTAATCCGTGACGGTGTTTAATTGGAAAATTGGTTGCATTTAGAACATTTTATGGTCCTTCGAACCGGATAGTTAAATTCGACAATAGATAACTTATTAGATTTGAACATTTTGAAACAGTTTAAAACTTCAGTCACGCGATTCTTGTGGAAACTAGTAGTGAAGTAACAAAATAAACTAATAGACATCGGTTCGGGCGATTCACTCTAAAAAATAGTGCAACGGCAATTAGAAGGTCTGGTAAGTCCTTGTTCCATCCTTTTATTAAATTCCATTGCATTTTTCCCTTTACATATATTCCAATATACATAATCCCGCATTTCACATCAAATACTGAAAACACATCAGTCTTGCTTAATTACAAAGGACTGAACATATATTGGTTAATTTGATTAGTGCAAAATTCGTGATTGACTGACACTAAGTACATTAGTGCTAATTGGGTGTGAATTGATGGTGTGAAATCATATAGCATAGATTTGAGACAATTTTGCCGTGATATCAGCAAATCAATAAGCTGGGTCATTGAGGCATAGTAGTTAGACAGACAGGAAGCTTTCACCATCATTCATTCAGTTCTAAGTGTGTCAGTCATCAATTGTAGTGCACAATATTTACATTTATAGTGCAAAATATACTTGAAAATATATCGAAACTCGCAAAATTATAATCCAACACAATGGACCGGTTACTAACTCAACAGAAATTGTTACTAGAGCAATTAAATAAAATGCAAAGTAATTTCAAAAAGGATGCTAAAGCACGGAAAACTCTTGCTTATGCCACGAAATTGCTCCAGCGAGTGCAAGAAATTCGGCAAACCTTCCTGGAAACGCATCAGAAAATACTTTCATTAGTCAAAGAGCAAACCGATATGGATTTAGAATATTTCAAAGATAAACTATATCTATCCTTTGAAGAACTCAATTTGAGTTTCGAAACAGATCTAGAAGATCTAAAGTTGGAACAAGGGGCACAGGCAGCGCAGGCTGACAATGAGACACAAAATCAATCCAGTCGATCAAACGATGACATGGATGTTCGACTTCCACGCATAAACTTGCCAAAGTTTAACGGAAACTATGGGGAGTGGACTTCTTTTAAAGATCTGTTTGTATCTTTGATTCACAACAAGTCTAATTTATCTCGAGTAGAGAAATTACACTACTTAAAATGCAGTCTTTCGGGGGAAGCTGAACAACTTCTCAAACATTATTCGATCACTGAATCCAATTATAATTCAGCGTGGAAGTTGCTCATAGAACGTTATGATGATAAGCGCGTTCTATTAAATACTCAATTTAGAAGGTTGCTGGCCATCAATAATGCAAATGAATCCGCTTCGTCTATTAAAATGCTACTAGATAAAACCACCGACAGCGTTCAGGCAATCGTTAATTTAGAGGTAGCGAATATTTGGGATGCACTGTTAGTACATTTGACAACACAACGACTACCAACTGAGACGCGTCAAATTTGGGAACAACAGCAAGCTGCGCACAAAGAAACATCATCATTTAAAGACCTCACAGAGTTCTTGCAGCGTCGTTTTAGAGCATTAGAGGCTGCTGGGGTAGAAAAACATAAACCCACTCGATCTTCACATAATGTGTTGTTGACAAAACACGAGCAGCATATTATATGCATTTCGTGTAAGGGGCCACATCACTTGAGACAATGTACCACGTTTCTTCAATCAGATCATACGACGAGATTTGATATGGTAAAAAAAAATGGTTTGTGCCTCAATTGCTTGAACAAAGGACACTTAGTCGGAAACTGTCCCAGCACGTCACGATGTTTCAAGTGTAAAAAGGCACATCACACACTTCTGCATAAACCCGATGTATCTACAACTGGAGTCCTTCCGCATCAGTCTCAATTTTCATCTCAGCATCGAAACCAGACGTCGAATTCATTTACTCAAAATAATCTGCCTCCGACCTTAGAATTCAATCAAGAACCTTCAACCTCGTTTTCACACAATGTTCGACCATCGACTTTGACTTTTTTGGATTATAGACCTTCGACTTCAGTGACAACAGTCACGAAGATAAACTCTTCGACCAACAATGCTACAAAAACGGTATTGTTGGCAACAGCACTAGTAACGGTTGAGTCTGCAACTGGATTTGTAACACTACGAGCTTTGCTAGATCAAGGCTCACAGGCCTCAATCATTACTGAAAGTGCTGCTCAAAGAATTGGCGGTAAAAGACGATCGACAAACATGACTATAGCTGGTATTGGTGATACTAAAGGTATTTCGACGAATGGAAATATGGAAATTACACTTCGCACCAAAACAAACGAATATTTGAAAGTAGATGCTCTCGTGTTGAGAAAGTTGACAAATTTCATCCCATCGCAAACAATTTCCACATCAATTCGAAAACAGATTGGAAATTTAGATCTGGCTGATCCTCACTTTGACCAACCGAGCAAGATTGACATTTTATTGGGAGCTGAAGCTTACGCTCAGTTATTACTTGGAAAAATTCGAAAATTGACTCTAGGTCCAGTACTACAACTTACTAAGCTAGGCTGGATAATATCAGGTAGATTCAGCGATAACAACGCGCAAATAGTGCACACACTTAATGTGCAAATAGAGGAGGACGTGAAAATTAGTGAGCAACTTAAACATTTTTGGGAGATTGAGGAAGTTGGAAAGGGTAAAAACATTACTCAAGAAGAAGAAGCATGTGAAGAACACTATAAGGTAAATGTCAAGAGACAGCAAAACGGTCGATATCAAGTTCGGTTGCCATTTATAAGCACAGAGAGTCAACATTCACTAGGGTTTTCCAGAGAAAATGCAATCAAATGTTTAATACAGATGGAGAAACGCTTCGAAAGGGACAGAAGTCTTCAAGAAGAATATTCAGCAGTAATGCAAGAGTATATAAGTCTAGGTCACATGAAGGAAGTTCCCGTTTGTAAAGAAATCACGTTTGAATCTGGAAACATACGCAGCATAGCTAACTTCCTTCCACATCACGCAGTGCAGAAAGAAAGCACATCTACAAAATTAAGAGTGGTGTTTGATGCATCAAGGAAAACGAGTTCTGGTGTGTCTCTGAATGATATATTATTGACAGGACCAACCATTCAGAGCACCATGACATCAATTCTCATAAGATGGAGATTAAAGCAGTTTGCAATGGTGGCCGACATTGCTAAAATGTACCGACAAGTAGATATGCATCCGGAAGATGCAAACTTTCAGAAAATTGTTTGGAGGCAACAGCCAGCTGATCTAGTTAAAGACTATGTTCTGACTACCGTAACCTTTGGAACTACTTCAGCGCCGTTTCTAGCAATCAGAACTTTACACCAATTAGCAATAGATGAAATTGAAAGCTATCCAAATGCAAGTAAAGCAATCTTCGAAGAATTTTACGTAGACGACTTATTATCTGGAGGAAATAGTCTACAAGAATGTATTATCAAAAGAGACGAACTCATTAAATTGTTGAATTCTGGCGGTTTTAAATTGAGAAAATGGATAACAAACGACAAACGAATTTTAGAAGGAATCCCATTTGAAGACATCGAAATGCAAGATGCGATCAACATGGATATGGATAATGGATACAAATCGCTAGGAATAATGTGGTATCCGCTAGCAGAATTCTTCACCTATCGATTGAAAAGGCATAAGCAATTAGAAACCTACACAAAACGCTCGATTTTATCGCAAGTTGCACGTCTCTACGATCCATTAGGTTGGATAGCACCGATTATGGTATCAGCTAAAATTTTACTACAAGGATTATGGTTATCTGGGCAAGATTGGGATGAACCAATATCAACTGCACTAAACACGGAATGGCTGACATTATTGAGCCAATTACCGGAAATAGAAAACATTAAAATCCCAAGATGGGTAGCTTACCAACAAACCTCGAAAATAGAGCTTCACGGATTTTGTGACGCCTCTCAACGCGCCTACGCAGCAGTAATCTATGTGGTAGTGCGTGCAGGCTCGGCTGTCAACAGCCATCTATTAATTGCTAAAACCAAAGTGGCACCAGTGAAGCCAGTTAGTATTCCACGATTGGAGCTATGTGGAGCTGTACTATTGTCTCGATTGCTAAAAGAAGTTACAACATCATTAAAAATTGAAAACATACCTACCTGGTTATGGAGTGACTCAGAGATCGTGCTAGCATGGCTGAAAGGTCACCCCACTCGATGGACTACATTTGTATCTAACAGAACGGCTCTCATCCTTGAGAACACTGATAACATACCATGGCGATATGTTCCATCTAAATGTAATCCAGCTGATGTAGCTTCCAGAGGAGTAAAACCAATCGATTCAATACGCAATGAGCTATGGTGGCACGGACCAAGCTGGCTATCCGAAGACATCGATGCATGGCCTAAAATGCGAGATATCAAATCAGTTGAAGTCGAAAAACGAAAACATTACATTGTTAACGTAGGAACACACACAGAAAGTTTCTTAGACACTTGGTTACAAAGATATTCAACATTATCGAAACTAATTAGAATTACCGCGTACTGCTTCCGTTTTCGCAGATCGAAAATAAATCGAACATAGAACCTCGACGTAGAACTTCGAACATAGAACATCGACTATAGAACTTCGAATATAGAACCTCGACTATAGAACTTCGAATATAGAACCTCGACTATAGAACTTCGATTATACAACCTCGACTATAGAACTTCGAATATAGAACCTCGACTATAGAACTTCGATTATACAACCTCGACTGCAGAATCTCGAATATAGAACCTCGAACTTAGAACATCGATTTTAGAACCTCGAGTTTAGTACCTCGAAAATAGAAACTCGAAACTAATGTTGACTAAATTATAGAAGATGGACACCAAAGTATTGACTCCAGCACATTTCCTGATTGGCGATACACTACTAGCACCAACCGAAGCAGATTTCGAAGGCGACAATATCAACCATCTCGATAGATGGCAGACAACGCAAAATATATCATAAGAAATGCACCTTTAATTCCTTCCATCAAACTGTTCCTTACACATCCTTTTCCTCCATGAAACCTTGCCACATCAAACAAATTCGCGAACTACGTAACGTGAGGAGTCTTTGGAATTCCATACAAATCAGTGATGGTATAGGTGGACGCCCAGCATAGGTGGGACAACTTCACCATGCCAAAACTGAGTTGAACGAATGCATCAGCTTAACCGACATCCCGAACAAACATTATAAATAGTAATCCAGATCTAAATAGTATCCAGACCCGGACGTGACATACAAACAACATTTATCAATATAGATTAGCCAATTAATACTTACCATTTCAGAAGTCAGCCCAATAGATAATACTGAGGCACTACACACGCCTCATCGGGGGGAGAATGTTGCGACGCAACGGCGGCCTCTTCAACGCAGGAACCTGAAACGAAAAACAACAAAAGAATCGAGTTCAAAGATAAAAATATATACTTATCTAAAGTCCGCTATCGATCAGCTTAGTATTTTGATGACTGTTGATGATTTTGACAATTGTCATTTGACATTTGTCATTTGACATTACATGTTTAAATATCCATTCACAATTGTTTTTCACTTGATATTCACCGTGAAGAAGAATACTGGTAAAACTGGAAATATAAGAATAGAATTAAGAGAAAGTTGTGTAACAATAGAAAGTACCGAAATTTTCACTTTACAGTTGATTTTTGAATTGAAATGATGTGCATTAGAATCGGTCGGTAGAAAATTGAAATAATTGTTGAAAAATTGGAAATTAGTTAGAGAATCTCGTTACAGTGAAATAAAGAATTGTTAAAACATTAATCCGTGACGGTGTTTAATTGGAAAATTGGTTGCATTTAGAACATGTGCCATTTGGAAAAAACGCTGAGAAAAAAAAATGGTTTTTGGCCTATAGCTTCCGATTAAGACACCGAATTTTAACAAAATTCACGCAGTAGGTGAACCTTACTCTAAGATAGATTTCATAGAAATTTGGTTGAAAAATGAGTATAGGGACGCCAGCTTGTCTCCTAAATATTGTAAATTTGCTCAGGAAAATAAAAATTTGTTCCCTTTAACTTCCGATGCAGTGGCGAAATCAAGCGATTTTATCATAAAATTTTTAAATCCTAATGGTCTTGTAGTGAAAATACACGCCAAATATTAAGATCTAGAAAGTTTGAAAGCTCTTGCGAATGGTAACCCTAAATTTCTTTGTATCCCTATAACTTCTACTGCAGCGATCGGATCAATACGAAATTCGCAGAGTAGGTTGACTTCAACGTGAGGACTGCTAGCGCGAGGTTTTTTTGCTATTTTCGTACCAATAAATGCTTGCATTAAGTATTCACATCGCGAAAATGCAATATATAACAATATATATGACAATACATACAATATATAATATATAAGACATTAACAACAATATAACAACAATATATAAGACAATATATAACAATACACTCGAAATCAGTACAAATCCTCTACTGTTCTTCGAACATTAGTATTTCTAGCGGTTCTGATGCGCTAGGGTTTTTTGCATTAGATTTAGCGAATTCTGTTTCATAATTTTCTATTTTGAAGGATAAATCAGAGACTTGCACAGCGGCCCGAGCCCGCGGGTTGCGGCCGCACTGAACCGCACTCGCACAAGACAGCACGGGTTTGATGAGTGCGGTGACGTCACCGGGCTGACCGGGCGGGCTTGAGTGAGGTCGGTTCAGTGCGGCGGGCTCAAGGCTCAGTTGAATTTCATAGTTTCCATATACTTTGCAATAGAAGACTGAGTGATAGTTATCCAACCAGTGCGTCGGACGGAACGGAGCGGAAGAGATAATCAAATTATATCTTTGAAAAGTTGAGTTTAGAATGTGTGATGAGTGTTTTGCAGGGCATTCGGTCAGTTTAGTATTTTTGAAGGTGAATATGTTTTCAAAATGTTTTGTGGAATTGATAATTCCTTTTCCTTGTTTCTTAGCGTACTTAACGCATTCGGCTCCTGATTAAATAATGTTAATTTATTGATGGTTCAAAAAACCGTCAATATTTGTTGAACCGATTAAATTGATGTCTGCATTAAATTAGTTTCTCTTTCATTTATCTTCGCAACTGTTGTGCTTAAAACATCATTGAGAACTTTTCAGAAATAGCATGTTTAAAAATAATGTGACATAAATAATAGTAGCTGTAATTTATTATAGTTCGGAAGTTTGATTGATTCCATTAGTTTTTCTAAAACCTATTGTTTTTCTAAAACTAATCGTTTTTCGTTTTTATAAAACAAATCATTTTTCGTTTTTTTAAAACGAACCGTTTTTACTTTGTTAAAACGAACTGTTTGGTATGGGAAAACTGTTAAGCTGCGGAAAACAGATTTTCAGAGGAAAACTATGTATGTATGTATATATAATACGAGCTCAAGGCTCAATTAGCGAACCTCCGTCGCGTCCGTTCCGTTTGAGTTGAATTTCATAGTTTCCACATACTTTGCAATGGAACACGGAGTGATAGCTATCCATAGATTTGAGAGGAATGGATACGAAATGGGCCGAGAGAAATGAAGCAATTTTCGATCTCTGGTATAGCTGTGTGAGCGAGAGGTCGCAATGTGTTTGTATGACGAGGGCGGTGTGAAATGTTGTAAAATTAAAGGGCAACTTTTTTGGTGCAAATACAAATTTATTACTATTGATGTAATGTAATTCACGTCAGTAGCGAATCAATGAGTTTCGATTTGCATTAAAAGTGTGCGTAGTATTAGCATTTATCTAACATTTATCTAGCATTTATCATGCATAAATGGCTGATAGTGTCGCTAAAATCATTAAGTCTGATCAAAGTGTATGATGAAATATTAAAACAAGTTGAGTTTTGTCATGCTTTCAAGTATAGATCTGTTTTAAGGATCAAAATAATATCTGTTTTAAGACAGTGCAGTTTGAAAGCATATCAAGTATCGAGTATTTTCGTACTTGCGACTATTTTATTCAAATATTCAAAAAGTTTGTAGGGCAAAAGTAGCTGAAATCGGTCAATTTCGGATTAGAGTGGTTTGGGACATAACGGGGCAAGACCTATTGCTGTGATATAAACATTTTGGTTTTTAGGGGAGTAAGGGGTTTTTTGGCCATTGTTTGGCAAAAACTGCCTCTACGGCGCTTTCGATGATTGGAAGTGGTCGGAGAGTATAATAGTGATGTTTTAAGACAAAAAAAATTTTTTTAGAAAAAATTTGGCGTTTTTGCCCAATGTTTTTTTGCTCTGTCAAAATTTTTTTTCGTTCTAAAAATATCATTATTAAACTCTTCGACCACTTTCAATCATCGAAAACGCCTTAAAGGCAGTTTTTGCAAAACGATGGCCAAAAAACCCCTTACTCCCCTACAAAACCGAAATGTTTGTAACACAGCAATTGATCTTGACCCCTTATGTCCGAAACCACTCTAACCCAAAATTGGTCGATTTCAGCTACTTTTGCCCTAAAAGTCTTTTGAATATTTCAATAAAATACTTGCAAGTACAAAAATACTCGCAAGTACGAATATCTCGATACTTGATATGCTTTCATCTAAAAGCAGATTTTATTTTAACACACTTGAAAGCATGACAAAACTCAACTTTATATAATATTTGATCATACGCTTTGATCAGACTTAATGGTAAAAAAAACCAGTTCGTTTTCGTTGATTGAAAACAACAGAAACGCCCATCCGGTACAATTTCCAAATGCTTGATTTCTTTAAAGTTAAAATATTCAATCTTGATGTAAATTCTACCATTAGTTTCATTCAAAAGCCATTTCGATTAAGGCAATACACCCGGTGCAATGAATACATATCATAAATTTCAGCATTCTGTACCACTACCTGCGATGTCATACCATCCTCGTTCTCGCCTAGCACGAAGATCAGCTTGCCTATGCATTCGGCTCGTATTTTTCACCATTCGGTTTGACTCTTCAGTGCGGCCGCAATCCGCGGGCCAACGCTGGCCCGGTGCGGTGCGGGCCGTGACGTCGCCGCACATCGCGGGTCGGGCCGAATAATGCTCAGTGCTGTGCTGTGCTGCGCGGCGGGCCGCTCTGCACGACTCTGGGATAAATAGCTTTTGTACTCCTTATAGAGTTCAGCAATAGGTAATTCTCTTATATAACAGGTAATTCTCTTATTTCAGTGTCCGTGGCATCGAAATTTTTCCATGCATCCTCAAGACGCCGTAGTCTTTCTTTATAATATGTGCTAGTTTTCCTGGAAGCTGTGTCCTTTTTGAAATTTTTAATAATTTCTTGAAGAACCTTTCCTAACTCGTCTTGTTTAAGTGTGAGTTCTTCCTTGCTGCTTGCCATGGGAACAATAATTTGTGTCAATTCCACCAAATATAATAATTTACTTTGACTATGTGGCTCTGTTATAGTACTGTGATACGGTTCTTTAACTGCCTATATACGTAATAAGTCAATAAGTAAACGGAATTCTGTGTTCTTAAAATTTCGATGGAAATTGAATGACGTCAAATCGCGTGTTTATTGGAATCAGCTACTTCTTTTCGGGGTCACCAATGTTAAGATGTAACGTAAGTTTCCACCTGAGCTGTATCCGTCGGCACATTAACCGGGATACACGAAGAATATAATGCCCTCGGCACTTTTACCGATACACTAGCTTGTTTAAAACAGAAGAAATCTGCTTTAAAGAGCACCAAACTGATTATGACAAAATATTGACGACACTTAAACCGTAACAAGTAATCAATAATCTGCTGTTGATCTAATTATTGCAACAACGGCACTTAAACCGTGATGCTACTTATCAAACACCTCAAGTGAACACACAAAAGATCGATTGAAAAGTGATTTATTTTCCTTAGCATAGTCTAATTTAAAGTATAATGAAAATATTACTTTCTACAATGTAAACATAACTCACATACAGAGTTGCAAAAAAGTGCAGGTAATTATAACACTATTTCAGCAATAATAATTCGTAAGCATGACATAATCATAACATTTGGAAACTTATTCAAATGCAACAACTAATGACAACTTGAATTGTTTTACGTACATATGTTATGTAAACAAATACGAACTTATTCTTTGTAACCTTTTTATGATTTAACATTGAACATAACATATTTATTAATAATCAATCATATGTAAGCGAACTTAGTGTAGAACATTAAACATTACATATTTATTAATATTTAATACGTCTAAGTCAACTTAATATTAAACACACCGAATATTAAGATCTAGAAAATTTAAAAACTTTTGCGAATGGTAACTTTAAATTTTTTGCATCCCAATAACTTCCAATGCAATACGAAATTCGCAGAGCAGGTTGACTTCAACGTGAGGCAGATGCGACATATTTTTTGCTTCGATACTAGCAAAGGGATGCCAGCAATCGGCTTTTGTGTTATTTTCGTTCCAATAAATACTTGCATTAAGTATTTTCATCGCAAGCATTTGCAATGAAAATAAGTAAACAATGTTAAAATTTTCTAAGATCTCCACATGTTTTGAATGACAGCCCCAAACACCTTTCTATCCCTGTAACTTTCGATGAAGTTACCGCAATTAAAATAAGCTTAGATTCAATTATTACTTAGGCTCGTTTCACACATATGATGTTCCATTCAGTTCAGTTCGTTTTCTGTTCGTTTTCGGTCGCTGCTGACAAGGGTGAAACGATAATTCGATTTCTATTCGGTGCCCAATAGAAACCGTATAGAACCGAATACTCCCTGAGCACGAATAGGTTTCATCGGGTTTCTATTAGATGTGAATTCGTGTCCAGGGAACAGAAAGCAATCAAGGCGTTCACACATGCACGGTTTAGTTTCGGTTTTAACTGATTGGATAGTTTGAATTTTATTTTAAATTTATAAATTATCAGTTTGGATCTCTTAATTTGAAATATTTAGACGTTTACTTAGTTAGTTTAGTCAGTTTCAATTAGTTTTATAATTACCTTCAATTTTTTTGAAATTATCAGTCGTAGTTTTTCTGATAAAATGAGCGATTTATAAGATGTTGATGTGGATCGGCTGATTTTTGCTGAGCAATCTAAAGTAGCGCTGTGGGACAAGACTTGTGCAAAATATGAAGATAAATTTAAGACGCAAGAGGCATGGAAAAACGATTGTGTGAAAATTATACGCAAAGTTGAGGAAGAAAACACAAAACCTAATATGAACTGTGTGAAAACCGTGTTCTGATAAAACGAGCGATTTATAAGATGTTGATGTGGATCAGCTGATTTTTGCTATGCAATCTAAAGTAGCACTGTGGGACAAGACTTGTGCAAAATATGAAGATAAATTTAAGACGCAAGAGGCATGGAAAAACGATTGTGTGGAAATTTTACGCAAAGTTGAGGAAGAAAACACAAAACCTAATATGAACTGTGTGAAAACCGTGTATGTGTGAATGGGTCTCGTTCGGTTCGGTTTGTTTTCGGCTACAACCGAAAACGAACCGAACCGAATGGAACCTCGTACGTGTGAAACAAGCCGTTCGGTGTATAAGTTTTAAGTAAGAAAAGTAGTGGGTAAAATACACATTCCAAATTTGCACTAATCCTCTACTGTTCTTCAAACATAAGTGTTTCTAACGGTTCTGATGCGCTAGGGTTTTTTTTTGTCTGAAATTCAATATTACATCAATCGCTAAAAATCATTAATCTTTAAAATTCATTATTGACTAAAATTACTCTCTCATTGTTCTTCCTAACCTAAATGCTACTTATAATAATCTGGGTGCCTTGCACATACCTGTGACAACTTTCCGACATCGAATTCATCACCGCCTAACGCTGGATCTTCGGTAATTGAATCTCTGGTTCTCCCCCATTGATACACGGCATCAAAGAAACCCAGTATCGTACTATGTGCCATATTTTAGTCAACATCAATACGCACTGTAATTTTCACGATGATCCATTGTTTTTCTTACAAGTAATGACAAATCAAAATTTGAAAAAAAATCCTTGCCTACTTTTAGGCACCCTGCACCCACACACGGCTCAAAATTTCCAATTCTTTATCATAGACAAGCTTAAAACAGAATTAGTTTTCATTCCCAATACTTTTCTTTAACAAAAATTTACACTGCTTGGAAATATAGAAGTTCCTCAAAATTAACTGAAACGCTCGCCACCGCCAAAACGTTTAAGATATCGGAGTTTGAGAAAATCATTGACCTACCTACTATATACATCTACGTTCTCGGAAAATTTCAGCTCAATCGGATCGGCCACTCCAGAGATTATCTCCCATAATCGTTTTGCTGATATATATATATATATATATATATATATATATATATATATATATATATATATATATATATATATATATATATATATATATATATATATATATATATATATATATATATATATATATATATATATATATGTATATATAAAGAAATATGAATTTTCGGCGAAACGAGTTTAATACTATTGTTCTTCGAACATTAGTAAAATCTGGATGATACGATGATACGTTATGCCCAAAATGGATACCTTTCTCATAAATTTTAATTTACCTGCACGAAAGCGTGTATTCATAATAATAACTTTTTCCAATTTCCATTACATTCTTTTTCAAATAAAAAAGTTTGATTGTACAATTTAACCATGCTGTTATATTTATCCACTACGAATGGAAGTAGTGGCATTTCCTTTCGAAAAAGTTTGGCGTGCTATTCAAAATCGGCATTAGCATGATGTGATACAAGAAACGGACAAGAAAGCAAATGTATTTGAAGAAGTAGCTCAGAAACTATCAAAAATGTACAATAATTTATTATATACAATAATTTATAGTGTACAATACTTTATATAGAGCTAAGTAGGTGAATTCTCTCAACACTCAAAATATGTAGGCTGCTGCTGAAACATATTTTATTCCATTACTGAATGCATTTCCCAACTAACATAAGAGTTATGCAGAACGAATGAATTGCAAAGTGGTCTGAATTTTATAGGCCGTTCACACTCGACTCTAAATCAAGTAGATTTAGAAGCTGTCAAAGTTAATCAGGTAAGCGTTCACACTACCCGAAGTGATTTAGAATGAGGAGATTTAGAGAGCGAACTGTCATTCGAATTTGTGTGTACAATTTTTTTTGCATGAAAGTTGTTCAAAATGGTGCAGAAACATGCAAGAGCATTTTCTTTTCATTTTGTACAACTCACATTTTCCTTTTTTGTCCAATTTTTGCTATATTTGAACGAAATTCGAATGACATTTCGTTGAAATCTGCCGAATTTTCTGCATTTGATTTGTTAAAAGCTGAATGTGATATTTGATTAAGATTTTGATGTTTGTTAAAAATATATGTTCGATTTTAGTATATGCTGTGGCATGAATCGCAGGATATTAAATGTCGAAAATGAAATGATATATCTTCGACAAAAACGGCTTTATAGGATCATGCAGAGCTTTTATACCTAGGTATCAATTAGATACGCATTGCTAAAATTTTGGATACGATGGATACGTTTTTCTTACCAATTTTGATGAATTTGGATACGATATGAAAGCTCTGAAGTGGCAGCACTGCTTGGCATACGCTCGCTTATGCGCTGTATGGGCACTTATGTCACTCCCGTTTACGTATGTCAAAAAGTGCCTGTTTTGCTCTAAAACCGGTCGGTTTTGACAGACGATTACTTTCGCAGACTCATCTTTGGTTATAGATAATAAGAATGTTGCATAGCAGGCGGTACGGTCATACTCCAGGTCCAGGACGGGCAACCACAGAGTGGGCAATAACAAAAAATCTAGTGGTGGTGGGTTAAAAATAAAATTAGTTCGAACATACTACGGTGACGGGTTGAATTAGTTATTGAAAAACAGATGGTGGTGGGGAACTTAGTAAGTTCAGTTAGGCAATCGTTTACATAAAGGTATGACATAGGAATGATATCAAATAAGAATACATATATGTCGTACCGCAAAAGAGATACCTAATATATAACGAGGTGATAATAAGTATGAGTGTGATTAACCGAGCAAAGATAATTGTAGGTAGAACCAAAGTAAGATTCAATGCAACTCCGCTGAGGAGTGGTGCGACGCGGTACCGGGACTCGCGATATGTCCGGGCTATTAATTGTCGGGAATCACTCCAGGATTCTCTGGGGATGGGGTTGATGTTACGCCAGCGAGAGTCGAATGACTAAAAGGAAAAAAAAAATACGAACGAGAATAAGTCTAGCGCATCAGAACTGCTAGAAAACTAATTTTCGAAGAAATTGTCTTTAAATGACAAAAAAATGTGGAAAGACGTAATACTCTTTTTTGTAGAATCATATCAACCACTCCTTATCCAAAGCAACAAAACTCAGCTATAACATAAATGATGAAAATGTTCAGTACCGGCAACACTTTCCCAACGAAACAGCAATAAGTTGCATCCGTTGGTGCAATATTTAAGAAAATGGTCAATGCTGGTTACCTTGTGTCAGCAGCAAAGCAAAATATATACCAAATCAGCTTCACGTTAAGTTAAACTCAACTAGTAAATTTCGTTTCGATTGAATCCCTGCGCTGAAAGTTATACGGGTGAAAAGAATTTTAGGGTAACCACCCTCAAAACTTTTAAAATTTGTAAATTGTTAGTATTTGTTGTATTTAAATGTGTACCAATTTTTTCCTAGCTCAAAAAAATATTTTAATAAAAAAACCGATTTTTTCTTTCAAAGCTATATATATTGAATTTTGTGCCAAATATCGATATTTCGAGGGTAATCTGCCCTTTCCTTCCGTGTCTATCAGTCTAATCTTAATCTTACTTATGTATTATCAACTAATTGTCTATTAATTGACTTATACTAATTACCAACTAATTGCCTATTAATTACTTTTACTATGCATATTAATTAAATTATCCTCCTCACTATCAAATGAATGTTCAAATTAGCCTGAACAATGGTGATGCACAGTTTCCTTGGTCTGTGTTTAGTCTTCTATGCATAGGGGTTTTCCATATGTGCAGGCTTTCGTACGCATCCAGTTTTCGCACCTGCTGTACCTCCTTTATCACCTCCACGTTGTCCCAAGTTATGTTGTGATCCTCTTCCAATATGTGCTTTGCTACTGCAGAACGTACTAATGTTGTATTCTTTTTCGTCGCTGAAGCTGTTTTGTTTGCCCGATGTATATTTTGTCGCATTCTGGGCAGGTAGTTTTATAAACTCCAAATTTTTCCTTTTTATCCTTTTTGTCTTTGAAGTGGCATAGTATAGTACCTAATTTTTTAGTTTTACTGGTTGGAACTGCTTTAATATCAAAGCGTTCAAGAAGTACCCGAACTTTTTTGGATATATATATATATATATATATATATATATATATATATATATATATATATATATATATATATATATATATATATATATATATATACATATACAGACTACTGTGATCAAAAAATAAGGTGAATTTGTCTATAAAATGTAAATTCTTTGTTTATTCTTCCAAATCAATTTCATCCCCTTCAAAGTAATCCCCGTCCGATAAAATGCGCTTTTCCAACGCTTTTTCCAGTCCTCGAAACAGTCGGAATACTCTTTTTCCGGTATAGCCTTCAAGACCTTCTTCGATTCGGTTTTTATCTCCTCGATCGTGTCAAAACGGCGTCCCCGCATTGGCTTTTTGAGTTTGCTGAATAGCCAGAAGTCGCACGGAGCTAAATCAGGCAAATACGGTGGTTGCGGAACGATGTGAGTCGAGTTTCTGGCAAAAAAGGCGCGAAGAACCAATGCAGTAAGACATGGTGCATTATCGTGATGAAAGGAACCAAGAGCTGTTCGCCCATAATTCCGGCCGCTTCAGACGAATAGCTTCACGTAAACGACGCATAACGTTCAAATAGTATTCCTTGCTAACAGTTTGGCCCGGCGGAAGGAATTCATAGTGCACCACACCACGAAAATCAAAGAAAACTGACAACATGACCTTGATTTTCGATCCACTCTACCGTGGTCTTTTCGGTCTTGTTGCACCTTTTGCACGATATTCGCTGGATTGGTCGGTGGTTTCAGGGTCGTTTGCGTAAATCCAAGCCTCGTCTCCAGTAATGATGCATTTCAAGTGGTCCTGATCGTTAGACACCAAAGTTTCACGCACATCAACGCGAAGCGTTCAATATATATATATATATATATATATATATATATATATATATATATATATATATATATATATATATATATATATATATATATATATATATATATATATATATATATATATATATTTTCGGCGAAACGAGTTTAATACTAATTTTCTTCAAAAATTTGTAATATAGGGTTAGTAAAAGAGAAATGTAAATATAGGGTTAGTAAAAAAGAAATGTAAATATAGGGTTAGTAAAAAAGATATGTAAATATAGAGTTAGTGAAAATAGGCGCCTTGCCCCGACGAGGAATACTGTTGCTCCTCGCCAGACCAGGCCATTGCCGACTATGCACATCTAACGAACGCCGAGGACTTGGTCTAGAAATGAGTCAACAGATCTAACAGCGAACTAGAAGTAAGTGGAGACGGCCCCAACACGATACACTTCGCGATATTGCGAGCAAACGTCATTGCACGCAATAATCTGTTAGATTGAACGAATTTATTGAGGAAAAGACCGCCGCTGTTGGTCACGGTGAAATAATACATCAAGCACGGCGAGTGGAAGAATAAATTAGGCAGGAGTACGATACTGGGTTTCTTTGATTCGGTTCCATTCGGTTCGGTTCGTTTTCGGTTGTAGCCGAAAACAAACCGAACCGAATGGAACCTCGTACGTGTGAAACAAGCCGTTCGGTGTATAAGTTTTAAGTAAGAAAAGTAGTGGGTAAAATACACATTCCAAATTTGCACTAATCCTCTACTGTTCTTCAAACATAAGTGTTTCTAACGGTTCTGATGCGCTAGGGTTTTTTTTTGTCTGAAATTCAATATTACATCAATCGCTAAAAATCATTAATCTTTAAAATTCATTATTGACTAAAATTACTCTCTCATTGTTCTTCCTAACCTAAATGCTACTTATAATAATCTGGGTGCCTTGCACATACCTGTGACAACTTTCCGACATCGAATTCATCACCGCCTAACGCTGGATCTTCGGTAATTGAATCTCTGGTTCTCCCCCATTGATACACGGCATCAAAGAAACCCAGTATCGTACTCCTGCCTAATTTATTCTTCCACTCGCCGTGCTTGATGTATTATTTCACCGTGACCAACAGCGGCGGTCTTTTCCTCAATAAATTCGTTCAATCTAACAGATTATTGCGTGCAATGACGTTTGCTCGCAATATCGCGAAGTGTATCGTGTTGGGGCCGTCTCCACTTACTTCTAGTTCGCTGTTAGATCTGTTGACTCATTTCTAGACCAAGTCCTCGGCGTTCGTTAGATGTGCATAGTCGGCAATGGCCTGGTCTGGCGAGGAGCAACAGTATTCCTCGTCGGGGCAAGGCGCCTATTTTCACTAACTCTATATTTACATATCTTTTTTACTAACCCTATATTTACATTTCTTTTTTACTAACCCTATATTTACATTTCTCTTTTACTAACCCTATATTACAAATTTTTGAAGAAAATTAGTATTAAACTCGTTTCGCCGAATATATATATATATATATATATATATATATATATATATATATATATATATATATATATATATATATATATATATATATATATATATATATATATATATATATATATATATATATATATATATATATATTGAACGCTTCGCGTTGATGTGCGTGAAACTTTGGTGTCTAACGATCAGGACCACTTGAAATGCATCATTACTGGAGACGAGGCTTGGATTTACGCAAACGACCCTGAAACCACCGACCAATCCAGCGAATATCGTGCAAAAGGTGCAACAAGACCGAAAAGACCACGGTAGAGTGGATCGAAAATCAAGGTCATGTTGTCAGTTTTCTTTGATTTTCGTGGTGTGGTGCACTATGAATTCCTTCCGCCGGGCCAAACTGTTAGCAAGGAATACTATTTGAACGTTATGCGTCGTTTACGTGAAGCTATTCGTCTGAAGCGGCCGGAATTATGGGCGAACAGCTCTTGGTTCCTTTCATCACGATAATGCACCATGTCTTACTGCATTGGTTCTTCGCGCCTTTTTTGCCAGAAACTCGACTCACATCGTTCCGCAACCACCGTATTTGCCTGATTTAGCTCCGTGCGACTTCTGGCTATTCAGCAAACTCAAAAAGCCAATGCGGGGACGCCGTTTTGACACGATCGAGGAGATAAAAACCGAATCGAAGAAGGTCTTGAAGGCTATACCGGAAAAAGAGTATTCCGACTGTTTCGAGGACTGGAAAAAGCGTTGGAAAAGCGCATTTTATCGGACGGGGATTACTTTGAAGGGGATGAAATTGATTTGGAAGAATAAACAAAGAATTTACATTTTATAGACAAATTCACCTTATTTTTTGATCACAGTAGTCTGTATATATATATATATATATATATATATATATATATATATATATATATATATATATATATATATATATATATATATATATATATATATATATATCCAAAAAAGTTCGGGTACTTCTTGAACGCTTTGATATTAAAGCAGTTCCAACCAGTAAAACTAAAAAATTAGGTACTATACTATGCCACTTCAAAGACAAAAAGGATAAAAAGGAAAAATTTGGAGTTTATAAAACTACCTGCCCAGAATGCGACAAAATATACATCGGGCAAACAAAACAGCTTCAGCGACGAAAAAGAATACAACATTAGTACGTTCTGCAGTAGCAAAGCACATATTGGAAGAGGATCACAACATAACTTGGGACAACGTGGAGGTGATAAAGGAGGTACAGCAGGTGCGAAAACTGGATGCGTACGAAAGCCTGCACATATGGAAAACCCCTATGCATAGAAGACTAAACACAGACCAAGGAAACTGTGCATCACCATTGTTCAGGCTAATTTGAACATTCATTTGATAGTGAGGAGGATAATTTAATTAATATGCATAGTAAAAGTAATTAATAGGCAATTAGTTGGTAATTAGTATAAGTCAATTAATAGACAATTAGTTGATAATACATAAGTAAGATTAAGATTAGACTGATAGACACGGAAGGAATGGGCAGATTACCCTCGAAATATCGATATTTGGCACAAAATTCAATATATATAGCTTTGAAAGAAAAAATCGGTTTTTTTATTAAAATATTTTTTTGAGCTAGGAAAAAATTGGTACACATTTAAATACAACAAATACTAACAATTTACAAATTTTAAAAGTTTTGAGGGTGGTTACCCTAAAATTCTTTTCACCCGTATAACTTTCAGCGCAGGGATTCAATCGAAACGAAATTTACTAGTTGAGTTTAACTTAACGTGAAGCTGATTTGGTATATATTTTGCTTTGCTGCTGACACAAGGTAACCAGCATTGACCATTTTCTTAAATATTGCACCAACGGATGCAACTTATTGCTGTTTCGTTGGGAAAGTGTTGCCGGTACTGAACATTTTCATCATTTATGTTATAGCTGAGTTTTGTTGCTTTGGATAAGGAGTGGTTGATATGATTCTACAAAAAAGAGTATTACGTCTTTCCACATTTTTTTGTCATTTAAAGACAATTTCTTCGAAAATTAGTTTTCTAGCAGTTCTGATGCGCTAGACTTATTCTCGTTCGTATTTTTTTTTCCTTTTAGTCATTCGACTCTCGCTGGCGTAACATCAACCCCATCCCCAGAGAATCCTGGAGTGATTCCCGACAATTAATAGCCCGGACATATCGCGAGTCCCGGTACCGCGTCGCACCACTCCTCAGCGGAGTTGCATTGAATCTTACTTTGGTTCTACCTACAATTATCTTTGCTCGGTTAATCACACTCATACTTATTATCACCTCGTTATATATTAGGTATCTCTTTTGCGGTACGACATATATGTATTCTTATTTGATATCATTCCTATGTCATACCTTTATGTAAACGATTGCCTAACTGAACTTACTAAGTTCCCCACCACCATCTGTTTTTCAATAACTAATTCAACCCGTCACCGTAGTATGTTCGAACTAATTTTATTTTTAACCCACCACCACTAGATTTTTTGTTATTGCCCACTCTGTGGTTGCCCGTCCTGGACCTGGAGTATGACCGTACCGCCTGCTATGCAACATTCTTATTATCTATAACCAAAGATGAGTCTGCGAAAGTAATCGTCTGTCAAAACCGACCGGTTTTAGAGCAAAACAGGCACTTTTTGACATACGTAAACGGGAGTGACATAAGTGCCCATACAGCGCATAAGCGAGCGTATGCCAAGCAGTGCTGCCACTTCAGAGCTTTCATATCGTATCCAAATTCATCAAAATTGGTAAGAAAAACGTATCCATCGTATCCAAAATTTTAGCAATGCGTATCTAATTGATACCTAGGTATAAAAGCTCTGCATGATCCTATAAAGCCGTTTTTGTCGAAGATATATCATTTCATTTTCGACATTTAATATCCTGCGATTCATGCCACAGCATATACTAAAATCGAACATATATTTTTAACAAACATCAAAATCTTAATCAAATATCACATTCAGCTTTTAACAAATCAAATGCAGAAAATTCGGCAGTAGCTAAAAATATTTTTGTTTCAAATATTCCGCTAATAGTAGATAATCATTATAAATGAAGAAGCACTGCCGGTTTTGGATGCGTTGGGTGCGTTCTTTGTATGGTATGCGCAATGATTGTGCACAGGGTTACACAACTTCTGTTGGAGCGGTGTCTTCGAAGACGAAGAGGAATCCGTCCTCCATCTTATGTGCCAGTGCCCGGCTTTTGCAAGAAGAAGGGTGGCAGCATCCTTTCTCTCAAAGCTGAGTGACCTGCCCCTTATCAATTTAAATGGGATAGGGCGGTTGGTTAAAGGAAGTAGATGATTTCCTGATTTCAGTGAGTGGGAGAGAGTAATACATACGACATAGCTGGCCTCTCTTGTGTCTTTCAGAGGCCGCTGGACTATGAGGTAAGCTCATAAGATTAAAGAATAAAGTACATACGTCGCCAACCATAGAAAGGTCATACGCGTTTTTGACTAAGTATAAGAATTACTCTGCTTCGTTGTTAAAATTCAGACCACTTTGCAATTCATTCGTTCTGCATAACTCTTATGTTAGTTGGGAAATGCATTCAGTAATGGAATAAAATATGTTTCAGCAGCAGCCTACATATTTTGAGTGTTGAGAGAATTCACCTACTTAGCTCTATATAAAGTATTGTACACTATAAATTATTGTATATAATAAATTATTGTACATTTTTGATAGTTTCTGAGCTACTTCTTCAAATACATTTGCTTTCTTGTCCGTTTCTTGTATCACATCATGCTAATGCCGATTTTGAATAGCACGCCAAACTTTTTCGAAAGGAAATGCCACTACTTCCATATCCAGTGGATAAATATAACAGCATGGTTAAATTGTACAATCAAACTTTTTTATTTGAAAAAGAATGTAATGGAAATTGGAAAAAGTTATTATTATGAATACACGCTTTCGTGCAGGTAAATTAAAATTTATGAGAAAGGTATCCATTTTGGGCATAACGTATCATCGTATCATCCAGATTTTACTAATGTTCGAAGAACAATAGTATTAAACTCGTTTCGCCGAAAATTCATATTTCTTTATATATACATATATATTTATATATATATATATATATATATATATATATATATATATATATATATATATATATATATATATATATATATATATATATATATATATATATATATATATATATATATATATCAGCAAAACGATTATGGGAGATAATCTCTGGAGTGGCCGATCCGATTGAGCTGAAATTTTCCGAGAACGTAGATGTATATAGTAGGTAGGTCAATGATTTTCTCAAACACCGATATCTTAAACGTTTTGGCGGTGGCGAGCGTTTCAGTTAATTTTGAGGAACTTCTATATTTCCAAGCAGTGTAAATTTTTGTTAAAGAAAAGTATTGGGAATGAAAACTAATTCTGTTTTAAGCTTGTCTATGATAAAGAATTGGAAATTTTGAGCCGTGTGTGGGTGCAGGGTGCCTAAAAGTAGGCAAGGATTTTTTTTCAAATTTTGATTTGTCATTACTTGTAAGAAAAACAATGGATCATCGTGAAAATTACAGTGCGTATTGGTGTTGACTAAAATATGGCACATACGGATTTTCAGCATAAAGCAGGTAACCCTGTAGCTGTGGCAGGCTGCTGAAAAAATATCCTTCAAATCACTGACCTTCCTGAAAAATTTTTGATTTATGACAAAAATTTCAAATCTTTGATAAATTTTATCCTTTGTTCTTCATCTCAAGATAAAATTTTCAAAATTTCGATTTGCATAAGAACGGTTACCCATCACCAAATTACCTATCTTTTCAGCACTCGAAAGTTCTGTTCACGAGAACTGACGACCGAATAATCCGATCATAATGAAATTTACAGGACATGTTGGTATTAGCTAGGACCAGGTCTGATAGAAGTGATTTGAAAATGCGGGCAACCCTGTGGCAGTGGTACCATCTTGAAAAAACATCTTTTTGGCCAATAACTTCCGATTCAGTCATCAGATTTTAACAAAATTTCCACAATACTTGGATGTTAATCTATGTAACAGTTGGTGAAAATTTGGTTGAAAAATTAGTATAGGGTTTTGTCTCATAAATCTTGCAAATTTGCTCAGCAAAATATAGCTTTTTTCCCTATAACTTCTGGCCCAGTGCAGAGATCAACACGAAGTTCATGCAGTAAATGGACCTTAATGTGAAATAAATGTCGTAGGAATTTCGTATAAAAATCATGAAAGGGCTGCCAGCTATGACCATTTTTGTAATTTTGTGGAATTTCTTTACTGAGCGATTATGTCATTAGATTTCCAAATGAGAATGATCCTGCAATGATAATTAACAACAAAAATTAACGTTTTAAAAATTTGAAAGCTTTGAGGGTGGTAGCCCTAAAATTCTGTTCACCCGTATACATTCCAGCGCAGTGATTCAATCGAAACGAAATTTATTGGTTGGGTTTAACTTAACGTGAAGCAGATTTGGTATGTATTTTGCTTTGCTGCTGACAAAGGCTAACCAGCAATGTGCCATTTCCGTTAATATTGCACCAACAGATGAAGTAGTATGTAACTACAAATTGAGGTGTCTACTTCCGGCTTCACACAGGAAAAAAAAACTATTTTTCAAATCTGATTTCAAAATTCAAAAAGTTTAGCGCATCAGAACCGCTAGAAAACTCATTTTCGAAGAAATATTCTTTGAGTGACAAAAACATGAGATAAGACGTAATAAACTTTTTTGTAGAATCATATCAACCATTCCTTATCCAAAGCAACAGAACTCAACTATAACACATATGATAAAAATGTTCAGTGCTGGCATCACTCTCCCAACGAAGCAGTAATAAGTTAACCTTAACAAGCTCATACTTAAATAATCAACTTATAACTAATGTTCGAAGAAGAACATCAGTATTAAAATCACTTTGGCCAAAAATTCTTAATTCTATATATATACATATATATATATATATATATATATATATATATATATATATATATATATATATATATATATATATATATATATATATATATATATATATATATCTATATATATATACATAAATATATATATATATATATATATATATATATATATATATATATATATATATATATATATATATATGTATATATATATATATATATATATATATATATATATATATATATATATATATATATATATATATATATATATATATTTATGTTTATCATCAAAAAATTTCAGTGAAAAAATCTCACGCGCCACACATTGGTGTATATGCAGAATAGTGCCAGGTCTCACAAAAAATTAATAACCTTTAATCCTTTCGCGCCGGCGGCCATTTTAGTGATATTTTTCATATACCTATTATTCCGTACACAAATAATGTTGGCAAATATACAGTTGACGAAATAAATTTCGAACGTGTTTTACATGTGAATCGGATAATGTTTTGGAAGTTTTTAACCCCATGTGTGCGCTGGGTGCCTAAAAAGAGAACGGGAAAACTTGAAAATTTTTAAATAGCGATAACTTTTGATAGAGCTTTTCAATCATTACCAAACTTTCAGGACATATTGGTATTATTTAGTTGCAGATTTGTGTAGCTTTTAATGAGCGTGCTGGCAACCCTGAAGCTAGGGCTGGAACTGAAAGTGAAAGCCTCCAAATCATCGTTTCTCTTGAAAAAATGCCGCTTCTTAAAAAAAAGCCATTCATATGTAAATTTTGTGCTTTGTTTATATAGACAAAAAAAAAATTTGATATGGTATAACGGGCACGCCTGGTAACCCTTGCCCAATTTACCTATATTTTTAGCATCAAAATCTTCTGTTCACGGAAACTCACGATCCGATAAGCAAAATTAATTGAAATTTGCGGAATGTATTGGTCTTAAACAGAACCAGGTCTGATAGAAGTGGTTTTGAAATGCGGGCGATTCTGTGAAAGTGGTGCCATCTTGAAAAATCACTTAAAAAGATAACTGATTTAGCCCTATAAATTCTGAATCAATCGTTCGATTTTGACGTAACTGGACCTTACTTTTAGCCACGTTTGGTAGAAATTTGGTCGAAAAATTCTGTTGGCGCTACCAGCTATGATAATTTTGGTGTCTTAAATTTGACAAAATAAAAATTTGGAAGTGAAAACATTCAAACCATCGAATATCCTCAAAAATGTCCGTTTCTTACAATTAAACCAATCTGAGTACAAATCTTATGCTTTAACTATACGTTCATAGTAAATTTCATGTGGGACAAGAACGATAACCCTTTCGCAGTTAACCTATATTTTTAGCATCAAAAACTTCTGTTCACGGGAACTCACGAATCAATAATCAGATACATTTGAAATTTACAGAAGGCATTGGACTTAAGTAGGACCAGGTCTGATAGAAGCGATTGTGAATTTTAGGCAACTCTGTGCCAATGGTGCTATCTTGAAAAATTACAGAGAAAAAAACTGCTTTTTGCCCTATGAAATGTGAATAAGTTACCAGGTTTTCATGAAATTGAAACAGTAGCTGAACCTTACTCTAAACTCTGTTTGATAGAAATTTGTTTGGAAAAATCGATTGGTGCTGCCAGCAATGGTAATTTTTGTGTCTTTGGTTTTGAAAATTCGCTCAGGAAAATAAAACTTTTTGCCCTATAACTTCCAGTGCAGTCATGAAATCAATACGAATTTCGTACAATTAATGGAACCTATTACAAACATTATTCAGGCCAAATTTGGTTGAAAAGCCACGATAGGGTTGCTAGCTATTGTTGGCTTTGTATTTGTTTGCAATATCTTTATTCAGCGGTTTTATCGTAGAATTTTTTTTTCCATAGTGCTCCCCAGACAACTGGTTTGTTGGTATAAGGGAAAGCACAAGGTTCTTTACATTCCGACGAGACGCGGTGTTTCCAAGTGGTCCCCCATCTAAGTACTAACCGGCCCAACACTGCTCAACTTCGGTGATCGGACGAGAATCGGTTATTCCAGTGTGGTATTGCCGTATAAAATCACCAATTTTCAATTGGTAATGATATTGTAGTGACAATAAACAGCAAATATTAAGCTTTCGATTATTTGAAAAAACTCGCTGCATGTAACCCTAAATTTCTTTACACTCCTGTAACTTCGAATGTAATATAACAACGTGAAGCAGATGTGATATATTCTTGGCTTTGATACTGGGAAAAGGTTGCCAGCACGAGCCAGTTGTGCTACTTTTGTAGCAATAAATGCTTACAGTTAGTATTCATACCGGGAAAATTTACAATGAAAATAAATAACCGATGTTTCAATCCAAAGTTCTGCAAATTTTTCGGATCGCAGCCCCAAACACCAGCTTCAGTTACAGTGTTGCAGGCACTGAGCATTTTCTTCATTGATGTTATATGAGATGCTGCTTTCAAAATTTTGTGAAATAAGCAACTGGTAACGAATATAATTAACCCGTGTTTTGCTCTCATTAACGCTGAAATTCATGCCAGTGGTAATATCTGAAACCTTCTACCATATGAGTTATAATGCATTCTTGAGACCAAAGTAAAACGTGGCACTTGAAACAGTTTGGTCGTAATAAGCAGCTCATGTGGTGGAATATGCACTCCAAACCTGCACGATTCTTCTATTGTTCTTCGAACATTAGTGTTTCTAGTGGTTCAGGTGCGCTAGAGATTTTCCTTTGAATGTTGTTCTCATCGGAGGATTTCACCGAAAGTTTCAGCAGTTAAACGTTGTTTGAGGCAGCCATCCGAAAAATTTTCAAATCTCGGAAAATTTCAAAATTGGTGACTTATTTTTATCGCAAATGCTTTTTTTTTATTTTGAAGCATCCGTTGGTGCCAAATTTACGAAAATGGCTAATGCTTGTTACCCTGTGTCAGCAGCAGAGCAATTTATATACCACATCTGCTTCACGTTAAGTTGAACCCAACCAGTAAATTTCGTTTCGATTGAATCACTGCGCTGGAATAATACGGGTGAAAAGAAGTTTAGGGTTTTCACCCTCAAAACATTTCAAATTTTTAAAGCGTTAATATTTGTTGTTAAGTTTTATTCCAGGATCATTCCCATTTGCAAATCTAATGACATAATCGCTCAGTACAGAAATTCCACAAAATTTCAAAAATGGTCATAGCTAGCAGCCCTTTCATGATTTTTGTACGAAATTCCTACGACATTTAGCTCACATTAAGGTCCATTCACTGCATAAACTTCGTTTTGATTTCTGCACTGAGCCGGAAGTTATAGGGGAAAAAAGCTTTTTTCTGCTGAGCGAATATGCAAGATCTATGAGACAAAAATTACCATAGCCAAGTTTTCACCAAACAGACCTGGTCCTAGCAAATGCAAACATGTCCTGTAAATTTCATTATGTTCGGATAATCCGGTCGTCTGTTCTCGTGAACAGAACTTTCGAGTGCTGAAAACAGAGGTAGAGGTTGCCATTCTTGTGCAAATCGGAATTTTCAAAATTTCAATTTGACATGATGAACAAAGGTCACAATTTATCAATGATTTGAATTTTTTGTCAAAAATCAATAAAATTTTTAGGAGGGTCAATGATTTGAAAGATTTTTTTTCAGGAGTCTGCCGTAGCTACAACGTTACCCGCACTATCTTGAAAATCCATGTGTATTAAATCTTTCAATTCAAAATAAATTTTCTTGATGATCAAATATTTTTGTCAGAAGTAATGACAAATCAAAGTTTGAAAAAAAATCCTTGCCTATTTTCAGGCACGCTGCACCCACACACGGCTCAAAATTTCCAACTTTTTAACATGGGCAAGCTTTAAACATAATAAGTTTTCATTCCCAAACATTTGTTTTAACTAAAATTTACACTGCTTGGAAATATAGGAGTACCTCAAAAGTCACTAAAACGCTTGCCGCTGCCAAAAGATTAAGGATATCTGAATTTAGGATTTTCAGCACTCGAAAGTTCTGTTCATGAGAACTGACGACCGGATTATCTGATCATAATGAAATTTACATGTTGGTATTAGATAGGACCAGGTTTGATAGAAGTGATTTTGAAATGCGGGCAATCCTGTGGAAGTGGTACCATCTTGAAAAATCACTGAGAAAAAAACCGGTTTTTGGCCTATAGCTTCCGACTCAGCCATCAGATTTTAACGAACTTCACACAGTACTTGGATGTTACTTTATGTACATTTGGTGAAAATTTGGTTGAAAAATTAGTATAATGCTGACAGCTGTGGTGATTTTTCTCTCATAAATCTTGCAAATTTGCTCAGCAAAATATAGCTTTTTTCCTTATAACTTCCGGTCCAGTGCAGAAATCAAAAGGAAGTTCATGCAGTAAATGAACCTTAATGTGAAGTAAATGTCGTAGGAATTTTGTACAAAAATCATGAAAGGGCTGCCAGCTATTACCATTTTTGTAATTTTGTGAAATTTCTTTACTGAGCGATTATGTCTTTAGATTTGCAATTGAGAATGATCCTGCAATGAAAATTAACAACAAATATTAACGTTTTAAAAATTTGAAAAGTTTTAAGGGTGGTCACCCTAAAATTTTTTCACCCGTATACCTTCCAGCGCAGTGATTCAATCGAAACGAAATTTACTGGTTGGGTTTAACTTATAGTGAAGCAGATGTGGTATATAGTTTGCTCTACTGCTGACACAGGCTAACTAGCAATGTGCCATTTTCGTAAATATTGCACCAACAGGTGCTTCAAATTACGTACTCATATGCAACCAATTTTTACTAATTTTTAAATTTTCCGAGTTTTGAGCATTTTTCGGATGGCAGCCTCAAACAACGTTTAACCGCTAAAACTTTCGATGAAATCCTCCAATGAGAACGAAATTCAAAGGATAAGTTGATCTAAGTATGAGCTTGTTAATGTAAACTTATTGCTGCTTCATTGTGTGCCAGCACTGAACATTTGCTTATGATGAGGAATGGTTGTATAAAAAAGTGTATTACGTCTTTCCACATTTTTTTGTCACTCAAACACAATTTCTTCGAAAATTAGTTTTCTAGCGGTTCTGATGCGCTAAACTTTTTAGATTTTGTTTTAAATCTTAAAATCCGCTTCCATAAAAACCTTATATCAATTTCGTCAATTAGTCAGAAGCCCATAACTCGGCAACCAAACCTCATAGAAACAAAAACTTGTGCATCCACATTCATATCTTCTAGAAGTACCATTATGCACAATATGAATGTAATCCAGAACCTCGACTTTTTTCGTTGTCCGCTTCACGTGAAATGCTCCATATGGCAAATGCAGTTTCATTTGAGTCTTCATAAAATATAAAGTACGCATGTCTTAAGGATAGTAGCTGGGCTGTAAAATCTTGTCAACAGTGGAAACATTTTTATTGAAACGTGAGTAGCAGCATCTGTAGTAACACAATAAAGCGTAAAGCATAATACTGAGTTCCATTTCACGTGAAATTTTCATGCAACATTGTGAAATCTGTTTTGGCGAAAATTTAGCTTGAATATAAGCAAGAGTTGTACTCTGTTTGTAGAATGAAAAGTTACGTTGAAGTTACTTTCGCTTTGAAAATGCAGATGGCACTGACACATGTCTCCAATCATGTCACGCCAGTTAAGTTTGTGCAGTTCATTCTTTCGAGCTAAAAAGTGACATTTGGTTGTTCAATTTGAAATTTGAATTCTACAAATGTCTTTCCAATAAGACAATCTATCGAAAATTGAAATTCTTGACATTTTATCCGTCAAGAATGAGGAGTGTCTCTGCTTTTCTCCATTGCCAAAATGTTCGCTCGAAAGAATGACCAGATAATGGAGACATGTCAAAATTTAGCTTCACGGCTAACTCAGTACCAGCCTTAACGTTTTAATGGTCATCAATCGTCTCTTGAGTAGACGCCGGACTTAAAACACTGGCCTTGCTTCTTTCAAGTGTAAGATGTGGAGCATTATTTGAATCGTGACGCCGAACTTAAAACACTGGCCTTACTTTTTTCAAGTGAAAGATGTGGAGCATTTTTTGAATCGTAAAACAAAAGACACCCAAGGTTAACTTCACAGTCCAGAGAATTAAATGACAAATTGTGCTTGATGGAATGGTGTCCGCAGGTGTCGAGAGAAGACCGAGAGTGCATGAATGAATGATATATGTATGTATCTCGCCAATTCAATACGCGCGAAGCTTAAAACTTTTATGATGCCTATTTAGTTAGAGTTTGGTAAGAAAATATGAAAATAATAAAGCGAAAATATTTTATGTGGTAGCAGCTTACAGATGAATTCGTTTTTCCTGTAAAAATTATCGATCAGGGAGGCTAGTAAGAAATCGGGGCAATTGGCGTCCCGATCAGGGGTAAATCGGAGCGTGTCACCAGACCCCTGAAAATCGGGACGTCCTGCGCAAATCGGGACACCTGGCAACTCTATGTCAGAACGATACCCAATGATAGTGCTGCATACCCAATCGTTAGATGATGAATTCGGTGGTTCATAAATTTTTCAGCAATTCAGCAAGTCGTTGGGTTTTAATGATGTTTTGGAGCCCGAGAATTTCATCTACATGCGAATTATAGACAGTCGCATTTATAGTCAACATTTTGAGTTGCTTCGGTTCCATAATATCATCTAACTTAGCGAAGCCTGAATAAGAAGCAGAAACATTACTAGTTTAAGTCCGCTGTACTTGAATAGTATAAAGTAGACCTATACTATTCAATACTAGAGTAGACCTATACTGAATAGTAGACCTAATCCGTCTAAAATCAACTGAGACACCTCCTTCCCTCAAATTAAGTTTATTCGAGTAGGGTTTTTGTTGCATACAGCCACTGCTCTCTGGATTGTAATTGTATCCATTGTTCGTTGGCTCTGGTGAGGAAACAGCTTCTCCGGGTCCCATTATTGAACAGTTTTACTTCACATGAACAGATTTGAGATCCCTTGTGATAAACAGGACTTGCATGTTTACATAAGTATACGTACTCTTTTATTGTTACGCATTTCGCAAGTTCGTCTTGAGTTAGAGGTAGGTACTGATCACGATGCAAATGAATGGCGAGATAAGTTGAACATGGATTGATTGCCAAAAGTAGGATTGACTGTAGGAATTGGCACCATTTTCAGAACGTCGAATTTATGTTCATTCATAAGAGGTAACTTTATTTCGAAAATGAGTTGATCTTCTAAAATTCCGCTTCTTACCATCAAAATTTCGTATAATTGAATGAGATTATCTTTTGTCATCGGTAATCGGGTGGATTCTGGTAAATGGAGCTTCGTTGTCGCTATTTCCCGTTGAAGCTGCTGAGGCGAAAATAACATCGGATTAATAGTTCCATGATGTGTGTCCGTTAAGGTGGCAATTATCGCGGATTGTGTTTTACGTAAATTGGATGCGATCATAGTCATTTGAATCGATAAGGATGTCATAACCTGGTATACTTTTATGCAATAGACTTCCTCTCCATTATCTCTTTTTCGATTAAGTATCTTGTCGACTTGTTTACAGAACATTTTGAATTTCATCTCACTTTGTTGCTGGCCTCTTTTCATTATATTGATAGTAGAATCAATGACTGATGTTTGGTTTTTAAAAAGCTGCAAGAGGTAGTCCTCGTTTTCAATGACTTTGGATATGGTGCCTTTCATATGCTTTGGATATGACGAGTCTAAAACTCCAAATAATGAATTCGCAACCTTCCCGACGATGTTGAAGGCCGCTTTTTTTTCCCTTTTTGAAAGTAAAGCATTCTCCAAATCAAGCTTCTCAATTGTATGTTTAAATTGATGGACCATTTGCTCACAGATGCTTTGGGATAGCTGTTGGCACAAGTGCTCCAAAGTCTTTGTTCCGTTGATCAATGAATTATATTCCATCCAATATGGCTCATAATAGATTATAAGTTTCCATTCTGTAGTTTCGAAGTTAATTTCATCTTCATTTTCAAAATACAACCCAACTTGTTTTGAAAACTGTATCACTTCCGCCTTTTCGGTTTTTGGGGCTGTCAATGGAAAAATTGTGCACGTAAGACAAAGTAGCGTGACAACAATAGAACTTAATGAATGGCGCGAGCTCTTCTTTGTGGGTGTTTCTGACCGTTCCGGTGACATGACCTTCCGAATTCTGATAGAACGATCTTCAGTCGCAATAGCCTTGCTTGGGCGTTTATCATCATCACATGCTCGTCCTGTATCTCAATAGGAAGAGGTGCAATTTTATGTATGGGCCTCTTTAAAATGTTTCCTGCTGTTTTAAACTCTGCTACTCGAACGAAACCGTCTTTACCCTTGAACGTTTGTACTATTCTTCCCAAGGGCCACTTCTGAGGTGGAGTGTTGTCATCATGGATAATGACTACCGTACCAGGTTGGACATTCTTACACTCGACCTTCCATTTGTATCGGTGTTGCAGCTCATTTAAATATTCTCTCGACCACCGTTTTCAAAACTCAGCTTTTATATCTGTCACAATGTTCCATTGCCTAAGGCTGTGGTTACGAATCAAGCGAGTAGACGGTTGTGGCGAGTGAGAGTGTACAAGAGGGTTTTTAAATGTACGCGAAGTAATGAAAGTGGCTATGAAACACAAGTTTCAACAAGCGCGTGTATGAGTATATTTAAGAACCCTCTTGTACACTCTCACTCGCCACAACCGTCTACTCGCTTGATTCGTAACCACAGCCTAAGAGCTGTGGTTTATTATGGAGTGGCATTGGGATTTATCGACGTAGTTAGAGGCTCTCCTAATAGAAAATGTCCTGGAGTAAAAGCAGCAGAGTCCTTTGGATCAGATGGCAAACATGTCACAGGCCTAGAGTTTAGAATGGCCTCAATCTCGATGACTAACGTCTCTAGTTCTTTGTAGGTGAGAGAAGCATTGGCGAGCGTCTTCGTAGTAAATGTTTTGCGGATTTCACTGCAGCTTCCGGCAAACCACCAAAATGAGGTGCTCGAAGTGGTATGAATTTGAAATCAATCCCCTTATTGCAGCATTTTGGGGTGATCAATTCTTTAGCTACGTGTCCGAAAAGAGTATCTTTCAGCTCTCGGAGCTGATTCGTGGCGCCAACGAAATTGGCAGCGTTATCGAAGTATAACGTCTTACAATTTCCCCGTCTACTAACAAATCGCTTCAAGCTTCCTATAAAAGCATCTGTAGACAGATTGCTTATCACCTCGAGATGAACTGCCTTTGTTGAAAAGCAACAAAATACTGCTATATACGCCTTGCTAGGTCGTTTCCCTCGCAGAGATTAATGTACCCAAATAGGTCCACAAACATCTACTCCAGAAATTGTAAACGGGTGAGCAGGTTTCACACGGTGACTGAGCAGATTTCCCATTAATTGACTAAGAGTTATTATTTGACTCGAATTTCCAATTTGTTTGTGGAGCGTCAACTGCTTTATTTCTTCACTGAACTCTTGTTCCTGCATGAATTCCACGATAACATGCAGTCCCTCACGCAATTTGGTCGTTGTCAAACTTTCAAATACCACGCTTTTACTGGATTTCCTTTTAAGGTTTTTTACGAACCGCAAAACATATGTTGTGATGCGTTGAAGTGACCCGAATGAGTTCCGATGATTTATTCTGTATAAGAAATGCACTGTATCAACATCCTGAGCCGAACTTTGCGATTTATTTGCTTCTGCTATATTTGATTCTGAGAGTGATGAAGTTGTAGCCATCACCTGCTGCACCTTTTCAGATTCACATGATCTGTATTCCTGACACACTGAATTTAGGACTATTCGTCTTCTTTCTAGCTCACATTTTCCACCTTGTTGATAAGGTGGTGGCCAGATTGATTCTGCTCCGTGGAGAAAGTACGGACCGTAGAGCCACATTTGATTCCTATAGCTTGTTTGGCGCTAAGCTTCGAAACAATACATCGGCAGGATTATCGTTTGATCCAACATGTCTCTACTGCTACGGTATAGACAAATCCTGTATAGATGCTATGCGATTGACCACGAAAGTGTAGAATGAGGACGAGCGTGTTCAGTCAAAAAAAATGTCTGAACATTTTCTAGTTTTAAATCATGCTGCACTCTTTTGGCGAGTTCAGCAAGTAATTTAGCAGCATATAACTCTAGCCTGGGTCAAGTTAATTGCTTCAAAGGTGCAACCTTTGATTTTGAGCATAATACCCTTACTGCCGCCATATTTTGACTATTAATGGACCGGAAGTATATGACACCACCATAGGCTCTTTCGGAAGTGTCCGTAAAACCATGAATTTGTATACTACGCGAAACATCCTGTCCGAAAATATGTCTTGGTATTTTTAGATCCTTCAGAGCTTATATATTTTCTATAATATAATATAAAATAATATAAAATAATGACCATTTTTCTTGCAACTCAGATGACAATACATCATCCAAATCTAAATTGCAAAGCCAAAGCTGTTGCAGAATCATCTTTGCTGTCACCACTACTGATCAAATCATGCCTAGAGGGTCAAACAGCTGGGCTTTATCAGACGAACCGATTCTTTTTGTATATTGACGAGCAAGAGTAATGTTCGTTCTTATCGAAAATATATCAGTTTTTGGGATCCATACGAGCCCTAATGTTTTTACTTGTTCTTCTGTCTCGTCCGCGAAATAAAGTTGAATAGCTCTATGCTCTATTGGAATGTTCTGCAACAGTATCCGATGATTTGAGCACCATTTTCTCAATTTGAAACCACCTTTCGCAACTAATTCATTTAGCTGGTGCTGAATGCTTAAGGCTGTGGACAACTTGTCCGCGCCCGTCAAAATATCATCCACGTAAAAATCACGAATAATTACTTATTTATTTATTTATTAACTATTATTCAACAGATAAAATCCAATTACTGAACATAGAAAATATAAAATACAAATAATTCACAAAAGAAATAATGAAAAAATGAACAAAATAATAATGAGATGATAATGATATAATCTAAGAACAATAATAAACAAAATCAAAGTGAAAAAGTATAAATTCAAAATAAGAAAAATAGAGAAAAAAAAGAAAAGGAAAAGAAAAAAAAAAAAAACTACATTGAATCAGTAGTAAGCAAAACATTATTTTTTAAAAAAGTTTTAAAGGCATATAATGTCAGCGGTAGAGGACCAAACCGTAAATCATTATGTTGCCTTAGTAATCGCAACAGCGGAGAATGAAAAAAGATATCAGTGCGCGCAAATGGCACACTAAACTCAAAAGTAGAGCGGGTACCATGCACTGCAACACGGACAGAAACGTGGCTGCTGATGTCGGAATCTACCAGCCTATGGAACAATTTGAAGAGTAGGCACTCATCCAGGAAAAGTCTCCGTGATTCGAGAGAAGGAAGATGAAGGAACGACAGACGATCACAATAAGGACGGTAAGGAAGCTGAAATTTATAAAACAGGGTGCGAGTAAATCTAGTAAATCTAATTCTGCTGCTTGTGAATATTTTGACGCTTCCAACTGGGCCAGCCTTTGTAGGCACTTGGTGGCCAAATAAGATGCTGGCGTTGTTCCGTAAGTCACGGTTTTCATTTGATAAGTCTTCACCGGAAGTTTAGGCAAAAAATAGCCTCTGCCTGATATAATGTCGTGCCTTACTTCTGACATACAGTGGGTCACAGCTTATTTCGTGCAGTGCTGTTTTCAAAATTTAGAACACGTTATCTGAAAAACTAATAAGAAAATCATGTAATTTTTAACGTAGGTTTACAACAGCATGCTCATTGGTAACACTTGAGAAAAAAAAATTATGAAAATAACCTTCGACACGCTTAAAACGACAAAAAACCGATTGTGGAGCAGAAACGCGCGTCACAGCTTATTTCGTGCAGTTGCTTTGTCTTCACTGTGGTAAGAGTTTGCCGCGTTGAATAGCGGGACTTTTTTTCCTGCGTTTTGATTGTAGCTGTCATTACCAGCTGTGGTAAATATTTAGTCTGATATTGTATATTTAAGCGTTACGAAGTATTTTTTAGAAAAATGCGCCGACGCACAACAATCGAGCAGCGAGAATTGGTGTTGAACCATTTCAAGGAAGGTCTTTCACAGCGGAAAATTGCCCAAAGTGTTAAGTTGAGTTCCAGCACAGTGCAATCCATCATTCAACGTTTCATTCACGAAAATCGGATTCGAGACAAGGGCAGAACCGCTCCAAATAAAATTTTCAACTCGTCCGATGAGAGGTTAATTGTGCGGAAAATCAAGGCGAACCCCAAGTTATCGAATCCAAAACTTCTCACGGAGATACAGCAAGGACTGGGTAAATCATGCAGTGCGGAAACGGTTCGTTGCGTGCTCCGAGCCAACAATTTGAATGGTCGCGTAGCAAGAAAAAAGCCTTTCATAAGCAAGAAAAATCAGATGACTCGTCTTGCCTTTGCTAAGGAGCACGTAAACAAAAACTCGGACTTTTGGAACAGCGTCATATTCGCGGGCGAGTCAAAATTCAACATCTTTGGCTCTGATGGTATGACATATGTGTGGCAGGAACCCAATACGGAGCTGCAGAAAGAAAATTTAAAACCTACAGTTAAGCATGGCGGTGGAAGCGTGATGGTTTGGGCCTGTATGTCAGCAGCCGGGGTTGGAAATTTAGAATTCATTGAAGGGAACATGAACAAAACCATGTATCTCAATATTCTGAAACAAAATTTGCTTCAGAGTGCTTCTAATCTTGAAATACAGAACACTTTTCGTTTCTATCAGGACAACGATCCCAAGCATAAGTCTGGGATTGTCCAATCTTGGCTGATTTGGAACTGCCCTCACGTTATGACACCGCCAGCACAAAGCCCAGACTTGAATGTGATTGAAAATTTATGGTCAATTTTAGACAATAACATTCGGAAACATACTATTTCCAACAAGGAACAACTGAAAAGGGTTATTTTGGAGGAGTGGATGAAAATAACACCAGCTTGCACCCAAAAACTTGTGGATTCTATACCAAGTAGACTTACTGACGTAATAAAAGCAAAGGGCTATCATACTAAATACTAAACTTTGTACATATACATTTTCTTTCCTGGAAATTAATATTTAAGTTTAACTGCACGAAATAAGCTGTGACTTTGAATTTAGCATTGTTTTCATAATTTTTGTTTTTTAACTATTATAATTTACAATTTCTCTAGTTTTTAAGTTTATAATCTAAAGAATACATATTTTTCTAAAATTTGACATTTCAATCTTATCAATATTTTATATAGTTTTCCAATAGAAGCATAACAAATTTTAAAATTGTTACTGCACGAAATAAGCTGTGAGCCACTGTATGTCCCAGTAAGATGTATTCGTTCATAAAGTTCTGGCATTGTTCTTTCAATATGGCATCTTTGCCTAGTTTTTTTTCAATTCAGAAAAATCTTCGAAGAGCAATATCTTAAGAGCAGCCAAGTTGATCAGGATTGTCTCTAAAAGGCAGATGTATGATAAATCTTCCTGATGCGTCTCTTTCATGAGTTAGATAGAAATATTGCTCACATTTTTCTTGATCTGGTGTTAAAATGTTATTGTTTGCTTCCATTTCTTCCATTTTCCAACATTTTTCTATATCGAAGTTGTCGTGTCGACAAAGCACTCCACAAATTGGCTTTTCCATTTCTACACTCGCGATTTTTCCGGATACAATCCAACCAAGCACAGAATTATTTAAAATCGGTAATTTGTCACTCAACTTCACCTTTTCATGACACAACAAACCATGGTAAAATTCTGCGCCTAGTAGTACATCAATACGACTCGGTATATTGAATTTTGGATCAGCTAGAATTATATTTTGAGGTATATTCCATTCGGAAATTTTTAGTTGTTGTATTGACTGATCAGCAATTATTTGCGGAAGAACAATAGCTTCGATTCTGGCAGAGTAAGTGCTATGTTTTGAGCTCATTAAAATATTGACCCTTCGATGTGCATTCTGAACTGATTGGCCAATACCTTCTATTTGTATTCGTTGTGATGAGCTTGACGAATTTTACTTGTGACCCAGAATTTAATATTGCTCCGCATTCAATGGTCATTCCCTTAGCATTGGTTAATTTTATTATTGCTGTGCTAAGTAAAACATAACCTACCTCAAATTTTGGTTATTGTGCTTTTATCGAAGCGGTAGTAAGTGCAATATTCCTGCTTTCTGTGGATGTTGTTGTATCTGTTGCAGCTTGGTTGCTTTTGCGGTCAATGTATAAGAGAATGTTATGCTTGCTATTGCATTTGATACATGCTTTGTATATGCAGTTTGAAGGTCTATGACCTACTTTCAAACAGTTAAAGCAAAGTTTAAGCTTCTTTATGAGTTGTAGCCTTTCATCGGCTGTGCTTTGTTAAAATTTTCTAAAAGAGTAAATAAGTGATTCCCCTTGCAAGAAATGCAATTATTCAATATCGACGCTGTTAAAGTGGTCGACTTCGAGTGTCTATTATTATTATTGTTTTCATTTGATTTCGCTTTACCACCCAGAGCGATTCCAGAAACATTGAAAATTCCTTTATGCGTTGCAATTCTTTTGGTTGCTTTAGGGTTTGTTCGCATAACCGATGCGTTGTGACTAGGGATTCCAATCCCGAACCATATTTTCAATCCCGGGACTACGGGATTAAAAAATCTCAAATGCCGGGATCCCGGGATTTGAAATTCATAATACAACACAACAAAATAAGTCAAGTTTCTAGTAAACAGATTATATTATTTGCCATCATTTCAAAACTACAACAATAAGTAAGCTCAAAACTGTATAAAAAATTGCATTATTACTTTTTTATATTATTGATGCAAATAAAAACAATAATTTTAATTATCCGAAACGTTGACAGTATGAAGACAGATATTAAAAATTACATCTATTACAAATTACAACAAAAAATCACGACCAAAAACCACAACAACCAAACACAACTCTTAGAATTGAGATGCATAATAAAATAAAAATTCGGCCAAAGTTCATTGGGTTTTTCGGAATTAACATTGAAGCAATAGCTAAGCATCTAAAGTATCGTCTCCAAGCCTGCTTCTAAATTTATTCCCGATGTTGGACACCGCGGAAACGGTCGAGAAATATTGGTACGCCTGCTCCAAACTATGCAAGTGCCACCACTTTCCAAAAGATTCATTTCTTTTGCAATGGTTTTAATTAGATTAGTTTCTTGCGGCATTTCATGATTGATTATTTTCATACTTTTGCAGCTCTTCTTGTAACGCTAATTGACGACTACCTTGTTCTGATTCAATATGGGTATCTACTGGGTTCTCTTCATTTCTTTGGCTACCAAGCATAGGGTACAGCATCTAGATCATTGAAGTATTTTTTTTTAATATTTGCGTTGGTTTCAAAAATAGAGATTTTATTTCACTTGGTAAATTTTCGCTGGTACAATGTGGATTCTGGGGATAGCTTAGCATACCAGATAGCTCGGTACACTGACGCTCTTTTATTTGGTCCAATATTGCAATTTTCATAGCATTCAGAAGAATAGACCGTTTTTCTCCTAACAGCCTAAATACAAATCTTGATGAAGTATTAGCAGTGCATAAATTTGCAAGTCTGCGACTAAAGGCCGTCAAAGCCAATTTTACAGGGAGTAAAACTTCAATAATTTTCTGAATCGAATCAAACTCTGTTGCTTCTAATTGCTCTGAATATTGCAGGCCTATTAATGTATACTATTTTTCAAAATGTGAAACTATTCGAGCATTGTCAAGAGACTATTTCATATTGTTTTACAATCCATTTAAAGGAGACAGTTAAATGCCTTGCTCGGATCCGACATAGTTTTAAAGATCGTTATTATTTTTCGTTGGAGCTTTTTTAAAATATAAAACTACCTAACGAACTTTCTTTATGCATGCGCTGATGTACTTCGTCTGATCTAGCGTGTCTTGCAGGCGACCGGTTTCAACGTAGTTTGCTGATTCAGGACCATCCAAATCTTCGTGGTCGTCGTTCAGACTATTGGGAAATCACTTTAATCTGGAATGGACCTCATATTATAGCGAACATCGCAAACTGCCAAGTGGATGCTATGCGCCAAACAAATATGTTGCTCTGTACCAACTAGTCTGCCTACTTTTTGCATTTCGTTTGACCCATCAGTTACGATGGTAACAATGTCTTTTCCTAGAGAAACATTAAACTCATATCTAGGTAGTTTCCAGCTGTCATTGATATTCTTACTCCCACCAAGCTCCAGTAAGAATTTACTAAGTAGATGTTTATATTTATATAGCGCCTATTTGCAGTCAAGGTCCATTCATCAAACATCAAACTGAACCGTTCACCTGAGATACTAGCCTGTTATATCTAATTTTTTATTATTTTCTTTATCCTGCTTGCATAGCCAAAAACCTTTTTTTGATTGATGTTAAGGATTTTGGTAAATCTGTGTATGCATTCGCTAGTATTAATTTCCTCAAATCATTCGATGTAACGAATGCACTAAATGTGAAACAGTCCATACTTATTTATTTACAAACCCCTTTGTATTCTCTTGTTAACTATTACATCGGTTTATTTTGCTCTATTCTTAACGCATTTTGATGTGAGCTAATTGTTTTCTCATAAATATGGATTCTTCTTGCACTTTTCGAGTCTTGCTGTAACTTGATTGCCGATAATGCTTGACTCCCGGCCCCGAAATCCCAGCCAATTTCTGATCCCGAAAATCCCGGGATTAGAAATCATCAATCCCGGGATTTTCGGGACCAGAAATTGGCCGGGATCCCGGGATTGGATTCGCTAGTTGTGACATCTAATCTCTATATCAGTAGGTGCAATAGAATTGGATCCCAATCGTCTGTTGGTACTCCTAGACTTTCTAGTGCAAGAATGCATTCTGGAGTTGTATCGTGTAGGGATTTTATTGACTGAGCACTTTCATTAATGATGATAGGCTTTGATAATAGTTTATTAATCTGTGCGCTAGCTAACAATCTGGGATTCTCATAGTCATCTTTAAGCAATATAATTTTCTTCGGAAACACTTAAGTGTCGAATGAATTTTTCGACTTCTCCAATTAAATTGGTTTTTAGGTACTAAATTTTCTGACATGGTGCAATTGATTGCGTATGAATCATTTCACTAAACAAGTCATAGAATTTCCTCCAAGGTAAATGATTCCTATCAAATTTAGGAATGGTTATCTTTGGTAAATTCGCCATGGTTTCTATATTGTTAGTTGATGCTACATTTGAAATGGGTTTCTCGTCAGTGTCATAATTTATTTTAACTGGTTCGTCGACTAATTCCCAAATGGCTTGATCTAAGTCTTCAACCTGTGCCCAATAGTCACTTATTTGTCTAAGCTTGAGTTCGTAATAACTTTTGGATTGTTGTTCAAAAATTAATCCAGCTAATATTCTTTGAATTGTTTTTATAATCTCCTTTTGCCGACGTAACTTTCGAATGGCGTCTATATTTGGAGATCTGGTTTTACTAGAGACTGATGCTTCTTTCTCTTCGAAGGTGTTTTTTGCATTAGATTTAGCAAATTCTGGTTCATAATCTACTATTTTCAAGGAAAAATAGCTTTTTTACTCCTTATAGTATCATAATATTGCGTTGTAAAATTGTCGCTGTTCCAGGTAATTCTCTTATTTCAGTGTCCGTCGCATCGAAATTTTTCCGTACCTCCTCAAGACGCCGTAGTCTTTTTTTGTAATACGTGCTTGTTTTCCTGAAAGCTGTGTCTTATTTGAAATTTTTAATTATTTCTTGAAGAAACTTTCCTAACTCGTCTTGTTTATGTGTGAGTTCTTCCTTGCTGCTTGCCATGGGAACAATAATATGTGTTGATTTCACCAAATATAATAATTTACTCTGACTATGTGGCTCTGCTATAGTACTGTGGTACGGTTCTTTAACTGCCTATATATAATAAGTCAATAAGTAAACGGAATTCTGAGTTCTTAAAATCTCGATGGAAATTGAATGACATCAAATCGCGTGTTTATTGGAATCAGCTACTTCTTTTCGGGGTCACCAATGTTAAGATGTAACGTAAGTTTCCACCTGAGCTGTATCCGTCGGCACATTAACCGGGATACACGAAGAATATAATGCCTTCGGCACTTTTACCGATACACTAGCTTGGGATGTTACTAGATCGCCTCTTCGCGGTGCATCCTGGGTAACGCTATGGAATCTGAAGCTTATGGAACTAGAAGGGCAGCCTTCAAAGTTCTGAGGAAATTTGAAAATGTCCCTCCTGACACTATGTCCGACAAGGACAAAAGGTCCCTTCAGTGGGCAAGGTCATTCATTGGGGAGCACCCTAATCCGCTCCCTCGACACCCTGGAGCTTCAGCTCAGAAACGACAAAGGTCGGCTGAGCAGATGAATTAGGGCAGGCAAGACTACAAAAAGCAGAAAATAGTGACGGCTTCTACAGGGATAACTCGGCCATTTAGCGAAATGGCCAAAGAGTGCCTGTTTTGGGTCGTGATTGATGCCAGCAAGGGAGATGGAACCATCTCCCCCGAAAACTGGCTTAAGATAAGACAGGCTTTGTTTGGAATCTGCTGTAGGCTGCAGAAGGCCAGCTCGAGTCCACCACCTACGGTGAACGATGCGGGCTGGCACAAAGGAACTCAGCTAGTTGCGTGTGGAGACCAACGATCAGCCGATTTCTATAAGCAAACTCCGAGCTGGGGGAACTCTGACCAGGTGCCAAGATTATGGTGGTGCACAAGGATGAGATTCGCAGCCGGCCTAGATGCAGGACTTGGATTCCAAGTTTTCACTCGGATCCAGTGGAAGTCCTGGAAATAGTGCGGCTTTTCAATCCAGATCTTCCAACGGAAAATTGGAGGGTTGTGAAGATTGGAGAGCCAGTAGACAATCGGCGGGTGGCTCTCTTCATCAAAAATGAAGAAGCACTCCCGATCTTAGATGCCCGAATGGGCATTATCAGGTATGGGGTCGAAAAACTAGTCCCACGGATCTACCGAAGCGACAGGTCAAATAGCTCTGCTGCGGGAGATCCAACACCAGAGGAATCTCACCCTAAACAGGTGACTCACAGAACGGAGGACCCACCTAAAAAGAGGTTGGACACATCTTCGAGGCCGACGTCTGAGGATGAATCCGATGTGGAATCCCTATATGCAGATGCGGTTAGTGTCGGGACTACCTCCAAGTTGGGTGGCTGCCTGGACCTCATGACTCTGGAAGCAGAGGAAGAGGCTGGGCAGACATCTATGTCAGAAGGGGAGGACCCGGATCTAACCATCGTCGAAAATAAATGATGGTGCAGGTATTGCAGATCAACCTTCACCATTCTAAAGTAGCATCAGCTACCCTGCTCTTCCGACTGTCTAGGACAGAGGAGGAGCTGATTCTAATCCAAGAACCATGGGTTGCCAAAAACCGGGTTTGCGGGTTACACACCGATGGATACAGACCAGTGGTACCCGATGGCTTACATGAGCCACGTGTCTGCATTCTTGCCAAGAAAACCATAATCGTCCTTGTACTACACAATTTCAGTGACAGGGATAACATGGCTATTGCAGTGGAAATCAACCAGAGATCATACTGGTTTGTTTCTTGCTACATGGCACACGATCATGGCGACAGCCCACCTTGTGACATTGTCAAGATTGGTGTGCCTCTGATTCTAGAGGCTGACTCCAACGCTCATAATGAAGTATGGGGTAGCTCCAACACCAATGGCCGAGGTGAGGAACTTTTTGACTTCATCTTGGCCCACGACCTTTTCATCGCCAACACTGGTAGCGATCCAATCTTCCTTACCTCAAACCGCAGGGAAGTTCTTGATGTTACCTTGATTAGTGGGTGGCACTCGCATCTTCTCCGTGACTGGAGGGTTCTACAAGAGTGCTCATTCTCTGATCATAGGTACATATCGTATAACGTGGCTGGCCGCAGCTGTGATGTGCAGGTAGCCTATATCAACAGAAAGAGGACAGACTGGAAACTATTTCATTCTCTGGTACGATCCTCACTGAAAACTGCTCCTGGGAGCATTGACTGCTACCATGAATCGGATCGGGCGGTTGACACCCTTACTAATTCTCTCAATTCCGCGTCTAGGGAAGCATGTAAGCCACCCTCGGCCAGGGGCAATCTTAAGCCTCCCTGGTGGAGTATGGAAACAAGCATCCTGCGGAGAGAATGTAGGAAGGAGTTTAATAGCTCGAAAAGATCTAATGACTGGTCGGCGTATAAAACGAAACTGAAGGCGTTTAAGTATGCCATACGGAAGGCTAAGAGGTCCTCATGGAGATTTTTCTGTGGAAACGTAGAGAGTCTCAGCAAGGCGAATCGCCTTCGCAAGGTATTAAGCACGATACCAAAGGCTATGGGGTGCATCATGAACCCTGAGGGCATTTGGACTAGTTCGAGCGCAGGTACTCTAAACGTTCTCATGGACGCACATTTCCCGGGCAATCATTGCCCTACAGGGACAGTGCACCAAACGGAACTAAATTACGGTAGCGCCCCGCCGTTCAGAATATCAGACTCTCAGCTGAGGTGGGCTATTAACTCCTTTGAGCCGTTTGAATCCCCGGGCCCTGATCGCGTGCTTGCGGCTGACGTTCAACAGTCCATGGAAGTATCGCTACCATTGCTCAGAGAGATTTATAACGCTTGCCTACGCTTCTAGTATGTTCCCACCAGCTGGCAAGAAACTAGAGTTGTGTTTATTCCGAAAGCAGGAAAAGTTTCTCATGTTAGGCCAAAGGATTACCGTCCAATAAGTCTTAACTCAGTCCTGCTTAAGATTTTGGAAAGGATCATTGATTACCATATTAAAAGATCAATTGATCCTATGTTGATCTCGCAGTCACAACACGCTTACACCAAAGGTAAATCTTTTGAGACTGCTCTTCACGTCCTTATTGAGCACGTTGAGAAATCTCTTTTGCCTAAGGAATATACGCTTGCGCCTTCTTGGACATCGAGGGGGCCTTCAACAACGTAAATTCTAACGCTATTGTTGAGGCTCTCTCGGTGCTTCATGTGGACGAGCGGCTGATTGCTTTTATTGTGCAGCTTCTCAAAAGTAGAGTGGTTATCTCTTCCCTAGGGGATGCCAGCGTAAGACGAGGAGTCAGTACGGGATCACCTCAGGGTGGAGTCCTCTCTCCCCTGCTGTGGAACATCACGGTGAATACTCTTCTAATGAGACTGGACCGCGCTGGCTGCAAAGTGATTGCTTATGCAGACGACATAGCTGTGGCAGTGTCGGGAAAGTATTCATCTACGCTATGGGAGAGGCTAAATCACTCTCTTGACATACTTTCACGTTAGAGTCGTGATTGCGGCTTGAATGTGAATCCTAACAAAACGGAACTAGTGCTGTTTACAAGGAAGTACAAAGTTCCTTCTTTTGAGTTACCCAAGTTGAATGGGGTCTCCATTAACTTGAGCCAGAGGGTCAGGTATTTAGGGCTGATATTTGTCTCAAAGTTACTATGGACCTACAATGTAGCAGAAAGAGCTCGGAAGACTTTCAATGCACTCTACTGCTGTAAAAGGGCCATAGGAGCGAAATGGGGATTACAATCTTGTACTGTTGCTTGGCTTTACACTGCTGTGGTTGAGCCAATTCTATTGTTTGGGGTGGTGTTCTGGTGGCAGGGTGCTACTAAGGCTACCTGCAAATGGCAGAGTGGAAAAGTGCGGAGAATGGCTGCCCTACTTGTAACTGCTGCGCTCCGCTCTACCCCTACTAAGGCACTCTTCGTGTTACTTCATTGGCTGCCAACCAATTTACTTATCTTACAGCAAGCTAATCTTGCTGCTGTGAGACTTAATTGTGCCTCGGCATGGAATAGAACAGATTTCAGCCATGCGAGGATTTTGGTCGAGGGAGTTCCCGCTCCAGCTGGTGTTGACTACATCGCTCCGCAGTGCCTACTAGATTTGGAGTTCACAACTCGCATTCCTAGTAGGGATGAATGGCGTGATGTACGCCATTCTATTTTACGGGCAATCGACTGGCTTCTGTGTAATCGAATATTCGGGGCTAATATTGGCATTTTCACAGATAGCCAAGCAGCTATTAAATCCCTTGCTGGTCCTTGTACAGTTTCCATTATTGTTGCTGAATGCCGTGCATCTTTCAGGGAGATGTCGAGACATTCAGTGGTTCAATTGATTTGGGTACCGGCACATAGGTGTTTTCAGGGCAACTGTGAGGCCGATGAGCTAGCAAGGCTTGGAACGTTGTTACCGGAGGTCTCTTGCTCCCTCTCAATAGGTATACCGATGTCATAGGTCAAACTGGCCATTACGCGAAAATATCTCGAGGATGCTAAGAGGTCCTGGGCAGATGAATCATCCTGTGCAATAGCAAGGCAGTCCTGGGTATCCATGGATGCGCATCGCACCAGACAGCTTTTAGGCTTAACCCGAAGCACTCTACGCTGCACAGTGGGAGTTCTTACGGGCCATTGCCTCATAGGACGGCATGCACAACGATTGGGAGTGCAGTTTAACAATTTCTGTCGGAGTTGCGGCTCTGAGGATGAGAAAGAGTCCGTCCTCCACCTCTTGTGTCAGTGTCCGGCGTTGGCAAGGAGAAGGTTGGTGGCAATTGGTGCTCCCTTTCTCTCAAACCTGACCGAGTTATCCCTGGTTAATTTAAAAGGGATAGCGCGATTCGTCACGGGAAGCAGATGGTTTCCCGATTTAAGTGAGTAGGAAGGAGTCACTTATTAGTTTGGCATCACAACGGGCCTCTCATGTGCCTATAAGTGTCGGACGGCAGACCTCTGTAGACCGGCAGCCACTTTAACCTAACCTAACCTAGCTTGTTTAAAACAGAAGAAATCTGCTTTAAAGAGCAACCAACTGATTATGACACAATATTGACGGCACTTAAACCGTAACAAGTAATCAATAATCTGCTGTTGATCTAATTATTGCAACAACGGCACTTAAAACGTGATGCTACTTATCAAACACCTCAAGTGAACACACAAAAGATCGATTGGAAAGTGATTTATTTTCCTTAGCATAGTCTAATTTATAGTATAATGAAAATCTTACTTTCTACAATATAAGCATAACTCACTGACACGAATTTTATACAGAGTTGCAAAAAAGTGCAGGTAATTATAACACTATTTCAGCAATAATAATTCGTAAGCATGACTTAATCATAAAATTTGCAAACTTATTCAAATGCAACAATTAATGACAACATGAATTATTTTACGTACATATGTTATGTAAACAAATACGAACTTATTCTTTGTAACCTTTTTATTATTCAACATTGAACATGACATATTTATTTATAATCAATCATATGTAAGCGAACTTAGTGTAGAACATTAAACATTACATATTTATTAATATTTAATACGTCTAAGTCAACTTAATATTAAACACACCGAATATTAAGATCTAGAAAATTTAAAAACTTTTGCGAATGGTAACCTTAAATTTTTTTGCATCTCAATAACTTCCAATGCAGTACGAAATTCGCAGAGCAGGTTGACTTTAACGTGAGGCAGATGCGACATATTTTTTGCTTCGGTGCTAGCAAAGGGATGCCAGCAATCGGCTTTTTTGTTATTTTCGTTCCAATAAATGCTTGCATTAAGTATTTTCATCGGAAGCATTTGCAATGAAAATATGTAAACAATGTTAAAATTTTCTAAGATCTCCACATTTTTTGAATGGCAGCCCCAAACACCTTTTTATCGCTGTAACTTTCGATGAAGTCACCGCAATTAAAATAAGCTTAGATTCTATTATTACTTACGGTGTATAAGTTTTAAGTAAGAATAGTAAGTAAGAAAAGTAGTGGGTAAAATACACATTCCAAATCTGCACAAATCCTCTACTGTTCTTCAAACATAAGTGTTTCTAGCGGTTCTGATGCGCTAGGGTTTTTTTTGTCTGAAATTCAATATTACATCAATCGCTAAAAATCATTAATCTTGACAATTTATTATTGAGTAAAATAACTCTCTCATTGTTGTTCCTAACCTAAATGCTACTTATAATAATCTGGGTGCCTTGCACATACCTGTGACAACTTTCCGACATCGAATTCGTCACCGCCAAACGCTGGATCTTCGACAATTGAATCTCTGGTTTTTCCCTGATGCTACACGGCATCAAAGAAACCCAGTATCGTACTGCTGCCTAATTTATTCTTCCACTCGCCGTGCTTGATGTATTATTTCACCGTGACCAACGTGACCAAGTGCGGCGGTCTTTTCCCCAATAAATTCGTTCAATCTAACAGATTATTGCGTGCAATGACGTTTGCTGCCAATATCTCGAAGTGTATCGTGTTGGTGCCTTACTTCTAGTTCGCTGTTAGATCTGTTGACTCATTTCTAGACCAAGTCCTCGGCGTTCGTTAGATGTACATAGTCGGCAGTGGCCTGGTCTGGCGAGGAGCAACAGTATTCCTCGTCGGGGCAAGGCGCCTATTTTAACTAACTCTATATTTACATATCTTTTTCACAAACCCTTTATTTACATTTCTTTTTTACTAACCCTATATTTACATTTCTCTTTTACTAACCCTATATATACTTTTTACAAATTTTCGAAGAAAATTAGTATTAAACTCGTTTCGCTGAAAATTCATATTTCTATATATATATATATATATATATATATATATATATATATATATATATATATATATATATATATATATATATGTATATAAATATATATATATATATATATATATATATATATATATATATATATATATATGTATATAAATATATAAATATATATATATATATATATATATATATATATATATATATATATATATATATATATATATACATATATATATATATATATATATATATATATATATATATATATATATATATATATATATATAAATAAATATATATATATATATATATATATATATATATATATATTTATATTTTTATATACGTATATATATATATATATATATATATATATATATATATATATATATATATATATATACATATATATATATATATATATATATATATATATATATATATATATATATATATATATATCAGCAAAATGATATCCCGAGATAATCTCTGGAGTGGCTTATCCGATTGAGTTAAAAATTTTCGGAGGACGTAGATGTACATAGCAAGTAGGTGCATGACTTCTAAAATTCAGATATTCGAAATCTTTTGGCGTCACCGAGCGTTTTAGTGAATTTTGAGGTACTCCTACATTTCCAAGCAGTGTAAATTTTTGCCAAAAAAAAGTATAAAAAATGAAAACTTATTATGTTCGTAGCTTGTTTATTATAAAGAATTGGAAATTTTGAGCCGTGTTTGGATGCAGCATACCTAAAAGTAAACAAGGATTTTTTTTCAAATTTTGATTTGTCATTACTTCTGACAAAAATATTGGATCATCGTGAAAATTGCAGAGCGTATTGATGTTGACTAAGACTTAGCACATATGGGTTATCAATGTTGTGCGGGTAGCTCTGTAGCTACGGCAGTCTCCTGAAAAAAAATCCTTCAAATCAATGACCCTCCTGAAATTTTTTTTATTTTTGACAAAGATTTCATATCATTGATAAATTTTGACCTTTGTCGATCATGTCAAATTGAAATTTTTAAAATGTCGATTTGCACAAGAAGGGTTCCCCATCACCAAATTACCTCTATTGTTAGCACTCAAAAGTTCTGTTCACGGGAACTGCCGACCGGATTATCCGATCATAATGAAATTTACAGAACATGTTGGTATTAGCTGGCAGCAGGTCTGATAGAAGTGATTTGAAAATGTGGGCAACCCTGTGGCAGTGGTAGCATCTTGAAAAATCACTGAGAAAAATAAACTTGTTTTTGGCCTATAACTTCCGGTTCAGCCATCCTATTTTAACGAAATTCACACAGTACTTGGATCTTACTTTAGATAACATTTGTTGAAAATTTGGCTAACAGAATAGAGTTGCTAACTTTGGTAATTTTTGTCTCTTTAATCTTGCAAATTTGCTCAGCAAAATAAAGCTTTTTTCCCTGTAACTTCCGGTCTAGTCATGAAATCAAAACGAACTTCATGCCGTAAAGGACCTTAATTAAAGCCAAATGTTGTAGGAATTTCGTAAGAAAATCATGAAAGGGCTGCCAGCTATGACCATTTTGTAATTATTTGTTATTTATTTACTGAGCGATTTGTCATTAGATTTGCAAATGGGAATGATCCTGCAATGAAAATTAACAACAAACACTAACAATTTAAAAATTTGAAAATGTTTGAGGCTGAATACTATCAAATTTTTTCACCGGTATAACTTTCAGCGCAGGAATTAAATCGAAACGAAATTTACTGGTTGAGTTTAAATTAACGTGAAGTAGATTTGGTTTATATTATGCTTTGCTGCTGATACAAGGTAATCAGCATTGGCCATTTTCGTAAATATTGCACCAACGGATGCTTCAAATTGCGTACTCATATGCAAAGTATTTGCAATAAAAATAAGGAACCAATTTTTAAATTTTCCGAGTTTTGAACATTTTTCGGATGGCAGCCTCAACCAACGTTTAACCGCTGAAACTTTCGATGAAATCCTCCGATGAGAACGGAATTCAAAGGATAAGTTGGTTTAAATATGAGCTTGCCATGGTTAACTTATTGCTGTTTGGTTGGGAAAGTGCTGCCAGCACTGAATATTTTCATCATTTATATTAGAGCAGAGTTTTGTTGCTTTGGATAAGGAGTGGTTGATATAATTCTACAAAAAAGTGTATTACGTCTTTCCACATTTTTTTGTCATTCAACGACAATTTCTTCGAAAATTAGTTTTCTAGCAGTTCTGATGCGCTAGACTTTTTTTCTCTTTTAGTCAATTGACTCTCGCTGGCGTAACATCAACCCCATCCCCAAAGACTTACGGAGAGAATTACAGAGAATTACAGAAAATTACGACAATTAATTACCTGGACATATCGCGAGTCGCGGTACCACGTCGCGTCACTCCTCAGCGGAGTCGCATTGAATCTTACTTTAGTTACCTTACTTACCTACTTACCTACAATTATCTTTGCTCGGTTAATCACACTCATACTTATTATCACCTCGTTATATATTAGGTATCTCTTTTGCGATACGACCTATATGTATTCTAATTATATATCATTCCTATGTCATACCTTTATGTAAACTATTGCATAACTGAACTTACTAAGTTCCCCACCACCATCTGTTTTTCAATAACTTATTCAACCCGCCACCGTAGTATGTTCGAACTAATTTTATTTATAACCCACCAACACTAGATTTATTGTTATTGCCCACTCTGTGGTTGCCCGTTCTGGACCTGGAGTATGGCCGTACCGCCTGCTATGCAACATTCTTATTATCTATAACCACCACCTCTTAATTCTAATTATATGCTTCCTCCAAGTTTCCCGCAATGACAAAAATAAATAGTTTATGGGTATGCCACTAATCATCCCGTCTTACTCTCCAAATTAAGATAATCTTCCTATTTCTTCTTTCCACATACCGTTTTAGGCCTTTCGTATACCATATTCCCGCATTTTTACCCTGACGATCCAATAACTGATAGGTCCACCCGGAGACTTGCTTCGTTACCCAAAAGGGTCCGACATACTCAGGTGCCAGTTTTGCAAAATAAAACTTCGCCGTATCTGAGAGTGTGTAATTCTTCCGCCAAATAGTCTCTCCCTCTTCATAGCCCACGTCCCGATTCCATAAATTATATTTGTGAGCACTTTGTCGAACTGCGGCCCTCATTCGCTTTCGCACGTCCACTCGTACTTTCTCAAGCTCTCCGGCTCTAGCTTCAGGCTCTAGACTTTCCTGCTTCACTTCTGGCCGTTCTTTATCATCGTGATACGTCACCATTTCTCGCTTGAAGTTAAGGAAGTAGGGAGTGACTTGTGCAACTTCGAGCTTATACGTCCGCAATGTGCAGGCGATTTTCGCCAAATTCTGATCCCACCGCCGATGGTCCTCCGTGACGTATGATGGCAACATTCGCTTAATATCCTGATTCTTGCGTTCCGCAGGATTAGCTTGCGGCTGGTATAAAGCCGTGTACTTGATTTTCGTCCCATACTTCGTGGTCAAGTCCTGGAGCTGCTTTCCTCCAAACTGGACCCCTTATCATACACAAGCCACCGAGGCGCCCTGAACAGCAAGAATACTTGGTCCTCGAGCACTCTGGTCACCGTGGAGGCCGTCGCCTGCCGTAAAGGGAACTTACTCAGGTAGGCCAAGATGATTAGGATGTAACTGTGTCCCTGACTAGTTCGTGGCAGAGGCCCCACCAAGTCCACACATACCATTTCCCAGGGCTGCTGAGCCTCTCCACTTCGTGAGGCTATGAACCCAGCTGAAGCTCTCCTCTCTTATCTTTGATGAGATCTCTAATTTTTTTGCTCGGTTAATCACACTCATACTTATTATCACCTCGTTATATATTAGGTATCTCTTTTACGATACGACCTATATGTATTCTAATTATATATCACTCCTATGTCATACCTTTATGTAAACTATTGCAGAACTGAACTTGCTAAATTCCCTACCACCATCTGTTTTTCAATAACTTATTCAACCCGCCACCGTAGTATGTTCGAACTAATTTTATTTTTAACCCACCACCACTAGATTTATTGTTATTGCCCACTCTGTGGTTGCCCGTTCTGGACCTGGAGTATGGCCATACCGCCTGCTATGCAACATTCTTATTATCTATAACCACCACCTCTTAATTCTAATAATATGCTTCCTCCAAGTTTCCCGCAATGACAAAAATAAATAGTTTATGGGTATGCCGCTAATCATCCCGTCTTACTCTCCAAATTAAGATAATCTTCCTATTTCTTTTTTCCACGTACCGTTTTAGGCCTTTCGTATGCCATATTCCCGCATTTTTACCCTGACGATCCAATAACTGATAGGTCCACCCGGAGACTTGCTTCGTTACCCAAAAGGGTCCGACATACTCAGGTGCTAGTTTTGCAGAGTAAAACTTCGCCGCATCTGAGAGTGTGTAATTCCTCCGCCAAATAGTCTCTCCCTCTTCATAGCCCACGTCCCGATTCCATAAACTATATTTGTGAGCACTTTGTCGAACTGCGGCCCTCATTCGCTTTCGCACGTCCACTCGTACTTTCTCAAGCTCTCCGGCTCTAGCTTCAGGCTCTAGACTTTCCTGCTTCACTTCTGGCCGTTCTTTATCATCGTGATACGTCACCATTTCTCGCCAGAAGTTAAGGAAGTAGGGAGTGACTTGTGCAACTTCGAGTTTATACGTCCGCAATGTGCAGGCGATTTTCGCCAAATTCTGATCCCACCGCCGATGGTCCTCCGTGACGTATGATCGCAACATTCGCTTAATATCCTGATTCTTGCGTTCCGCAGGATTAGCTTGTGGCTGGTATAAAGCCGTGTACTTGATTTTCGGCCCATACTTCGTGGTCAAGTCCTGGAGCTGCTTTCCTCCAAACTGGACCCCTTATCATACACAAGCCACCGAGGTGCCCTGAACAGCAAGAATACTTGTTCCTCGAGCACTCTGGTCACCGTGGAGGCCGTCGCCTGCCGTATAGGGAACTTACTCACGTAGGCCAAGATGATTAGGATGTAACTGTGTCCCTGACTAGTTCGTGGCAGAGGCCCCACCAAGTCCACACATACCATTTCCCAGGGTTGCTGAGCCTCTCCACTTCGGGAGGCTATGAACCCAGCCAAAGCTCTCCTCTCTTCTTTGTTTGCTTGGCACACCTTACATCTCCTCACGTAAGTGGTAACGGCCAACAGTATTTCAACCTCACCCGCTTTAACATGCGTCTGGGCCCGTATGTCCGGCACTGGGTCGTCATGGCAACGGTTCAAAATTCTCTTCCGCTTTGCCTTGGGTATTGCCCTTTTCCAAGTCTCTGCTCCTTCTTGCTCAGGGTAATGCCCTGCTAAATGCTTCCACAGCGATTCTCCAGCTGCACGCCAACCAGCATAACTCTTCGGTGGCCCAGCACTTTGTCCCTCATGGTTTCGTACCACTTGCCTCCTTCACAGGTGATGACTGCCATCTCTCCGTATGGGAGCATTCGCGAGAGGGCATCAGGTACCAGATGGTCCTTACCCTTCCTGTGAATGATCTCAAAACTGTATTATTTGAGACGCCCGGCCCACCTTGCCAAACGCCCCGTAGGATCTTTCAGATTGTGGAGTCAACCCAAGGAATAGTGGTCAGTAACCACTGAAAACTTCAATCCCTCCACATACGGCCTTAGTTTCTCAATGGCCCATAAGACCGCTAGGCACTCCTTCTCGGTTGTAGAGTATTTGCGTTCCGTTTCGGTCAAGGGTCTGCTGAGGTAGCAGATGACCTTCTCCCCATCCGGGTGGTTTTGCGAGAGCACTGCTCTTAACCCACGTTCTGATGCGTCAGTCTGAATGCAGAAGGGCAGACGATAGTCTGGGCACGTTAGGATCGATGCGGTGGTTAACTTAATTTTTGCCTGTGTGAAAGCAACCTGGCATTCCTGGTTCCTCGAGAATTTTTACTTTTTTTTTAATAGATTGGTTAGTGGCGACAACATCGTGGCGAAAGTTGGTATAAAACGCCAGTACCAGGATACCTTCCCAAAAATTGTCTCACTCCCTTCTTGGTGGTAGGAAGCGGACATCTAGCACACTTTTAACCTTGCCGGGGTCCACATTCATGCCTTTCTCGTCCACCACGTAGCCCAGGTATTTAAGTTGTGGTCGACGGAATTCGCATTTATCATGGGACACCCGCAACCCCACCTTCATGAGGCGCTCGAAAACCTCTCGCAGAACTTCAACATGCTTTGGAAAGTCCTGGTTCACCACAATAATATCGTCTAAGTAGGTAAAGATGTAATGCTTCAAATCAGAACCCAAAACTTGATCAATCAGCCTCTGCCAATTCACAGGGGCGTTCTGCAGCCCAAATGGCATTCTTTTAAATTGAAACAGCCCCCGATATGGCACAGTGAAAGCCGTAAATTTTTTTGAGTTTTCAGCCATGGGGACTTGCCAATAAGCTGACTTGATGTCTTGGGAAGACCGGTACTTGGCTTCTCGTAGCTTGTCCAGCGTGGCCGATACGTTGGGACAGGCGTCATGTTTTGCGTTCCAATTTAGTTTACGGTAATCCACACAAAATCGATAGGAGCCGTCCATCTTCTTCATCAATAATATGGGCGATGACCAGGGACTGACAGACCTCTCCACAACTCCCTGAGCTAACATGTGGTTCAACTCAGCGTCGATGTGCTGTTGAGCCGCAGGCAAAACCGGATAATAGCGTTGCTTTATTGGCAGCGAGTCTGTCTTGATGACGTGTTCAACCCGAGTGGTACAGCCGATCCCTTCCTCCATTAAGTTGAACTCCTCGGTCAACATTTGGTTGAGCGTTACTTGCTGGGCGCCCGACAGCTGCCCGGAGCTGTTCCTCCTGCTCCACCCGTAGAGCGCTCACGAAATTCCAAGCATTCTCATTTAACTTCATCACGAATTCCAACCATTTGGCGAAGTCCATCCCCAGAATCAGGGCCAAAGGCAGAGAAAGGACCACCAGCACCCGCAACCACTCCAGCTTCTCCCTCAGCTTGAACGGAACCACCGCTGTCCCGATGATGGGACATCCTTCATCATTGGCCAACCGTATTGTCGTCTGGTTGGTCGCCAGGAGCTCCACTCTTAGCTCCGGCATCGCTCGCCAATTCTCTCCACCCACGGCCATTTCGGAAGCGCCAGAATCCAATAGCCCCATTACATCTACCTTGAGGTGTGGCCTCTCATCTCCTTGCTTCTGATCCAATACGAAGCTTAGTTGCGCGGCCCTGTCCATCTCGCTCAGCGTGTCGAAACTGCCGTGTACTGGTCACCGTGCCCGTTTCCCGAAGACTGTGGTGGATCGCTCCTACTTCCGAAGTCGCTCCGCGGTGGCCCCCCATTACGGTTCGGTCTTCCCTGACAGTTTGGAAAATTTGTTTTTTTAACGCCTACCAGACCACAGCCGAAATACTAAGGTGGCTTGGAGCAATTCGGAAGTATGTCCGTTCCGTTGGCAATTCCAGCACTGAATATCATTCCCTGAGATAGACGTTATATTCACCGCTATATTTACGCCAGATCTGGCTCCAACAACCGTTGAAACTTAAGAGTAGGCGGTGATAAATAGGCTTCTACTGCGACTCCCGTTGCTTCTAAGGAACAACCCACTCGAATAAGATCGGCAATTGTCCATACTGGGGTAAGTGCCAACGTTGTTTGATAAAACGGAGCGATGTTTTCCCTAAGGATCATCAGCTTTTCCTCTTCCGAACACGGGATCGCGCGGCGTCTAAACAGCCCCCTATCACTGAGACGTACACCCCCATTGTTTCCTTTGGCCCTTGTGTGTGTGTCTCGTGATCTCTCCGAGCAGGTGATCATCGTAATCTGGTGGCAAGAATTCAGCGCGCATCTCCTAGATGAGTTCCTGCCATGAACTAACCCTGGATCGATTCGCCCGAAACGATTTATATATATATATATATATATATATATATATATATATATATATATATATATATATATATATATATATATATAATGTATATATATATATATATATATATATATATATATATATATATATATATATATATATATATATATATATGTATATATATATATATATATATATATATATATATATATATATATATATATATATATATATATATATATATATATATATTTATTTATTTATTTATTTGGTGCGACTTCAATACAACAGGCAAAACTGCCCAATTACAGATTGGATACAATGGCAAAAAAATAAAATAACAAAAACTGAATAAGAATATATGAATATAAGTATATAAAGTAATTAAAGTTAGAATAAAATAAAATAAAATTAACTAAAGCAAAAAAGAAGAAAAAAAAATTCATTACAAACATGATTAATCAATTCAACAAGAAATGAGCCAAAAAACAGATAGGATACAGTGAAAAAATAAAAATAGTAAGAATTAAATGAGTGAATATAAATATAAATATATAAAAAATAACTAAAGTGGTAAATTCAATGAAGTAGAAATAGGTCGAACAAAAAAAACAAAACCAAATTGGGATCTTGAAAAGGAAACATGTATGTGAGTATATATAAAAGGCAAAATATACAAAAAAATTTTAAGGTATTAAATAATGAAGTAAAATTAAGTAGAACGAAAAAGAAAAGAAAGAATCTATTATAAACAAGAACTGAAAATAAAATTCATTAGTTAGAATCAAAAATTTTACTTCGAACCATATATTTGAAAATGGCAATAGATTCTGGAAGAGGACCAAGTTGAAGACTAGTGTGAGTGCGTAAGAGTCGTAAAACGGGAGAGTAGAAGAAAGTGTCGGTACGAGGATACGGCACTTCAAATAGAATGGAGGACCTGATTGGCCTTACAGATTTCCGCTCAATGAACAAAAATGCTAATGAGTAAGATAGGTAGCCGCGACAGATTTTGAAAAGGAAACTCTCATCCAAGTAAACTCTGCGCTGCTCAAGGAGAGGAATGTTAAAAAGAGATAAACGTTCACTATAGGATAAATACGGCAGACAATATTTAAAAATTAAAGTACGTGTAAACCTGCGCTGAACTGATTCAACAGCGTCAGAGTGGTATTTGAAATGAGGACACCACACTTGACTGCAGTATTCAAGTACAGAATGGACTAGGGTAATCAATAAGTGGACACAAGTAGAGACACTAAATGAATTGTGGCAGAAACGAATCACGAAGCCAGCAATCTGAGATGCTTTTCTAGTAATAGTAAGGACGTAAACGTCGAATTTCAGTTTGCGATAAAAGGTGACCCCAAGATCTGAGAAATAATCGACACAAGAGAGGATAGTATCATCAATAGCATAAGGAAAGACATGAGTGTGAAGCTTATGGGAGAAAGACATAGAAAAACACCTGGAAACATTAAGGGACAAACAGTTCAAGTTACACCAACCAGAGAGACCATGCAAATCGTCCTGAAGAAGCAGAAAGTCACCAGTATTTTTGATGACTCGGAAAATTTTTAAATCATCTGTGTTCAATCGCACTTTTCTATATTGCAAACAATAGCAACAATCCGTAAAGCAGTCAAATCATATCCAATGTTGAATCGCACTTTTCTAAGTTGCAAACATGAGCAACAATCTATAAAGCAATCAAATCAAATCCAATGTTCAATAGCAGTTTTCTAAGTTGCAAACATCAGCAAAAATCCGTGAAGCAATCAAATCATATCCAACACAATGTAATCAAGGCATCACATTACCACGACCAGATTGTTTATTCGTGATGGGAGCGCAACAATGTTGCTTGCTTTAATAGATCGGTATTTGATCGCGACTTCTTGCAAGATAAAAAATGCTGAGCAAAGCGTCTGGCGGGTAAAGTGATGCCTTGTGAAAAATAAACATGTAACTTTCGGATACCATGACTGTAAGCGAAATGCACAATAAATTCATTCGTACTAGAGAGCTCGAGCTAAAAGGGTGTTTTTTCTTGAATTCAAAGTGAATATTAATTTTTCTATCCCATCAGCAAGGTATCGTTGCAACTGTTCGTTATAATACCAAGGAAGAAGAGCGATTGTTGTAGCGATATAGTATCGTTGCAACTGTTCCAGTGAAGGAGCAAAGGTTAAGAACCTAGGCTCCAGGCCAACGTAAGAGGCGTAGGCCTTTTACAAGCGGACATTATAATAAAGGTGAAGTGTAGTGGTTTTCCAGTGAACCACCTGCTTCTGCCAACGATCTAAGAATCTTAGGCAGTTTTTTCCTACGCGTAGCAACCAGGTACAGTTACCTCGGCTGCAGGTCATCGCAAAAGAGCGTTGACATTAACATTGGTGACCCAACGTGATTTGGAAGGCTCAAAGGCAAGCCAGGAAATCACACTGACAACTACGAGCTGCGCACGCATCATGCAGCGCTTGGTTGAACAGCAGCAGGACCGGTCCGCCCAAATAGACCAAATCATCGCAAATTACAAAAAAGACTCCGAGGGCAGGAAAACTAAGGTTGAATATTTCGAAGAGCGGCTGCAACGACTGGAAAAAGCCTGGCAACCGTTCGAAGAAACCGACACGGCCATCCGGAACTTGAAGGACGTACCAACCAGTCACGAGTACTTCACGACCTGTATGATACGACCAAGCAGAACGTCACTAGCTTTCGCCATCACTTTCAGGAACGAATTCGCTCGCTCGGTCAGCTGGCGTGGTCTTCTGAGGAAGGGGGCGCCACAAGCAATCCTGAACCCAAGGCTAGATCGGCACCATTGCTAACGACATTGAAGAGCGCGCCATATCTAAATGACTTGACCAGACTAGTACGGAGGCACAAGGCCTTGGCTGATTCTCTGGCCAGGCTTTTCGACCGCTTGGATCATGTGGAACATCCAAGGCAGTTTTACGAAATGAAACTGAGCTCCATAAAGCAGTATTGGGCTCAGCTTCAACAATACCACCAAGAAATTAACGAGCTCAGCGATGATCCAGTCGCCAGCGGATATCAGCTAGAGGTGCTCATTACTCTCGAAACTACCATGGAAGAGTGGCTTGTGTATCTGTCCACCAAATTAGATGAGTCTAATGCTACAACAGTGCCAGCAGCACCAACAGCTGCGAACACCAATTTTAGTCTTCCTAAAATCTCCATTCCAAAGTTTAAGGGTGCCATATATTCAGACAAGGCCTAAGAAAAAACTACCAGGATCTGTGCCTCTCAGCGCATAGATTTTCATTTTATACCACCTCGTGCCCCACGCTTCGGAGGGTTGTGAGAGGCTGCTGTTAAATGAGCAAAGCACCTGCTATTACGAGGAGCGTCCTTAGCCAAGCTCACCCACGAAGAATTGCAGACACTGATAGTGGAAATTGAAGCAATATTAAATTCCAGGCCAATGACACAGATGTCAGCAGACTCTAACGATCTTGCAGCATTAACCCCGGGTCACTTCCTAATCGGGGAGTCCCTTACAAGCTCCATTGATACCGCTGCAGAGCCGATCAAGGTTGGCCTTCTCACTCGATGGAAGTTAGTGACACACATCAAAAATGAGTTTTGGCGTAGGTAGACTAGCGAGTACTTAAGTGAGCTGCAGCATCGTTTGAAATGGAAACACAGTAATTCAAATGTCCAGCCCGGCACCATCGTGATCATCAAAGAGGATACACTCTAGTGATGAAATGGCCGCTTGGACGAATCTTTAAAACCTATGAGGGAGATGACGGGCACGTCCGAGTCACCGACGTCAAAACAATCTTGTGGAGTTTTGCCCAGGTCGATCCACAGACTGGCTCCGCTACCAATTGAGAAGGATGACGTAATGGCAAAGGAAAAAGAATTTCAGCAACCCAAACCGGCCCGAACAGAACGTACTTCATCTGAAGGATCATCTAAGGTTGGCACCCCAGAGGGAACGCAAGGCAATGAGGAGCCAAAAAAGAGGGCACGCAATCAGCGAGGAGCTTCTCTTACGACGCTCAGGCTGAGCTGCTTAATCCTCCCGATTAAACATGCAGATCCAGTAGAAGTTACTCCCATGGACCCGCAACCGGGTTTGCACTTCCAGTCAATGGGAAAGGCATGTTTGTCAACAAGCGAGTGGAAGCTGATAATATACTATGACTTAATGCCGTACTGGCTAGAGCTGTCCAAACTGCGAAATGGAACGAGCATGCTGCAGCATCTCTGCGACCGCTGGACTCTAAAAAATAGTTGCCATCCTGTTATAGCTTATTTCCGAAACCTTCAGGTTGAATTGGGTACCTACAGCCAGCTGTTCAGAGCCAGAAAAAGAAGGGGAGCCCTCAACATAGTTGGCAATCTAGCGAAATCCTTATTTGGGGTACTCGACGATGAATATGCCCAAGAAATGTCCAAAATGATCACCAGCGTCAAGGAAAATCAAAACCAACTTCTTGCATTATTGAGAAATCAAACATCAATCATCGACTCCACATTAAATGTCATCCAGAAGGACGAGCTTGCCGCCCAAAGAAAGTTTAAGATGATAGATGAAGAATTGAAAAGACTGGCCAATGAAGTGAAGGACCCTAGCAATAAGAACAGCCAGCTTTTGATAGCTAGTCTCTTTACTGCACTTGCCATTCAAATGACATTAATGGCGTCTGACGTCAAGAGAGCACAGAATGTCATTTTAGACGTAATTTCCGACACTCATCATGGAAAGCTGAATCCATTGTTATTATCTCAGCACCAGCAGAAAACAGAACTCATAACCATCAAGACTCACTTGCCCGGGACTCTTCGTCTTCCCACTGAAAGGGACGATTTGCTTCATCTCTTCAATTTAATGACCACGAAGGCCCGAGTAGTAGAGAACCATGTCATTTTTGAGCTGAAATTGCCCCTGGTCAGCGCGGCTACGTATGACTTATATCGGTTGTACTCGATACCAACATTAACTGAAGACAAGCTGATGGCATTTGTGCCTACCTCACCGTACCTAGTCTTAAACACACATCGAGATCAATACTATCCGCTGTCGGAACAAGAATTCGGAGCCTGCATCAAAATTGAACAGGACCTGTATCTGTGCGAGCAGATTCATCCTCTCTACGACAAGGTGGCGAACATCAGCTGTTGTGAAGTATCGTTTCTAAGAAAGCAGTCTCTGCCCCCACAGCTTCAGCTCAGAGAAATTCCTGCATCTCCATTTTGGGTGCAACTTTCATTCTCTAATACGTGGATCTACGGACTAAAGGGCAGGGCATCAATCAGCATCGTCTGTGGAGATTATGTCGCTACTATGAATCTAGCAGGGTCAGGATTACTCAAAATACAACCTGATTGCACAATAAAATCTGGCTCAATCACCATACAGGCACATCGAGTTTACGCAAGCAACAAAAGAGTCTCCTTTTCACGCACCCCGGACCTGCCCCGATTCATAGCGACCAAAAACACGCGTGCTTCTTAAACTTTAAAACCATACCAAACGTCTAACACCGCCATTGACCAGTTAAGGCTAAGTCCGATCGGATACCTAAGCCTGGCATTTGCCATCACACTCACCGTCTATTTGATCGCCAAGTAAACAGCACAGTCTCGTATTCATGTGATAGCTGAAATTCGCCCGCGTCCCAGAGCGCATAGCCTGCCGGGCACCCAAGCCAATGGTTAAACGGACCGTTCAACGCGAGGGAGGATGTTCAATCGCACTTTTCTAAGTTGCGAACATCAGCAACAATCCGTAAAGCAGTCAAATCATATCCAATGTTCAATCGCACTTTCCTAAGTTGCAAACATCAGCAACAATCTGTAAAGCAATCAAATCATATCCAATGTTCAATAGCAATTTTTTAAGTTGCAAACATCAGCAAAAATCCGTGAAGCAATCAAATCATATCCAACACAATGTAATCAAGGCATCACATTACCACGACCAGATTGTTTATTCGTGATGGGAGCGCAACAAAGTTGCGTGCGTTAATAGATCGGTATTTGATCGCGACTTCTTGCAAGATAAAAAATGCTGATCATAGCGTCTGGCGGGTAAAGTGATGCCTTGTGAAAAATAAACATGTAACTTTCGGATACCATGACTGTAAGCGAAATGCACAATAAATTCATTCGTACTAGAGAGCTCGAGCTAAAAGGGTGTTTTTTCTTGCATTCAAAGTGAATATTAATTTTTCTATCCCATCAGCAAGGTATCGTTGCAACTGTTCGGTATAATACCAAGGAAGAAGAGCGATTGTTGTAGCGATATAGTATCGTTGCAACTGTTCCAGCGAAGGAGCAAAGGTTAAGCACCTAAGCTCCAGGCCAACGCAAGAGGCGTAGGCCTTTTACAAGCGGACATTAAAATAAAGGTGAAGTGTAGTGGTTTTGCAGTGAAGCAGCTGCTTCTGCCAACGATCTAAGAATCGTAGCCAGTTTTTTCCTACGCGTAGCAACCAGGTACAAGTACCTCGGCTGCAGGTCATCGCAAAAGAGCGTTGACATTAACAATCTGCATATAGAAGACATGAAGACTTAAAAACAGTGGGAAGGTCATTGATAAAAATATTGAATAAAAGAGGTCCTAAGGTAGAACCTTGAGGAACATCAGAAGAAGGGGAGAAAGGTGAGGACGACAAGCCAAAGAGGGAGACGACACAAGTGCGATCAGTTAAAAAGGAAGAGATCCAGGAAAGCAGAGGTTCACGAATGCCATAATGCTTTAGTTTGACAAGAAGCAGCATATGATTAACAGTGTCAAAAGCTTTGGCAAAATCAGTATAAATGACATGAACTTGATTGTTACTGTTAATTGCAGAAGCGATTACATGAGTTAACTCAACAAGGTTCGTAGAGGTGCTCCGGCCTTTTGCAAAGCCATATTGTTGCGCTGCAAAGACACAGTAGAGGGTATCATAGATACAATTGAAAACGAGGCGTTCCAAAATTTTGGAAAGGCAAGTAAGAATGAAGATGAGGCGATAGTTAAAAATAAGGTTCCTATCACCTGATTTGAAAATTGGAAGAATGTTAGAGAGCTTCCAAGGAGACGGAAATTTACCAGCACAGAGACTGACATTGAATAAGATGGCTAAGGGGACACAAAAAGAAGACGAAATGTTTTTAACGAAAAAATTGGGAATACCATCCGAAACCGGGGAACAGTTAGAGTCAAGTGAAGACAAAAGTAATTCAACATCTATGGGGCTAGTTACGACTGAGGAGAGATAAGCAGGGAAATCAAAGGAAAAGCATTCAGTGCCGACTACTCTTAATGATCAACAGCCACTGCATCAGCCTCACGATCGACCTCCTACTTCTCCGTTATTACTTTTAGATATTCCTTCTACTTCCGGATCTCGTACCGATGTCATAGCAACGCATGGTCCTCCTCTTAGTCAACCCAGTGCGCATGGTGGGCTTAATAGCGCACTTCCACACTTCAAAGTGGTGAACCCGCCGTTGCAGGTCTTCATTTCCCGTATCGACTACAAAACTTCAGCCGAGACGATCAAAAATTTTGCGGCTACTAAGCTTGGGTACATACCACTACTTCTTCTCTGCAAAAAACTGACACCGGATAACTTGCAGAACCAGGAAGTGGCATCGTTTCGTATCACAGTATCTGCGGGCGTTAATGAGCTACTACGAAAGGACTTTTGGCCCCCTGGGGTTCTAGTTAAGGAATTCACCAGAATTCCTCGAAGGAATTTTCGTCCGAGAGGAGCAGGGAGTTCAAGAACTTAGGATTAAGGATATATTATCAAAATGTCCGAGGTTTGAGGACCAAAACTAACGAGTTCAGGCTTTCTGCCACTTTAGCTGCTGGCGATATAATATGCCTTACAGAAACCTGGCTCACTGATGATATCTTTAGTTCAGAAATCTTACCCGACTATACAGTTTTCCACAAGGACCGGGATCGTGTAATTAGTGGTAAATCCAGTGGTGGAGGCGTCCTCATCGGTATAAATAAAGCACTCAACGGAACACTCTGTCGTGATTTCCCTTTCTGTCCTCCTATAGAATGTATTTTTGTGCGTATCTCCTTACCTTCTGCCAAAACCTTAGTCATCGCTTCGATATATATCCCCTGTAACCTTCCTCTGTCGATTTATGAACAATTCCTGGCGAAACTCTCTTCTTACCTCAACATCCATTTTCCCACTGCTTACGTTCTGCTATGTGATGACTTTAATCTCCCTACTCTAGATTGGGATGTTGACTATTCGGTTATCATCTCGACTAGTAGTGTTTCTTTAATAACGTCTTCGTTTCAATCACTTTGTTCCCTCTCTCAGCTCAACAATATACCGAATGCCAGCAATAGAATTCTCGATCTTGCTTTGTCCAATCTCCCTAAATCATCACTTTCGTTAAGCGCTGCTCTCTTTCCTTATGTTCCTCCTGATTCTCATCACCCCCCTCTTGTTCTGGAAATTTCTAACATTCGTTCTATGAGGAACAAAATCCCATCCTTAATACGTTACAACTTTCACAGGGCTGATTTCACCAGCATGGCGATTGAAATAAATAAAATTAACTGGTTTTCTTTTTTTCGTGGCCTTGACGTTGATGATGCTTTGTGCAAGTTGTATAATTTCCTATCAAACCTTATTCCACAATTCACACCAATTAACCGTCCTAATAAACCGAGCAATGCTCCATGGTTCAGCAGTGAAATTGCAGTCGCACTTGAAGCCAGAAATGCAGCTCGTAACTTGTATAAAAGATCAGGTTCACCTGTTGACCTTCTTTTGTATAAGGATCTTCGCTCTAAAGCGAAAGAAGTTGTCAGACAGGCGATGCACTCCTACATTGATGGCGTTGAAGCATCAATTAGAACCAATCACCCGAAATCCTTTTGGTCATTCATCCGTGCTTTGAAAAATTGTCCTAGTATCCCTAATGGTATGCACTTGGGTGATACAGCTGCCTCCACTCCACAAGAAGTGTGTGAGCTTTTTGCTTCTTACTTTTCCTCTTTTTTGTCACAACAATCCTCTTCTAATTCCTTAAATCTTCCCTCCACATCCTCTCCTGAATTGCACTCATTTCGAACGAACCCTCTTGAAATTGAACTTCTATTGAACGATATCGATGCCAATACCGCTAGTGGTTCCGACGGTATTCCAAATATCCTGGGTAAATCTCTTTCATCGTCTCTGTGCGTCCCTCTTTCTATCTTGTTCAACTTAAGTATATCTTCTGGCTCTTTTCCTTCTCGCTGGAAAATCGCCAACATATTTCCTATACATAAAGCCGGTGATCGTACTTGCATCACAAACTACTGTCCTATTTCCCTTCTTCCTTGCTTTAGCAAGATCCTTGAAAAAGTGGTTTACAAGCGAGTCTACTCCTTTATCCAGCCTACTCTCGCGCATAAGCAGCATGGTTTTGTCAAAGGTAAATCTACCTTAACCAACCTTCTTTCCTTCACACACAGGGTCGCATCCGCTCTTGACCATCAAAAGCAGATTGATGTACTTTATACCGACTTTTCCAAAGCCTTCGACTCCGTCAACCATAACCTCCTTCTTCAAAAGTTAAAGTACGATGGCATTGCTGGTCCTCTTCTTTCCTGGTTTAACTCTTACATCCTCGACCGTACCTGTATTGTAACTGTTAATTCCTCCTCTTCAATTCCTTTTTATCCTGCATCAGGTGTTCCGCAAGGGCCTATCCTTGGTCCTCTTCTCTTTTTTTTGTTCATTAACGACCTCCCTCCTTTAATCCAATCTTCTTGTCTTTTGTATGCCGATGATTTCAAGATGTTTCGAGTGATTGAGTCACAAGATGACTGTATGGTTTTACAAAACGATCTCAACAGCCTACAGACTTGGTGTGCTTCGAATGCTCTCACTTTGAACATCGTGAAATGTCACAAAATGTCATTCTCCTTGAAAATTTCAACTTTGATGTTCTCCTACTCTGTTTGTGGCTATCCTCTGAATGTCGTTGATAACTTTAGAGATCTTGGCGTAATGTTTGATTCTAAGCTCAAATTTGATAAGCATATTTCTTACATTACTGCCAGGGCCTCTAAATTATCCGGTTTTATTATTAGATCCTCTAAAGCTTTCGTTAACATTTCCACCTGTGTACACCTTTTCCTCTCCTTTGTACGTAGTATCCTTGAATATTGCTGTGAAGTTTGGTGTCCTCGTTTTGTCTACTTGAATACTGCGTTGGAGTCGGTTCAACGCAGATTTACTCGCACCCTGTTTTATAAATTTCAGCTTCGTTACCGTCCTTACAGTGATCGTCTGTCGTTCCTTCATCTTCCTTCCCTCGAATCACGGAGACTTTTCCTAGATGAGTGTCTATTCTTCAAATTGTTCCATAGGTTGGTAGATTCCGACATCAGCAGCCACGTTTCTGTCGGTGTTGCAGTGCATGGTACCCGCTCTACTTTTGAGTTTAGTGTGCCATTTGCGCGCACTGATATCTTTTTTCATTCTCCGCTGTTGCGATTACTAAGGCAACATAATGATTTACGGTTTGGTTCTCTTCCGCCGACATTATATGCCTTTAAAACTTTTTTAAAAAATAATGTTTTGCTTACTACTAATTCAATGTAGTTTTTTTTTCCTTTTCCTTTTCTTTTTTTTCTCTATTTTTCTTATTTTGAATTTGTACTTTTTCACTTTGATTTTGTTTATTATTGTTCTTTATTTTGTATCATTATCATCTCATTATTATTTTTTTCATTTTTTCATTCTTTCGTCAGTGAATTATTTGTATTTTATATTTTCTATATTCAGTAATTGGATTTGATCTGTTGAATAATAGTAAATAAATAAAAAACTCTAGCGCACCTGAACCGCTAGAAACACTAATGTTCGAAGAACAGTAGAAGAATCGTGCAGATTTTGAGTGCATATTCCACTACATGTGCTGCTTATTACGGCCAAACTGTTTCAAATGCCACGCTTTACTTTCGTCTCAAGAATGCATTATAACTCATATGGTGGAAGTTTTCAGATATTACCACTAGCATGAATTTCAACGTTTATGAGAGCAAAACACGGGTTTATTATATTCGTTATCAGTTGCTTATTTCATATAATTTTGAAAGCAGCATCTCATATAACATCATTGAAGAAAATGCTCAGTGCATGCAGCACTGTAACTGAAGTTGGTGTTTGGGGCTGCGATCCGAAAAATTTGCAGAACTTTGCGAATTGTAACATCGGTTATTTATTTTCATTGTAAATGTTTCCGGTATGTATACTAATTGTAAGCATTTATTGATACAAAAGTAGCACAACCGACTCGTGCTGGCAACCTTTCGCCAGTATCAAAGCCAAGAATATATTACATCTGCTTCACGTTGTTTAATTACATTCGAAGTTATAGGAGTATAAAGAAATTTAGGGTTACCTGCAGCGAGTTTTTTCAAATAATCGAAAGCTTAATATTTGCTGTTTATTGTCTCTACAATATCATTACCATTTGAAAATTCTACGATAAAACCGCTTAATAAAGATATTGCAATTAAACACAAAACCAACAATAGCTGGCAACCCTATCGTGGCTTTGCAACCAAATTTGGCCTGAATAATGTTTATGACAGGTTTCATTAATTGTATAAAATTCGTATTGATTTCATGACTGCACTGGAAGTTATAGTGCAAAAAGTTTTATTTTCCTGAGCGATTTTCCAAAACCAAAGACACAAAAATTACCATAGCTGGCAGCACCAATCAAATTTTTGAACCAAATTTCCACCAAACAGAGACTAGAGTTAAGTTTAGCTACTGTGTCAATTTCATGAAAATCCGGTAACCTATTCACATTTCATAGGGCAAAAAGCAGTTTTTTTTCTTTGTAATTTTTCAAGATGGCACCACTGGCACAGACTTGCCCACAATTCAAAATCGCTTCTATCAAATCTAGTTTTACTTAAGTCCAATGCATTCTGTAAATTTTAGCTGTATCTGATTATTGGTTCGTGAGTTCCCGTGAACAGAAGTTTTTGATGCTAAAAATATAGGTTAACTGGGAGAGGGTTACCGTTCTTGTCTGACATGAAATTTCCAAAGTTTTATTTTGAACGTGTAGATAAAACATAAGATTTATATACAGATTGGTTTTATTGTAAGAAACGGACATTTTTTTGAATATTCGATGGTTTGAATGTTTTCACTTCCAAATTTTTTTTTTTCAAAATGAAGACATCAAAATTATCATAGCTGGCAGCTCCAACCGAATTTTTCAACCAAATTTCTACCAAACGTGGCTTAAAGTAAGGTCCAGCAATTGTGTGAGTTTCGTCAAAATCGAACGATTCAATCAGAATTTATAGGGCTAAAAGCAGTTATCTTTTTTAGTGGTTTTTCAAGATGGCACCACTGGCACGAAATCGCCCGCATTTCAAAATCACTTCTATCAGACCTGGTCCTATCTAAGACCAATACATTCTGTGAATTTCAAATAATTCTGCTCATCGGATCGTGAGTTTCCGTGAACAGAAGTTTTTGATGGTAAAAATATAGGTAAATTGCGCAAGGGTTACCAGGCGTGCCCGTTATACCATATCTTTTTTTTTTTTTGGTTATGTAAACAAAGCACAAGATTTACATATGAGTGGCTTTTTTTTGAAGAAACGGCATTTTTTCAAGAGAGACGATGATTTGGAGGTTTTCACTTTCAGTGCCTGCCCTAGCTACAGGGTTGCCAACACGCTCATGTAAAACTACACAAATCTACAACTAAATAATATCAATATGTCCTAAAAATTTCGTAATGATTGAATAGCTCTGTAAAAAGTTATCGAAATTTAAAAATTTTCAAATTTTCCCGTCCTCCTTTTAGGCACCCAGCGCACACATAGGGTTAAAAAATTCCAAAGCATTATCCGATTCATATGTAAAACACGTTAGAAATTTATTTCGTTAACTTTATTTTTGCGAAAATTATTTGTGCACGAAATAATAGGTATATTAAAAATATCACTTAAATGGCCGCCGGCGCCAAAAGGTTAACAATAACTGACATTTAAAGAGACTTGGACCTATTTTGCATATACACCAATGTATCCTGAAAGTTTCAGCTCAATCGGATGGCGCGTTCTCGAGATTATCTCACTGAAATTTTTTGATGATATATATATATATATATATATATATAGAAATATGAATTTTTGGCCGAATCGATTTTAATACTAATGTTCTTCGAACATTAGTAATAAACTGACGATCGGATAATGCGATCAATGTGAAATTCACAGGACATGTTGAAATTAGCTTGAACCAATTCTGATAGAAGTGATTTTGAAATACGTTCAATACTGTGGCAGGGGTGCCATATGGAAAAATTGCTGAGAACAACAAACTGGTTTTTGGCCAATAGCTTCCGATTTAACCACCAGATGTTAACAAAATTCACGCACTACGTGAACCTTACTCTAAAATAGATTTCATAGAAATTTGGTTTACAAATTAGTATAGAGTCGCCAACTATGGCAAATTTTATCTCCTAGATATTGTAAATTTGCTCAGGAAAATAAAGGTTTTTCCCCTATAACTTCCGATGCAGTTACGAAATATAAACGAAATTCATGTGATAAGTGGATTTTGTTGTATTTCTGATTCTGTAGGAATTTGGTTGAAAAATCGTGAAAAAGTTGCCATCTATGATTAATTTCTGAATTTATTGACATTTTTTTATCGAGCGATGTTGTCATAAAATTTCCAAATGGGAATAATCCTGCAATAACAATTACCAACAAATATTTACGTTTCAAAAATTTAAAAAGTTTGGACGGTGGTAGCCCTAAAATTATATTCACTCCTATAAATTACAGCGCAGCCATTCAATCGAAACGAAATTCATAGGGTGTGTTTAATACAACGTGAAGCAGCTCTGATGCTAGCACATGATTGCCAGCACCCGACAGTTTCAAAAATATTCCACCAACAGATGTTTTCATATTGTACTAATAAGCAAAGCATTTACAATAAAATAAGCAACCGATATTTAAATTTTGCGAGTTTTGGAAATTTTTCGGATGGCAACCCCAGACATATTTTAATCGCTGAAACTTTTGATGATATCCTTGGATGAAAACGAAATTCAAAGGATAGGTTGATTAAGAACGAGCATGTTATGAGGTCCAACTAGTGATGAGTCTGCGTCCGCACGTGCGCATATGCGCCGAGGTAAACCACGCAAAACATATGTTGCACCCAAAGATAACTTTCCAAACAGCCAGAAAAGTGGCATGCTTATTAAGCAACCTTTTGCCCAATTTTTGCTATGAGCTGTCCGTACGTAAAGTGGTGATGAGATTCGACTTGACATACGTTCGCTTATGCGCTGTATGGGCACTTATGTTCACTCCTGTTTGCGTATGTCAAAAAGTGCCTTTTTTGCTCGAAACGATTACGTTCGATTTTGACAGACGATTACGTTCGCAGACTCATCTTCGGTTAGAGCTATTGTAGATTTATTGCTGCTGTGTTGGACAAATGTTGCCAGCACTGAACATTTTCATCATTTGCGTTGTAAAAAATTCTGTCAGAAAATGATATTTGTTCCTTTGAGTAAGAAATGGTTGATATGATACTACAAAGCAATGTTTAACGTCTTCACACATTTTAAAATCCCTCAAAGATAATTTCTTCGAAAATGAGTTTTCTAGCGGTTCTGATGCCCTAGTTTTAAAGTTAAACCGTCGGGCAGTAGAAGATTTAAAACGATTTGAAAATAAGATGGACAAATTAATGGAAAGGAGAGGATGATGGGGGTCAGGGTGCGTGTATGGTATTGGCGGAGGAGATTGTAAAATCGAAGAGGACTCAACGTTAGAGAGGATGAGGTCAAGGATCTTGTTATTTGCATAAGGGAAACAGTTAAATTGAGAAAGAGAACAGGAAGAAAGAAAAGAAGATAAGGTAATTGAAAGGTTGCTGGTGGACACAATGCAAAGGAAAGAAGAGTCTCATTGTACAGAAGGCATGTTAAAGTCCCCACAGATGATGATTGATGACGACGGAAAGTTGCTATTAAGATAGGGTGGAAAGTTGAGAAAAAAACTTATCATAAGTCGAGAAGGACATGTTACAAGGAATATATAAAGTCACAGCAAACAAAGAGGATATAGGAGACAAAGAGATGGAGACAGCAACACATTCAACAGGGGGACTGGGGATAAAATCAGCGCAAAGATTAATATTGAGGATCCTAAGCACGGCAATAAGCACGCCACCACCGTCAGCCTTATTAGTTACCAAACCATTACGATCACGGCGGTAAACATTGTTTGAAGGGAAAAATTCGGAACTAAAAATGTCATCCTTCAGCCAAGTTTCCGACAAGCAAATCAGGTGATCATTTTCAAGAAAAGCAGCAGTTTTAAAGTCTTCAAGTTTGGTCCTCATGCCACGAACGTTTTGATAATACAGAGGAATTCGATTACGTATAAGAACTAGGTTCGGGCTCTCCGGTTGATTGAAGATCAAAAATTTCGCCGGTTTTCAAAAATTTTGACTAAAGTACCGGTAGGCCAAATTGTGGAATCAGCGACAATATTGAGATTGTCAGGCAATGTTATTTTGAAAGAAGCCACATATCTTCTAGGCTGGCTATCTTTCGTAAATTTGACGCAATCAAAAATATGAGGAGTGTAGCCAAGCTTCTTGCAGATGTAGTGTTCCACTGCAGCCACAGAAGTATCATAAGCAAATCGCGATGCAAAAATCTGGGGAGGAGGCACAACTATATGCAAAGCGAGATCATCAGCGGTGTCGTTAACAGCACCATGTAAATGAGACGTAGGTAGATTCGATTGCAAAGAAGCCGTAGATGAGGCAATGCAAGCAGTATCAGCATTCCTTGTGTATACATCAAGATTAGGGACTAATGAGGCTGGATTAGATTAATGCCGAGTCGAAGTTTTAGGATGTGATGGAATAAACAGATACAGATGCAGCTGTTGCAGCAGCTGAGGAGGCACCAGATGAATTCCTTGTGGTTGTAGCCACATATTTCCATGCTGTCGATGCGATGAAGCCAGAAGATGTTGCTGGTGTTGCAGCTGCTGCTGTAACCGATTACAAGTAACACGCATATCAGTGAGTTCAGCTGTTTAGCAGCTGAATCGAGCCTACCACCCAAGGCATTAAATTTGGCCTGAATTGAGTCTACTACTCGTTTCACGGAGCGCAGTCGATCAACAAAGGAACCCATAGAATTGGATTTGCATTTTGAAAAAAACCAATAAACATCAGATGACGACGGTTGAACCGCTTCGGCAACATGTGCATGCATTTCAATGCACTTTGCGTGAAATGTCTGCTCACAGAAACCATAACAAACCACCATGGGTGTTCTATTCGAATTACCTAAGCACTTGGAAGCGAGACAAAGAGCCATTAAGGAACACAATGTAGTTTCTTAAAATAAGAAATTGATACTGAAACGCACAGTAATGACAGCAATGCTTTGTAAGAGCTTTCGTCAAAAAGTAGAGGTGTTTCAATGATAACTTTTGGTAACTGTCTACGATAAAACTGTCTGTATAGGTATGAAGTATAAGCACAGACACGTTAATGCGATGGCAGTAATACTAGCAGCATTAAACAACCGAAGCCGCACTGCACTATCTTTAGGTAAATGTATTCACAAAAGGTGCACTGCACTATCTGGTGGTAAAGGTAATAAAAGTTACAGTGCACTATTCAGAGGTAAATGTACCGGAACATAAAAATAGACTGTTATTTTCACTTAACAGTTTTCAGAAGAAACAAAGTTGTCAGAAAACACTAAATATAAATACGCTACGCAGAGAAACCGATTGACTTCAATAGAAATACCGTGAAAGGGGGCACTCGCGCGAAAATTAGAGGGCTATACCGAGCCAAAGTCGTACAAATCGAAAAGTTATCAGAGAGCAAGTTAACGCACGTCAGAACACGATCGATACTCATACGTATTTAATATTATTATATGAACTATTATATGTGTATTATATATATATATATATATATATATATATATATATATATATATATATATATATATATATATATATATATATATATATATATATATATATATATATATATATATATATATATATATATATATATATATATACCGGAAGAACCGGTGACCGGAAGAAACCCAGAAACCCCAAGGACATAAAAGCTAAAATTATTGACTACATCAGGCACCACATAAAACTAGGCAGTCTTCCAGGTCTTCACTCTACTCAGGCATCCCCTGATCTCCCGACAAGCTGTCTCTTTCAATTTCTCGTCTCCTGGCTCTGAAATATAACCTCACCGGGAGATACCACTCCGACCAATGGGGTCCTGTTCTACTCTGTAGTTACTCCATTTTCCACAAAAACAAACTGATTAACCATGAAAATGAGGCGAACGTGAGCACGTAGACGCGAGATTTGGGAGTTTTACTCGTGGTTTACTCGGAGTATTCGACAGCAGATAAGAAAATTTCAACGGATAGCGGCACTCAACAAGTTAAACTGGATCGCAAGCTGCTAAAGGTTTCAGAATCCTACCGAAGATCCCAATTGGAAATTTGAAACAAAGACGATAATCCACGAGCGGAACTCAACCCCCGGTCTCGACTTTATCCACGGGATACTATGAAGTCTTCGCCAATGCGAAATTCGTCAATAAAGTATTACATCAACACAGCAACGAGCAGCACATTCACCACACTCGATCTATCACTCACACATCCTAGCCTTCAGTCGGTAGAACGAAATGTTTAAAAATACGCTGAAAATTTATTTTAAAACACATATGAAGACCCTGAAAGTAGTATCCAATCAAATCAAAAGCGAACGTTATGATATTTTTAGCTTGGATCACTATATACGTAAGCTTCTGCCTAGGATCACATGCAAATATTCTCCGAATTTGTATCGTTGTATCTGTATCTTTGTATTTGTAACTTAGTGTCGTTTTTATGGTTGCTCTAATTTGCCCCGGTTCACGTGCTTTGATTGATATTGAAAACTCGTTTTAGCCGAAATTGCAGCCATGTGTTAACCAAAATTGAATACTTCTTACAACCGAAATCAAAAACCAACTTTTACTGAAATTATAGGCCCCACATTGGGCGCCAATTTGTTACGGTACTTCTGCCAAACGCGTCACAAAACACTTTATTCCCGACTGGGATGCAAGGGCGGCAGTTTTCGTGTGGCTTTTGCTCACGGGAAAGGTCGTGAGTGGGCGCAACTCGCTTCGAGTTTGAAAATCTGCCTTACTGCCGTTGCCCTGAAGCGAGAAGAATGCGACGGTTATAACAACAGGGAAACGGAAAAAATTCCGATATGTTACCGAAAGAAAATAAAATTGACCCGAGAAGGAAAAGTGACTAAAAACACCAGCATAACATTAATCGTCACACTTTTCTCTATTCAAATAATAGCTTACTATGCTTGAATACACTTTCACGGTGCCGCGTTGTTTTTCCTAATGTTCGAAGAACATTAGTATTAAAATCGATTCGGCCAAAAATTCATATTTCCATATGTATGTATATATATATATATATATATATATATATATATATATATATATATATATATATATATATATATATATATATCATCAAAAAATTTCAGTGAGATAATCTCGGGAACGTGCCATCCGATTGAGCTGAAACTTTCAGGATACATTGGTGTATATGCAGAATAGGTCCAAATCTTACTAATTGTCAGTTATTGTTAACCTTTTGGCGCCGGCAGCCATTTACGTGATATTTTTAATATACCTATTATTTCGCACACAAATAATTTTCGCAAAAATAAAGTTGACGAAATAAATTTTGAACGTGTTTTACATGTGAATCGGATAATGTTTTGGAATTTTTTAACCCCATGTGTGCGCTGGGTGCCTAAAAAGAGAACGGGAAAATTTGAAAATTTTTAAACTGCGATAACTTTTGACAGAGCTATTCAATCATTACGAAACTTTCAATATATATTGGTATTATTTAGTTGTATATTTATGAAGCTTTAAATGAGCGTGCTGGGAACTCTGTAGCAAGGGCAGGCACTGAAAGTGAAAACCTTCAAATCATCGTTTCTCTTGAAAAAATGCCGCTTCTTCAAAAAAAAGCCACTCATATGTAAACCTTGTGCTTTGTTTACATAGACAAGAAAAAAAAATTGAAATGGTGTAACGGGCACGCCTGGTAACCCTTGCCCAATTTACCTATATTTTTAGCATCAAAAACTTCTGGTCACGGAAACTCACGATCCAATGAGCAGAATCAATTGAAATTTGAAGAATGTATTGGTCTTAAATAGGACCATATCTGATAGAAGTGATTTCGAAATGCAGGCGATTTTGTGCCAGTGGTGCCACCTTGAAAAATCACAAAAAAAGATAACTGCTTTTAGCCCTATAAATTTTGATTGAATCGTTCGATTTTAACGAAATTCACACAATAGCTGAACCTTACTTTAAACCACGTTCGGTAGAAATTTGGTCATTCAAACCATCGAATATTCAAAAAAAAATCCGTTTCTTACAATAAAACCAATCTGTATACAAATCTTATGTTTTATCTACACGTTCAAAGTAAAACTTCGAAAATTTAATGTCGGACAAGAACAGTTACCCTCTCCCAGTTAACCTATATTTTTAGCATAAAAATCTTCTGTTCACGGGAACTCACGAACCAATAATCAGATACAGCTGAAATTTACAGAATGCATTGGATTTAAAAAGGACCAGATTTGATAGAAGCGATTTTGAATTGTGAGCAAGTCTGTTCCAGTGGTGCCATCTTGAAAAATTTCAAAGAAAAAAAACTGCTTTTTGCCCTATGAAATGTGAATAAGCTACCAGATTTTCATGAAATTGACACAGTAGCTGAACCTTACTCTAATCTCTGTTTGGTGGAAATTTGGTTGAAACATTCAATTGGTGCTGCCAGCTATGGTAATTTTTGTGTCTTTGGTTTCGAAAATTCTCTCAGGAAAATAAAACTTTTTGCCCTATAACTTCCAGTGCAGTCATGAAATCAATACAAATTTCATACAATTAATGGAACCTATTATAGGAATTATTCAGGCCAAATTTGGTTGAAAAGCCTTGATAGGGTTGCCAGCTATTGTTGGTTTTGTGTTTGTTTGCAATATCTTTATTAAGCGGTTTTATCGTAGAATTTTCAAATGGTAATGATATTGTAGTGACAATAAATAGCAAATATTAAGTTTTCGATTATTTGAAAAAACTCGCTGCAGGTAACGCTAAATTTCTTTAAAATCCTATAACTTCGATAGTTATATAACAACGTGAAGCAGAAGTGATATATTCTTGGCTTTGATACTGGCAGAAGGTTGCCAGCACGAGTCATTTGTGCTACTTTTGTATCAATAAATGCTTACCGTTAGTATTCATACCGGAAACATTTACAATGAAATTAACTAACCGATGTTTCAATTCCCAAAGTTTTGCAAATTTTTGGATCGCAGCCCCAAACACCAACTTCAGTTACAGTGCTGCAGGCACTGAGCATTTTCTTCATTGATGTTATATGAGATGCTGCTCTCAAAATTATGTGAAATAAGCAACTGATAACGAATAAAATTAACCCGTGTTTTGCTCTCATAAACGTTGAAATTCATGCCAGTGGTAATATCGGAAACCTTCCACCATATGAGTTATAATGCATTCTTGAGACCAAAGTAAAACGTGTCATTTGAAACAGTTTGGCCGTAATAAGCAACACATGTGGTGGCATATGCACTCAAAACCTGCACGATTCTTCTACTGTTCTTCGAACATTAGTGTTTCTAGCGGTTCAGGTGCGCTAGAGTTTTTTGTATTTAATTCAATATTAGATCAATCACTAAAAATCATTAATCTTCAAAATTCACTATTGATTAAAATTACTCACTGATTGTTCTCCCTTAGCTAAATGCTACTTATAAAAATCTGGGTGCCATACACATACCTGTGATAACTTTACGACGTCAAATTCACCACCGCATAACGCTGGATCTTCGATAATTGAATTTCCGGTTCTTCCCCGATTATACACGGCATCAATAAAACCCAGTATCGTACTGCTGCCTAATTTATTCTTCCACTCGCCGTGCTTGGTGTATTATTTCGCTGACGAAATTGTCACCGCTTTGTTTGCCGGTTCTTCCCCGATGATCAGTCGAATCGAATAAACTTGATATCTTACAGCAGCCTGGCTGTTTCTTTTCACCCGCTGTGGCTGGTGTATTCTTTCGCCGCCGAAATCGTCGCCGTCTGGTTCACAGATGCTTCCCCGGTGATGAGATGAGAAATCGCACAAGAAACCCACACCCGGTTGATATGGGCTATGCTAATCTGCTCAAATTCTATGCCCGTTCAATTAGTGTTCCCGTGTGATATCCCGCGGTCATCCGCTCGTTGTAAACCAAATATGTTGATAAATCAAAGATCAGCTTTCTATCAAAACCTTCAGCTATCAGCACCGCAGCTCACCCTAACCTCGGTCCGAAAACTCCTCAGTCAACATTTGGTCGAACGTCGCTTGCTCGGCCCCCGACAGCCGACTTCATACCCTGAGCTGTTCCTCCTGCTCCACCCGTAGAGCGCTCATAAAAGTCCAAGTATTCTCACTTAACCTCATCACTAATTTGAACCGTCTGGCGAAGTCCACCCCCAGAACCAGGGTCAAAGGCAGAGAAAGGACCACCAGCACCCGCAACCACTCCAGCTTCTCCCTCAGCTTGAACGGAACCACCACTATCCCGATGATGGGACATCCTTCATCATTGGCTTACCGTATTGTCCGCTGGTTGGTCACCATGAGCTCCACTTCCAGCTCCGTCATCGCCTGCCAACCTGCTCTACCCTGTTGCCATACTTGTTCCGTCACGGTCTAAAACACTTCACCCACCAACTGGGATGCAAGGGTGGCAGCTTCCGACGGCTCTAGCTCACGAGAAGGGCCGTGAGTGAGCGCCACTCGCTTCAACTACGGAAACTGCTTCGAAGCGAGAAGACGGGGGCGAATACTGGGTACGGCCCACGATTGGAAATATCCAAACCACGGTGCCACCTTGGTGCCACCTTACCTTTCGCTGCAATATGCCAAACAAGACGATTGGATATCTCACAAAAATAACACCAGTTTCACAATTGATCACAATTTCTATTTCGCGTAATTGTCGACATAATTTTTGACTTAATTTTCGACTTCCAACCGACGGCGCCGCATTACACAATTTTTGAAATTGGAAAAAAAACTAATTCACAATAAGGCCTATGACTAAACTACCAGCTAATCACCTGTTACTAATTACGCCTAATCTGCCGCGTTGGTTCTCTTTCGTCGTTCTTTCGATTATACGGGAATCCCCCACGTAATAAACTGTCGTTTCTTCTCAATTGGACCACTGCTTCACGCTCGACCCGCCAGTACTGTGCACTTGAGTCGCCACTAAATTGCCGTACGAGCCGTTCTTCTTGAGTCAATCACACCAGACATATCGTACTCGATTTTCGATGATTGCAATACGTAACGTTCTGAGCTCTTGTATATCACTTCGACCTTCTCGGCTTAGTCCAGCCTCCTCGATCGTCTGCCAGCAATTCCCAAAATATGTACAGTATTGAAAAAAAGGAACTAATTCCTCTATCCGCCTAGATACGTCTGATCCTCACCTGATCCTCTGGCCAAATAGCAAGACCCGGCGCTGGTCTGATTCCCATCGTGCCTCGCTTCGAGATTGCAGTTACCGCTTCTCCGGTAACTCAAATTCCGTTGCCGCCACCATACCGTTGCAACATGACAGCGGGTGCATTGGCCCATTGCACTTGTTGCACGCGCCTTCGAAAAGTGAATTTTCTCGCAGCTATCGTTGTCGGAGCGCACCCTTTCCATTTGCTGCTTGGTGGCGGTTCAATCGCTTCTTGACGTTTCTCATGTTTACGTTTAACTTGTTACGTTCGATGAGTGTTTGTACCAGTAATTTGATTTCGAGCCGTGATATCTTGTTATAAATAAAACTCCGCCGAGGATTCGCAAGGTGCATAGCGAAACGTAAGAAACGGCATACCGCCCTGGACAGGCTGAGGGTTTACGAACGCCAGCTGGAATCGGGCAAATGGCATTGCATCAGCTACCCAGCCAATTTCGTTGCGTATGTTTGCCGACAGTTCTACGTGCAGATAAGTACCTTTGCAAATTTCAATGATTTTTAGCCGCGTTGTTCTCCATTGAACATATGCCGGTATATATTTAGACAGCAGATATGACCGACCATTCAGGTCAAAGGTTGCCCAAAATCTTCTGGCAATCCATTGGTGTGACGTACAGTGGTAATCGGTCGTTCAGTGGTACCCGGTTGAGGATGGTGGTGGACGGCCACGACGATCCTTTTCGATTGGCTCCTTAGCAGCGCTATGAGTTACTCACTTTCGGGTCAGGTAATCGCCGATCGTCTAATATAAATCGACGGCGAAAGTTTGGCTTGGCGGGAGTGCTCGATTTCATTGATAGGGAGACCAAGTTCTTCTGGACCTCGAGGAGCTTCCCCTCCACTGCTTTCAAATCCTCCTTGAGAGTGAATCCTG
>OZ022263.1:133060838-133065838 GCA_963978885.1 Nemotelus pantherinus
GTTGCCAGATGAAGGCGATCAAATACAAGATCAAAGGCCGCTGTTAGAGGACATTGCCCTGGTAGGGCGGTATTATTCAATACTGAAAAACGACATGGGAATAGTCCCGCAAGAACGATGTCGAAAAAGCAGGACCGAGGTTCTGCAGGGATCCGGATGATGAAAGGAGTTTCTTCTTGATCCCGACACCGAGGTGAGCAGATCGGAAAAAAATAGCAGAACGAACCTATAGCGATAAATTTTTCATTTTTTTCGGTGCGAGCGAGGAGTGAAGGCCTGAGCGAATTCCGTCGAGAAGTACAGCGAATCAGCGGAACTTGGTCACCAATTAAGGAGCGACTGGCGATTCAGAAGATCTTAGCAGATATTGAGACAGTGCGTACGATTGATATCGACGGCGATTTCTACCTGGTTGGATGAATGAAAGCGGCGATTGAATAAAATACCAAAGTGAAGGGGCGAAACGAAGACGACGATCGATCCGTTGCGGAACGGATCAACAAATATATTCTGGACTGGTGGCGAAGGTACGTGGCGAGATAGTTAGTTTTAAGATAAGATTTAGGTTTGCTTGTAAATCATAGATAAGCGTAATTTTGTTCGATTCGCGGCGCCGTGTAAGTTTCTTTGAAGTAGTTAATTATCATCTGGCGGATTTTGAGTTTGAATTCTGAAAATAAAATCGATGTACAGTTATGTAACGCGGTGTTTTTCCATAGTGAAAGAATTTATCGTGATAACGAAGTAGAACAGTCTATCCGGCCGACTTCTCGTTTCGCGGCGCGGGTATTGGAGGCAGCCGAGGGAAAGAAACGATTGGTGCCCGGACTCACCTCTTTCTCTGCAAGTGAGCCACACACCCGAGGCTGCCGCCCTGGCCTTCTGGAGTAGAGGACAGGGTTTGAATTCGTAATGGCGGAGGCCGTACGGTGACAATATATATATATATATATATATATATATATATATATATATATATATATATATATATATATATCCTACTACTAAACTACACGCAAGAGAACAACTTGATCTATTCGGCTAAGTTAAACACTGTTCTTATCGGTACTATCGGCTAAAATTATTGACTACATCAGGCACCACATAAAACTAGGCAGTCTTCCAGGTCTTCACTCTACTCAGGCATCCCCTGATCACTATATACTATATACGTAAGCTTCCGCCTAGGATCGCATGCAAATATTCTCCAAATTCGTATCATTGTATCTGTATCTTTGTATCTGTAACTTAGTGTCGTTTTTATGGTTGCTCTAATTTGCCCCGGTTCACGTGCTTTGATTGATATTGAAAACTCGTTTTAGCCGAAATTGCAGCCATGTGTTAACCAAAATTGAACACTTCTTATAACCGGAATCGAAAATCGGTTTTAACTAAAATTATAGGCCCTACGTTGGGCGCTAATTTGTTACGGTACTTCTCCCAAACGCGTCATTAAACCCTTTATATCTGACTGGGATGCAAGGGCGGCAGTTTTCGTGCGGCTTTTGCTCGCGGGAAAGGTCGTGAGTGGGCGCCACTCGCTTCAAATTCGAACATTTGCGTAACTAACGTCTCCCCGAAGCGAGAAGAATGCAACGTTTGTAACTAGAAGGAAACGGGAGACATTCCGATATGTTACCGAGAGATAAGAAAATTGAGCTGAGAGGGAAAAACCCTAGCGCATCAGAACCGCTAGAAACACTAATGTTCAAAAAACGGCATTTTTTCAAGAGAAACTATGTTTTGGAGGCTTTCACTTTCAGTGCCTGCCATAGCTAAAGAGTTGCCAGCATGCTCATTAAAAGCTACACAAATTAACAACTAAAAAATACCAATAAGTGCTGAAAATTTCGTAATAACTGAACAGCTCTGTCAAAAGTTATCGCAATTTAAAAATTTTCACATTTTTCCATTTTTTTTTTAGGCAGCTAGCGCACTCATGGGGTTAAAAATTTCCAAAACATTATCTAATTCGCATTTAAAACACGTTCGAAATTTATTTCATCAACTTTATTTTTGCTAAAATTATTTGTGTACGGAATAATAGGTATATGAAAAATATCACTAAAATGGCCGCCGGCGTCAAAGGGTTAAAATTAATTGACATTTAGTGAAACCTATTCTGCATATACATCAATGTATCCTGAAAGTTTCAGCTCAATTGGATGGCGCGTTCTTAAGATTATCTCACTGATATTTTTTGATGATGTATTGATATATTGATATACTCGTATATATATACATATATATATATATATATATATATATATATATATATATATATATATATATATATATATATATATACATATATATATATATATATATATATATATATATATATATATATATATATATATATATATATATATATATATATATATACATATATATATATATATATATATATATATATATATATTTATATATATATATATATATATATATATATATATATATATATATGTATACATCATCAAAATCAGTGAGATAATCTCGGGAACGCGCCATCCGGTTGAGCAGAAACTTTCAGGATACATTGGTGTATATACAGAATAGGTCCATGTCTCACTAAATGTCAACTATCTTTAACCATTTGGCGCTGGCGGCCATTTTAGTGATATTTTTAATATACCTATTATTCCGTACACAAATAATTTTTGCAAAAGTAAAGTTGACGAAATAAATTTCGAACGTGTTTTACATTTGAATCGGATAAGATTTTGGAATTTTTGAACCCCATGTGTACGGTCGGTCGCCAGCCGAATAGGGGGAAAAACATGTAGTAGACGCAAATTTACACGTGCCGCAACTGTTCGGTCTGGTGAAAGTGTGATCCATAACCTCCTCGCGGTGGCCGCCGGTAACAATCCCCCGGAAGGCAGGATTGGCTAATTGGATCAGGCTAGTCCCTTCTAAGTAAGGTTGGTGAGAGATCTCTCTCCCGTAAAAATTTTTGGTTCTGCCGCACGCCCGTACAGCAGCCAGCTGTATGGGCTGTGTAAACGGAGGCCTCGCCCGTAACCGGCAGAGGGGCGCCCTGGTTTCTCTCCGCAGGGGTGATACGGGGGCCTGGGGATAGGTCTGGGCTGGTGACTGAGGTGAAGGTTCACCTGCGGGGTTCTGAATCCAACACTTCACTTTGCCCGGTTCTGGAACCTGGCGAACCGCGGTCTACAGAGTAGCGAACTGTTAGACTAGGGGAGACACCTTGGTTGCCTCGGCAGCAAGGAGCGCAGGTTCAGCGTACTGTGAAAGCCTACGGAACCCTCGGATGGTCGTGGGGGAGTCTGCCTCACGATCCGAAGAGGGGGAAGGACGGTCGGAGCAATACGTTGTTCCTATGGGGGCGGGGTGTAGCGGGAGGCAAAATGCTGGCAATTGCCTCGGCTGTGGTCCGAGAACGCGAAACCCAAACCTGAAACATTGAATAAACAATATCTATGGATCCTACCAAAGACACAAATAAAAAAATCGAATTTCCCGCCAGTACTACTGGAGGGAAATCACCAGATAACGACCCCTTCAAAAGGAGTTCAAAGGTGACACGATCACCAACGTCGGGAAGCGAAACGGCTCAGGGTCAGACGATCGAAAGATTGCGGGCCCTGAAGCTAGATGGGGAACCCGCCGCGGGATCTACTGTGAGTCCGATGGACGTAGCGGTACCCGTCAGCAGAGCAGCTACTCAGCAGTCTGGCGGCGGGTCTGGAGATTCACTGGCCAGTACAACGGAAGCGGCGGTTGAGCCGGCTTCTAGCAGAGCTGTGACCAAGAACGGAGGCGGCAAGCTGAAAGGCTTGCAGGTCACCGGGAAGGAAGCGGCGGCTAAGCCACTCAGCAGAGCTGTAACCAAGACTGGAGGTGGTGCCTCCAAAGATCTGCAGTCTACTGTGAAGGTGGCGGCAGCTGATCCCACCAAAGGGAGGAAGCGGAATGCCCAACGCTTCAGAAGGAGAGAGGCAAAACGAGCGGCCAGTAGCACGGTGACACTGGAATCCAAAGGGAAACCCGAGGTTGCCCAAGTGAAACCTGCTGCAGCGGCTGCAAGTAAACGCCAACGCTCAGAGGAGTTAACCTCGCCGAGAGGTAAATCGACGAAGAGGCCACGACAGGAGACGGCAGTTCGTTCCTTTAGGGACGTAGCGGCCAGTCACCTTAAGCTGGCCGTCGTTGACAAGCAGGAACCCCTGGAATGGAGACTTGAAGATGACGTGGCCAAGGTGATTCTTAAACGGATCACCGAGGAACTCCTCAGGTTTGCCATGTCAACGGAAGAAGGGTCACCTCGCTTTGAAGGCTGTAACATTGTTCGCGGCCACATTGCGGTGACCTGTAGTGACGTCTTCTCGACGGAATGGCTTCGGTCTACCGTCCTGAAGATCTCTGCAGACCATCCAGGTCTGGACGTAGTGGAGGAGACATCCGTGCCCAAGCTAATTACAGCGAAGGTGGCGGTGCCCCACTCGAACGCTTCGGAGGCTCTGTCTCTGCTAAAAAGACAGAACCCCGATCTGAAAGTTTCAGGCTGGAGATTATTCCAGGCTGTTAAACTAACTAACCAATCTGCGGAGCCTGACTTAACTGGTGCAGCTAAGTTAGTGCTTGTGCTGGGTATCGATCGGGAGTCCGCGGATCAAGTACGGGCCAACAACGGGTTGATTCACTTCGGTCTGAAGAGGATCACCTTGAAAGTTGGAGCGGAGAAGGTGACTGAGGGTAGCCGAAGTGCGAGTGGTCCAAGCAAATCTGCACCACAGTAGAGGGGCGACGGCCAATCTGCTTCGGCATCTCAGTCGGGGGCACGCTGACATCGCACTGATACAGGAGCCGCTTCTGTACAAGAATGTGGCTTGTGGATTCGGCACCAGCCTCAGTGTGTTCCGGCTAAAAGGAAGGGACAAGACAAGGACTTGTATTGTCGCCAAAAAAGAGGTGAAAGCAATCTTGATTCCGCAGCTCTGTGATGGGGATACAACCACAGTGTGTGTGGAGTGGGG
>OZ022263.1:133070838-133178338 GCA_963978885.1 Nemotelus pantherinus
AAAACACTTGTTAATTATATTCGTTATCAGTTGCTTATTTCACCAAACTTTGAAAGCAGCATCTCATATAACATCAATGAAGAAAATGCTCAGTGCCTGCAGCACTGTAACTGAAGTTGGTGTTTGGGGCTGCGATCCGAAAAATTTGCAGAACTTAGGGAATTGAAACATCGGTTATTTATTTTCATTGTAAATGTTTCCGGTATGAATACTAACTGTAAGCATTTATTGCTACAAAAGTAGCACGACCGACTCGTGCTTGCAACCTTTCACCTATATCAAAGCCAAGAATATATCACATCTGCTTCACGTTGTTATATAACATTCGAAGTTATAGGAGTATAAAGAAATTTAGGATTACTTGCAGCGAGTTTTTTCATATAATCGAAAGCTTAATATTTGCTGTTTATTGTCGCAACAATATCATTACCAATTGAAAATTCTACGATAAAACCGCTCAATAAAGGTATTGCAAACAAACACAAAACCAACAATAGCTGGCAACCCTATCAAGGCTTTTCAACCAAATTTGGCCTGAATAATGTTTATAATATGTTCCATTAATTGTATGAAAGTCATATTGATTTCATGACTGCACTGGAAGTTATAGGGCAAAAAGTTTTATTTTCCTAAGCGAATTTTCAAACCCAAAGACACAAAAATTACCATAGCTGGCAGCACCAATTGAATGTTTCAATCAAATTTCTATCAAACAGAGTTTAGAGTAAGGTGCAGCTACTGTGTCAATTTCATGAAAATCTGGTTACTAATTCACATTTCATAGGGCTAAAAGCAGTTTTTTTTCTTTGTAATTTTTCAAGATGGCACCACTGGCACAGAGTTGCCCACAATTCAAAATCGCTTCTATCAGACCTGGTTCTATTTAAGTCCAATGCATTCTGTAAATTTCAGCTGTATCTGATTATTGGTTCGTGAATTCCCGTGAACAGAAGTTTTTGATGCGAAAAATATAAGTTAACTGGGAAAGGGTTACCGTTATTGTCCGACATGAAATTTCCAAAGTTTTACTTTGAACGTGTAGATAAAGCATAAGATTTGTATACAGAATGGTTCTATTGTAAGAAACGGACATTGTTAGGATATTTGATAATTTGAATATTTTCACTTCCAAATTTTTATTTTTTCAAATTTAAGACACCAAAATTATCATAGCTGGCAGCTCCAACCGGATTTTTCAACCAAATTTCTACCAAACTTGGCTTAAAATAAGGTCCAGCTACTGTGTGAATTTCGTCAAAATCGAACGATTAAATCGGAATTTATAGGGCTAAAAGCAGTTATCTTTTTTAGTGATTTTTCAAGATGGCACCACTGGCACAGAATCGCCCGCATTTCAAAATTACTTCTATCAAACCTGGTCCTATTTAAGACCAATAGAGTCTGCAAATTTCAATTAATTCTGCTCATGGGATCGTGAGTTTCCGTGAACAGAAGTTTTTTATGCTAAAAATATAGGTAAATTGGGCAAGGGTTACCAGGCGTGCCCGTTACACCATATCAAATTCTTTTTTTGGTCTTTATAAAAAAAGCACGAAATTTACATATGAGTGGCTTTGTTTTGAAGAAACGGCATTTTTTCAAGAGAGACGATGATTTGGAGGTTTTCACTTTCAGTCCTTGCCCTAGCTTCAGGAGTTGCCAGCACGCTCATCAAAAGCTACACAAATTTACAACTTAATAATACCAATATGATGATTGAATAGCTCTGTCAAAAGTTATCGCAATTTAAAAATTTTCAATTTTTCCCGTTCTCTTTTTAGGCACCCAGCGCACACATGGTTTTAAAAAATTCCAAAACATTATCCGATTCACAAGTAGAACACGGTCGAAATTTATTTTGTTAACTTTATTATTGCAAAACTTATTTGGGTGCGGAATAATAGGTATATTAAAAATATCACTTAAATGGCCGCCGGCGCCAAAGGGTTAAAGATTTTTAACTTTTTCTGAGACCTGGCACTATCTGCATATACACCAATGTGCCCTAAAAATTTCAGTTCAATCGGATGGCGCATTCCTGAGATTTTTTCACTGAAATTTTTTGATGATATATATACATATATATATAAATATATATATATATATATATATATATATATATATATATATATATATATATATATATATATATATATATATATATATATATATATATATATATATATATATATATATATATATATATATATGTATATATATTTAGAAATATGAATTTTTGACCAAAGTGATTTTAATACTAATGTTCTTCTTCGAACATTAGTAATAATGTTCTTCTTCGAACATTAGTAATAATATTCTTCTTCCAACAATAGTAATAATACTAATGTTCTTCTTCGAACATTAGTAATAATGTTCTTCTTCGAACATTAGTAAAAACTCTAGCGCACCTAAACCGCTAGAAACACTAATCTTCGAAGAACAGTAGAAGAATCGTGCAGGTTTTGAGCGCATATTCCACCACATGAGCTGCTTATTACGGCCAATTTGTTCCAAATGCCACGTTTTACTTTGGTCTCAAGGATGCATTATAACTCATATGGTAGAAGGTTTTAGATATTACCACCGGCATGAATTTCAACGTTTATGAGAGCAAAAGACGGGTTAATTATATTCGTTATCAGTTGCTTATTTCACATAATTTTGAAAGTAGCATCTCATTTAACATCAATGAAGAAAATCCTCACTGCCTGCAGCACTGTAACTGAAGTTGGTGTTTGGAGCTGCGATCCGAAAAATTTGCAGAACTTTGGGAATTGAAACATCGGTTATTTATTTTCATTGTAAATGTTTCCGGTATGAATACTAACTGTAAGCAATTATTGATACAAAAGTAGCACAACCGACCCGTGCTGGCAACCTTTCGACAGTATCAAAGCCAAGAATATATCACATCTGCTTCACGTTTTTTAGTTACATTCAAAGTTTTAGGAGTATAAAAAAATTAAAGATTACCTGCAGCGAGTTTTTTCAAATAATCGAAAGCTTAATATTTGCTGTTTATTGTCGCAACAATATCATTACCAATTGAAAATTTTACGATAAAACCGCTTAATAAAGATATTGTGATTAAACAAAAAACCAGCAATAGCTGGCAACCCTATGGTGGCTTTTCAACCAAATTTGGCCTGAATAATGTTTATAATAGGTTCCATTAGTTGTATGAAAGTCGTATTGATTTCATGACTGCACTGGAAGTTATAGGGCAAAACGTTTTGACCAAAGACACAAAAATTACCATAGCTGGCAGCACCAATCGAATTTTTTAACCAAATTTCTATCAAACACGGCTTAGAGTAAGGTTCAGCTACTGTGTTAATTTTATGAAAATCTGGACACTTATTCACATTTCATAGGGCAAAAAGCAGTTTTTTTTTTTTGTTTGTAACTTTTCAAGATGGCACCACTGGCACAGAGTTGCCTACAATTCAAAATCGCTTCTATCAGACCTGATTCTACTTAAGTCCAATGCATTCTGTAAATTTCAATTGTACCTGATTATTGATTCGTGAGTTCCCATGAACAGAAGTTTTTGATGCAAAAAATATAAGTTAACTGGGAAAGGGTTACCGTTCTTGTCCGACATGAAATTTCCAAAGTTTTACTTTGAGCGTGTAGGTTAGGTTAGTAAAGAGGGCTGCCGGGAAACGCGGCTTGCATTAGGCCACCAGTTTGGGCCCATTTGCCACCCTCCGCTGGCTATTTAGAGCTGCCAAGTGACCGCTTCGCCAAACTGGATCAGCTGACTCAGCGTGACGGTACCAGCCACCTCTGCTAACCCTTGAAAATGGTATGCACCAACAATTTTGAAGCGTTTATTATTTAGGGCCGGACAATCGCAGAGAGTATGCTCGATGGTGTCCTCCTCCATCTCGCACCTCTTGCATAAACTGCTGGATGTCAGTCCCATTTTCTTCGCATGAGATGCGGTAAGGCAGTGCCCTGTGAGCAAGCCGACCGTGGTTCTCAAGCAGTTCCTGTTGAGCTTGAGCAGTTTCCTGCTTTTGCTTGGATCAGGTGATGGCCATAATGTCCTGGCCGCCCTGCAGTCCAGCCTGTTTTCCCATTCGGACTTTAGTTTGGCCCATATGGCGGCATCAAGTTTGTTTGTGGCGTCCGCGATTGACCGATGTACAGTGATGCAGGGGCAGTTGCTAGCTCCTAGACCTTTCCTCGCCAATTCATCAGCTTTTTCGTTGCCTATGACCCGACTATGCCCTGGCACCCACATAATCCGGATACGAAGATGCCTTGCCTTTTCATTGAGAGCCACTCTGCAAGCGTTAACAGTTTTTGAAGAGCATCTGTAAGATGCAAGAGCGAGAATGGCTGCCCTACTGTCGACGCAAAGGGTCATAGGTCTGGTTGATATTCCACTAATGGACTCAACTGCCATGCGTATAGCGTGTAATTCAGACTGAAAGACGGTAGCATGGTCCAACAGTCTACACCACAGGTTAAGGCTCAAATCCGTAGAAAATACGCCCGAACCAACTCCTGTGTCCGTCTTTGACCCGTCCGTGTAAATCCAGGCGCCCCTATCGGTGGTAGCTTCCTTTTTCTTCCAGTCTGTTCTTGTGGGTATCTTGACCTGGAAATTCCTGCCAAGATGTATTATTTTGCTCATGTGGTCCGTGTCTTCTGCAACGAGTCCAAATCTTTTGCGGCATTCTATAAGAATACCGCTGTGACCCCACTGATCTGAATCGTTCCACATGCCAGAACTTTTAGCGCGTATCGCCGCTAAGCTAGCGCTTTTAAAGATGAATCGATCTAGGGGCATGAGTCCTAAAATAATTTCCAACCCAGCCGTTGGGGCGGTTCTTAAAGCGCCCGTAAAACATATGCAAACTAATCTTTGCAATGTTGTTAGCTCCTTGATATTAGTTTTACTCTCCGCTGCTTTCCACCCCACGACCGCTCCATACACCAAAATCGGCCTGACTACACATGTGAATATGTAATAGGCCGCCCTAGGTTTAAGACCTCAGGTATTGGAGTAGGCGGACCGGCAAGCGAAAAGTGCTGCGCGGGCCTTACCAATTCTGTGCTTCACGTTAGCCCACCAGTTCAGTTTCCTGTCTAGTATAAGGCCCAAATATTTAACACTATCAGCAAGCTCCAATGTTATTCCGTTGAGGTTAGGCGTGGCAATAGCCGGTACCCTGTGTTTCTTTGTGAAGAGCATAAGTTCGGTTTTTGTCGGGTTTGCCCTAAGACCGACTTTTCTGGCCCAGATTTGAATATGGTCCAGCGCCGATTGCATAAGGTCCGACAAAGTTTGTGGGAACGCACCCCTCACAAGTACCACAATGTCATCGGCATACGCCACTACCTCAAAGCCACTGGCCCTTAACTTCTCCAGTATTTCGTTGACTGTCAGGATCCAGAAAAGGGCAGATATAATCCCTCCTTGTGGTGTTCCGGTACCGACTGTTCTTTCCGCTTTGGCCTCCAAAAAGGTAACCTCAATCCGCCTGCTCTTGAGCAAGTCAGATGCCCAGGTCGCCAGGGTTTTATCCACTCCATATCGAGCCAAGGCATCAATGATACTCGCGACAGTGACATTATTGAAGGCCCCCTCAATGTCTAAGAAGGCTGCCAACGTGAATTCCTTCTGCCGTAAGGATTTTTCTATTGTACCGACAACTTTGTGTAATGCCGTATCTACTGATCTGCCCGCTAGACACGCGTGTTGATCAACACAGAGTCTCGCGACATCAATCGAGCTTTTGATGTGCAGATCAACAAGCCTCTCTAGTGTTTTGAGCAGAAACGATGTTAAGCTGATTGGTCTAAAGTCCTTCTTTGAGCGTGTAGATAAAGCATAAAATTTGAATACAGATTTCATTGTAAGAAACGGACATTTTTTAGGATATTCGATGGTTTGATTGTTTTCACTTCCAAATTTTTATTTTTTCAAATTTAAGACACCAAAATTATCATAGCTGGTAGCTCCAACCGAATTTTTCAACCAAGTAAGGTCCAGCTAGTCTTACAAGTAAGTAAGGTCCAGCTATTGTATGAATTTCGTCAAAATCGAACGATTGATTCAGAATTTATAGGGCTAAAAGTAGTTATCTTTTTTAGTGATTTTTCAAGATGGCATCTCTTTCACAGAATCACCCGCATTTCAAAACCACTTCTATCAGACCTGGTTCTATTTAAGACCAATACATTCTGCAAATTTCAATTAATTCTGCTCATCGGATCGTGAGTTTCCGTGAACAGAAGTTTTTGATGCTAAAAATATAGGTAAATTGGGCAAGGGCTACCAGACGTGCCCGTTATACCATATCAAATTTTTTTTTTGTCTATGTAAACAAAGCGCAAGATTTACATATGAGTGGCTTTTTTTTGAAGAAGCGGCATTTTTTCAAGAGAGACGATGATTTGGAGGTTTTCACTTTCAGTGCCTGCTTCAGCTACAGGGTTGCCAGCACATTCATTAAGACATACAATCTACAACTAAATAATACCAATATGTCCTGAAAATTTCGTAATGATTGAATAGGTCTGTCAAAAGTTATCGCAATTTAAAAATTTTCAATTTTTTCCCGTTCTCTTTTTAGGCACCCAGCGCACACATGGGGTTAAAAAAATCCAAAACATTATCCGATTCACATGTAAAACACGTTCAAAATTTATTTTGTCAACTTTATTTTTGCAAAACTTATTTGTGTACTGAATAATAGGTATATTAAAAATATCACTTAAATGGCCGCCGGCGCCAAAGGGTTAAAGATTATTAACTTTTTGTAAGAGCTGGCACTATTCTGCCTATACACCAATGTGTTCTGAAAATTTCAGTTCAATCAGAAGGCGTGTTCCTGACATTTTTTCACTGAAATTTTTTGATTATATATATATATATATATATATATATATATATATATATATATATATATATATATATATATATATATATATATATATATATATATATATATATATAAATATATTTATATATATATATATATATATATATATATATATATATATATATATATATATATATATATATATATATATATATATATATATATATATATATATGTATATATATTTATATATATAGAAATATGAATTTTTGGCCAAAGTGATTTTAATACTAATGTTCTTCTTCGAACATTAGTAAAAAGCGAAATAGTAATCTTAAAACACACAATGAATCAAATTAAATGAATTAATGTAAGATCTATAGGTATGAGGTTATGTAAAAGCAAAGTGAAAGAGTAATCTTAAAACACACACAATGAAACAAATTAAATGAATTAAGTTTAATTGCTGACACAAAAAAGGAAAATAGACGAGTGATTTATGGGTTTAAGACTAAATCCAGAAATTTATTGTTGTTTTGGGAAAAAAGCTTTAAGAGTAACCTATAGTTGCGTTCATTTAGACAAAGTTTGATCTCTAGTGGAAGGTTATTATACAACTTCGGCCCTAATATACTTAAATGCCTGCCCGTTTGAGCTTTTCTACAGCGCGTGGTCAAAAAGCGATTCATCATTTGTCGCCTCGTATGATAGCCAGTGATATGGAAATCAAATTCGTGTGAGTTGAGATACATGAATTTCAAAGCTGAATACAGATACAACTGACGGATGTTCATTACACGGAACTCATTAAAAGATGCTGTTGTAGATGAATAAATTGATTTTTTAAAACATATTTTAACTATCTTGTTTTGCAGGTTTTGTAATGGTGCAATATATGTTGAGAGAGCGGCACCCCATGTTCCAATAGCATACTGCATTATGCTTTGAGCGATGGCCAAATAGACCATCCTTATCGTACTTTAATTAACGTTGTGCCTAAGCCTAACGAAAGAATATAGAGTTCAACGTAGCTTCGGTATAAGACCAAGAATGTGACTTTTCCAACTAAGCTTGTCATCCAGAATTACACCAAGGTAGTTAGTTTCACTTCTCTTCATTGTTCAGTTTAAGGTTGAAACTCTCCTCATCGAGTTTTTCCCCGGTGCCAAAATCCAAACAGCATGATTTTTACTAATTTTCGAAGAACATCAGTATTAAACTCGTTTCGCCGAAAATTCATATTTCTTTACATAAATATATATAAATATATACATATATATATAAATATATATATATATATATATATATATATATATATATATATATATATATATATATATATATATATATATATATATATATGTATATATATATATATATATATATATATATATATATATATATATATATATATACATATATATATATAATATATATATATATATATATATATATATATATATATATATATGTATATATATATATATATATATATATATATATATATATATACATATATATATATAAATATATATATATATATATATATATATATATATATATATATATATATATATATATATATATATATATATATATATATATATATAGACATATATACATATATATATATATATATATATATATATATATATATATATATATATATATATATATATATATATATATTAATATATATATATATATATTATATATATATATATATATATATATATATATATATATATATATATATATATATATATATATATATATATATATATATATATATATATATATATATATATATATATATTAATATATATATATATATATTAATATATATATATATATATATATATATATATATATATATATATATATATATCAGAAAATGATTTTCCGAGATAATCTCTGGAGTGGCCGATCCAATTGAGCTGAAATTTTCGGAGGACGTAGATGTACATAGCAAGTTGGTTCAACACTTTCTCAAATTCAGATATCCTAAACCTTTTGGCGGCGGCGAGCGTTTTAGTGAATTTTGAGGTACTCCTATATTTCCAATCAGTGCAAATTTTTGTTGAAGAAAAGTATTGGGAATGAAAACTAATTATGTTCTAAGCTTGTTTATGATAAAGAATTGGAAATTTTGAGCCGTATTTGATGAGGGTGCCTTAAAGTAGGCAAGGATTTCTTGTCAAATTTTGATTTGTCATTACTTGTAAGAAAAACAATGGATCATTGTGAAAATTGCAAAGCGTATTTATGTTGACTAAGATTAAGCACATATAGATTTTCAACATAAAGCGGGTAACCCTGTAGCTGTGGCAGGCTGCTTAAAAAAAAGACTTTCAAATCATTGACCTTCCTAATTAATTTTTGATTTTTGACACAAATTTCAAATCTTTGTTAAAAAATTTTTTTCTTTGTCCTTCATGTCAAGATAAAAGTTTTAAAATTCCGATTTGCACAAGAACGGCAAGCCATCACCAAATTACCTCTATTTTCAGTACTCGTAAGTTCTGTCTGAGAACTGACGACCGGATAATCCGATCATAATTAAATTTACAGGACATGTTGGTATTAGCTAGGACCAGGTCTGATAGAAGTGATTTTGAAATGCGGGTAACCCTGTGGCAGTGGTACCATCTTGAAAAACAACTGAGAAAAAAAAACGGTTTTTGTCCTATAGCTTCCGATTCAGCCATCAGATTTTAACAAAATTCACACAGTACTTGGATGATACTCTATGTAACATTTTGTGAAATTCGGTTGAAAAATTTGTATAGGGCTGGCAGCTGTGGTGATTTTTGTCTCATAAATATTACAAATTTGCTCAGTAAAATAAAGCTTTTTTCCCTATAATTTCCGGTCCAGTGTAGAAATAAAAACGAAGTTCACGCAGTAAATGGACCTTAATGTGAAGTAAATTCTGTAGGAATTTCGTACAAAAATCATGAAATCATCATTTTTGTAATTTTGTGGAATTTTTTTACTGAGCAATTATGTCATTAGATTTGCGATTGAGAATGATCCTGCAATGAAAATTAACAACAAATATTAACGCTTTAAAAATTTGAGAAGTTTTGAGGGTGGTAACCCTAAAATTCTTTTCACCCGTATACCTTCCAGCGCACTGATTCAATCGAAACGAAATTTACTGGTTGATTTGGTATATATTTTGTTTTGCTGCTGACACAGGGTAACCAGCATTAGCCATTTTCATAAGTATTGCACCAACTGATGCTTCAAATTACGTACTCATATGCAAAGCATTAGCGTTAAATTAAGAAACCAATTTTTCAATTTTCCGAGTTTGGAACATTTTTCGGATGGCAGCCTCAAACAACGTTTAACTGCTGAAACTCTCGATGAAATCCTCCAATGAGAACGAAATTCAAAGGATAAGTTGATTTAAGTATGAGCTTGTTATGGTAAACTTATTGCTGCTTCATTGGAAAAGTGTTGCCAGCACTGAACATTTTCATCATTTGTGTTACAGTTGAGTTTTGTTGCTTGGGATAAGGAATGGTTGTACCAACAAACCAAAAAGCACTGAACGAAATAAATAGAAATGTCAAACCGATGTCGGGCGCGTGATGTTGACGGATGGACTGAAATATGTTTGTTAGAAGTAGAAAGTGTAATAAAAATATTGTTTTGAGTAAAATCACACAATCTCGAGCCTTGCGCCTTGCAACTAAAGTCGAGTTACGTGCCGGCAGCCCGAAATAAACACAAACTTTTCGTGTCGGTGTTGGCTGTTGTCCAGGTGTCTTCTCTCGAGCAGGTATAACAATTTTCCTTTAAAACCGAATCATTAGATAGATTTTCATCAAATTTAGCACCAGAAAGTAAAATTAAACTGGAATACTCTCCAATTGCATTTGCCAATTCGTAATACATATCAGAATTGGCTTGCAATTGGGAATACAGATTCCTTTTTGATTCGCAGGCGAGTAAGCTTACAGTAAGGTAAGATAAACTAAACATATAAGATAAATGGATTAGCGTGGAGTTATGTGGAGTTATTTGGTTGTACAAACAAACTGGAATACTCTCCAATTGCATTTGCCAATTCGTGGTGCATATGAGAATGGGCTTGCAATTGAGAATACAGATTCCTCTTTGATTAAACTAAAGATACAACAAACAAATAACAAAGATATATTGGGTAGCGTGGAGTCATCAATAGCCTATTCACTTCACAATAGCCTATTCATAACAAGAACTCCGTGAAAAAGACCATCAATCAATAAATCAAGGTAATATGAATATTTTTGCTGTAATATCATTTGTTTTTAAAATCAAAAATAGTCTAGATATTTTTGCTGAAATGTTATTGGTTGAAAATTTGCATATATAAACATTTTGATTGATAACATACGATAATGCACAAAATCTACTTATGTATGCATATAATGTGCATAATTATATACAGTGGGTAAAAAAAGTTAAGGCACGACTTAGTAAGAACAAAAAACCTATTTTTAATGCGACTTGAAAAATAAATGATTGTGTTTTTGCATTAAATCAAAAGTTTTGCATGTTTACTTTTAGAACAATATCTAAAACGGTAATATCCGGTAACGAAGCAGTTAAAAAATAGCGCAAAAAAAAGTTAAGGTACAGCGCTGTTTTATCTGAAATAATTTGTAATTCCTGGGAAAATATAGCGTTAAATGTACTCAAAATCATGAAAATCTGATATTTCTATTCAGTCTAGCTTGAAAAGTTTTTTGAAAAAGTAAATTTATTGAGGGTGTTGTTAAAAGTGAGTGTGAAAAGGAGATCGGTAGGTGCAGATACCCGTGAATGTTTTTTGCGACGTTGGAAAATATGCGTGGCTTTTTATAAGATTGGAATACTAATGGGAAAATCAAGGTATACAGTGAGAAATTATGTAGCAAAATATATATTAACCAAATCGTTCGAAACAAAGCATCGGTCAGAGAGGACTAAAATCTTAACTGAGCGTAAAAAAAGTGGATTACTAGAAAAATTAAGAAAAACCCTAAACTAAGTGTCCCAGTTTAACAAATTAAGGTAAAAGAAGGAGTTGATATGAAAGTCGCTACTTCAATTATTCGAAATGTAATGTTGTGAAATTTGCTTCGTTACCGGTTTTTTATATTGTTCTTAAAGTAAACATGCAATACTTTTAATAAATCGCATTAAAAATAGGTTTTTTGTTCATACTAAGAGTTCGTGCCTTAACATTTTTTACCCACTGTATATAAACATATGCATACATTGAGCAAATGAAATAGAATAGTGTCAAAGTTGCATTTTTTAAAATGTTCGGTTTATATTGATGTATGCAATATATATATATATATATATATATATATATATATATATATATATATATATATATATATATATATATATATATATATATATATATATATATATATATATATATATATATATATATATATATATATATATATATATATATATATATATATATATATATATATATCACGCAGATATAAACAAGTTACGCACATCCGTCTCAATGGAAAGGATTTAATGCTTTTGTTTTGCCAAAAGAAATTACATTGTTCTAGACATCTACTGTTTTATAGATACATAAACATTTCAATTCCTTCTTCCATTAATATCCAAGGCACCTTTAAACTAAAAAGTCTATGCTATAATTGCTAATGTAAAAACTACTATCGAAAAATTTAAGATTTACTACAAAGTATTAAAACTACAATTGTTAGCCATTTCTGATGTTTCCGTGGTGCTGATCCATTTGTTCTATGACGAAAAGTTAACAGTGTCTAAACTTCTGTTCATTACTTTCTCTGTGGGATATTATCTGTGTTTATTGCATTCTCATCATATATCCGCACATTTCTATCGTGAAAAATCGTGAATAAAATTTTTAAGGTGAAACTTATAAATACGCAAAATACGTGACTCAAAACTCCGACCGGGTGTTAGCCAAAATACATTTCTTTTGTTTGATTTCATATAAACAAATCAAAATGCAATAATGTGGCAAAGTACAAGTGTTCCTTCCACTTGTCCACTTCTTTGAAAAAATGTGAACTATGAAAAAAATTGGAACTTTTTACCAGAAACTTGAAGGCCTCGTGAAACAATTCGGAATTTGTCAACACTACATAGGACAGCACAGACTGGAGACCTTAAATTAACTGAACATGTTTACAAATAAATATACCGAAAAGCCTATTCAAATATTACCGAAGTGAACGCAGCAATTTCAGAAGCGTGGAACTCAATGAAGTATTGAGACTATGAAAGTTATAATTTCTTCAGTCAGTCGTGTAGATTTGAAATATGAATAATATTTTGTTTTTGTTTTTGTTTTATTGAAATAACGGTTTAATTTTTTTTTTAAATTTTGAAAAAATAACCAAAAATACACAAAATTGTTCTTTCAATTGATATTTAACACATAATTCTGGATTTATATTTTTATATCGAACTAAATAATTGAAATGTATTATACTTATGACTCGGTAAGAGTGTGAATCACTATATCTACTACACTATGTATTAAAATATTCCAAATATGTAGATGCTTATATTAAAAAAATTATCAATGTCCATAAATAAAACTAAAGCTATTCTCATTTTAGGTATAAAATGCTATGTTACTACAACTATGTTCGGTAAAACTCGCCTGCGTGTCCATAGCCGTTAGACAGTTTTACCGATTGTGTTTATTTTTGTGTTTTTGTTTTTGGAGGTCCTTTTTGTTTGTTTATTTACCTTTACCTCGTGAACTTTTTGTATGTTTTTGTAAGTTATTCTTCAATTTTTTTATCCCTGCTGGTTCTCTGATGGTAGCAGGAGCAAAAACTTGAAGTATAATACTCAAAAACATACAGAAACTAGACGAGACGACAACACGATGATGATAAACAAACAAACACCCTTAAAAACCGACACCCAACCACAAAAAATAAGCAAAAAGCACAATAGATACAATTATGCAACGACTATGGCGGGCATATAGTCCCGTTTAGCCCTATGTTCCAAAATCTGAAACGGTGCTGCGAAAACTACTACTATGCTCTTACAACTACGCTTATCATATTAGCTGCATACGTTATTATCTTAATTTTTAAAGGTAATCCTTTCCAACAAAGCAAGAATTATTTTAAACTTTTTTGTTTTAGGGTAATATACAAACTACATTTTATCTAATTTGGAACTAGTACAATACCTACTAGTACAAAAAAAAACTAGTACGAAATTTTGAAAAGCTTACAAGTGCCTGAAGAACGCTAGCAAATTTAAAGTCAACTAAAACATATGCAACATAAACTAAAACACATGCAACGTAATAGATTTATAGCTATTATTGATTATATTTTCAATAAACCTACGCTTCAGTCGCACTCCAATTAGTGGTTAAGAATCCTTTGCATTCTTTGCAACTCTCGCCAAGCTTTTCCATGTTTGCGTTTTCTTCCTTCTGGTGTTTAAAAAATCTCTCCAAGCCGTCTTCATATAAATGATTCCGAAGCAGTTTTCTTTTCCATGCTAATTATTCCTGGTTGCATTTTATGTAGTGTTCACACAAAACTTTTGCGTTGCTGTTCCATCCTGTAGCTCACTGTTGAAATTTTTAAGGGCATTTTTGATGCGAATCGCCAAAAATATTTTTATTACTAGCATTTTGCTTCCATTCTCACAACAGGGCGGATATGGTACTTGATCCATAAAAGATATCAATGCAGAACAAATTCTCTTTTCTGTCTTCACAGTTTCGAATTTAATTTGAAATATTTCCTCCAATTTCATCAGGTATTCTCTAAAATAATTCGGAAGTGTCACTAATCTGCAGCCGTCAAACTCTCTGAATCCTATGTAAACGGCATCTGTACCACCCATTTGTTCTAAGGTTCCTTCGGGGACCGTGCGTACGTGGCTCTTTTTTAAGCGTCCAAAAATATATCCTGCCACATAGGAGAAAGCATTTGCCTCATTAATGCTCATTTCAGGTAGAGTTGTAGTTAAATCAATTTGATTTGCTGTTGGTAATGGCAAGTCCTCTGTGCTATCCAAATTCACCGCTGGCAAGCTCCATTCCTTTTGCTCTTCGCAGTTGCCTTCTTGAAGTATTTCCATATACTTGCAGCTAAAGGCTTTTTTAAAGGCAGTTACGAATTGGTACGGTGTGGGCATCAAGTTGTTTCCGCCCATTTTCCTTATCAAACCGAACGTATTTTCCAGGCTGTCTTGGTTCAAATTTCTTGTCAAAATGTATTCGACACCAGTACTGCAACTTTTGAGCGTCTTATATAGTCCAATCAAGCTGTTGATAGAAATAATCCATCCTTTGAAGCATTTAACTTTTTTTGACACATCCTTTCCATTTTCAATAATCTTAATTGACTCTAACAAATTTTTCACTTTCTCCAAATGGTCAATTTGCTTTTCTGTAGCTTTAAAAGGTTTTTTTCAAAATATTTAACTCCGCGCATCTGCTAGAATTAAAGATATCAAACAGCTTGTCGAAGTAGTCCAAAAATTATGCAGTTTCCGTTGCTTTGTACGAAATTTGCCTGTTGCTTGCTCTAGTGTATAGTGCAGAGGCAACTGTGTAACTCAATACCTGGGTCGCCAATTTGACTTTCATTTTTAAAATTCGATGGGAACACATGGTGTTTGCTCAATTTCGGTGCCAGTTTAAAACTTTGCTTTTTATCTTCTCTGTAAACGTCCACAATATGCTTCCAGGATGCTTCTTTTCCATCGTCGAATTCTATATTTCCTTTTTTTAAATTGTTTCTCACTGATTTGATTAGATGTGGCGCATCAAAAAAGAAATAAACTCTCTCATCTGATTGTCCAACTGTGAAATATGTGTGCTCTGGGGAAATACAAAGAAGTTTAGACAAGGCAATATTGTTCGATCCTTGATCGCAAACCGTGGCTCTAGGCTTCAGGCCATTTTCTCTTAATTTTTCCACGCAATCAAAAAGTAAAGCCTTAAGGTCTTTTGCTGGGCAGGTTCTATGGATGAAAGCATAACCAATTAATTGCTTGTAGTTATGGCTGATCCCTTTAACCATAAATACGATAGCAGATTTCGCAACGAACTCTGTTCTTACTTTTCCGTCATCTTCTATTCCTATTATCAAATCTTGCTTTTTATCATAGTCTATATGCGGTCTTATTGCAATTTCATCGAAGCACACAATACAGTTTTTTCCCATTTCCGGCAAATTTGCCGTTTTTATTTGCAGGCATCTAAAATACGTATCCTTTATTCCTGGTCCAGTAGGCCACTTACTAACAATGATGCGTAGAAGTCTTATTGTTGGCAATATCCCAAGACTTTTGGCAAAATATTTGTATGAGACTGGCGAAATGTGGTAAATAGATAGAGCGAACAACTTCAGTTCATTGGTGTATCTCACGCCTTTCTTTGTTCTTTTTTTGTTGCATAAATACGCTTCCACTAAATTTGCCAGCTCTTTAGGGAGCTCATTTTTAATTTGCCTCATAAATTCCAATTCTGGTTGATCTCCTATATCCCTTTTCTCCATCGCCATGCGTAAAGCTCTTTCTCTCTCTAGTTCTTTTTCAAGGTTTAATTTGACTTCCAGATTCCTTGTTTCCATCGCCGTTCGCAGATCCTTTTCTCTCTGTAACTCGTCTTGGAGCCTTTGTATTCTTTCTTCTAACGCGGTTTCAGTTCCAAGGGAAATCCCAACTTGAACTCCTTTGTTCTCTATCTAATAAAGTAACATAAAGTTGAAAAACCAAAAAGGGGATGCAACATAAATAAGGATAATTTGGGAAGTTAAAATAATCAATAAACGAATTGACAAAAAATAAATAAAATTGAAATTAATAATCTTAAAACCTAGCTTAGTCGATTTATTACTTTTTTTCCCGTTTGCGATTCATAAAGGTTGGTTCCTGGCTGAGAAGTTGATGTTGAAGGTACCTGGAAATAAATGTTATAATTAGGTTGGCAAATACCCCTACCTAAACTTCCATCAAAGTAGGGCACTGCCGTTGTTTTCAATTTCCTTCCTGATGGCCTGAACATTTCCGGAAGAAAATGATCGCTGCACACCAGGAGACGCCTTTTACTCCAGTATAGGTCCTCACGATGAAGAATCCGAAGCCAGAGCCGTCGTCTGTAAATTAAGTCCCGTTATATGTAAATACTCCATTGTGGGTTGATAAATTCTTTAAAAAAAAAGGTTGATGTGGGCTCCCGTTTTCTCCATCCCTTAATTTTGTTCCCTCATGTGCGTCGGTATGTGATGTGTACTGTGTGCCCAGCTAGGGATTGACTTGCTTCTCATATCCCCACGACACCGGTGAGTAGCTGGTCCCTTAATGTCACACAAGCATAGCAGATCGGGCTAAATATTCTGTTTTGGTGACACCTATTCACAACTGCTCCGCAACACCGCAACACACTACGGCTCACATTGATAAAATTTCCAAAGAAGCTCAAAGAAAGCTTGGTTTTATGATTAGAAATACTTGCATGCGACTATTATCTCGGTTTACAACGAAGGGGATCCGTTACGTCCGAGTAACTACCGCCCAATTTCCTTTCCAATTTGAGTAAAATATTGGAAAGATGCATCAAAGATGGGCTCATGTGGTATTATGAACAGAATATTTAATAATTTCAATATTTGAATTAATAACATAAACTTGATACAAGTCGATGCCATAAAGTACTTCGCTGTAACTTTTGATTCCTACATGAAATGGGATATTCATAATGAGAATTTGTGCAAGAGATTGAGAAAAACCTTGCAAATGTTCAAATTAACCTTAACCAACCAAATGCTCAAATTAACCTTAAATCAAAAATATTTACTCACGCTAATAATATGGTAATTTGTGATAACCACCTAGAAACGAATGTAAAGAAAAGGTTAAACTGCATCCTCAATAGATGCAGATCCCTTTTCGGCCCCTTGAATAATTCCGAAACTGTACAAAGTAACATAGAAGCGGAGATTCGGACTTCAACAAGCAAGCCTATCTACTCAAAAGCGTATCTCGAATTGGCTGTACAGCGATTAAATGAAGCAAATCTTCGGGTCAATCTGGGTGAATCGAAATTCCTCAAACAGGAAACTGAATTTCTGGAGTATCTAATAACAAAAGACGGAATAAAGCGCGATCCAAGGAAATTAAAAGCTATTCATAATCTAAAACCTCCCGTTAATCTTAAAGAACTTGAGGGTTTCTTGGGACTTGCCTCATAGTACACGAGATTTATTAAAGATTTTCCCAAAATTTCTAAATTGCTGACTAATTTAACGAGGGGTCAATACGGTCATGCCAAAGCAAATCAATCTAAATATGTTTAGACAAGTCTTAACACAGATGAATTGCGAACTTTCAATAACATAAGGCAATTATTAACATCCTCTGAAATTTAAATTTCCCCCGACTTTGAAAAGCCATTAATCCTGACGACAGACGCTTCGAATCATGCCATAGGCGCAGTTCTCAGTCAGGGTAAATTAGAAAGGACAAACCCATAACCTATATCTCGTGTTATTTAAACCAAACGGAAGAAGACTATGCAACAAACGAAAAAGAAATGTTGGCCATAGCATAGGGTTTAGATAATTTAATAAATTACCACTACGGAGCGAAAAATATCAAGATAATTACGGATTACCAGCCGCTTACGTACGCCCTTATTCCAAAGAACACTAACGCTGGAAATCTAGAATTGAAGAGTATAATTATGAACTAATCTACCGTCCAAGCAAAGCAAATGTCGTCGCACATGCTTTATCAAGAATGAAAACGCAATGCAATGCCCTTACATCAAGCACCGACACTGCAGAGGTTTCCGAAAGCGATAGCACTGAAACAGCTAACAGAGGAACAACAAAGACGGCCGAATAAATCTACTCCCAAAGTACAAAAACTTCTATCACCGGAACAACAGAAACTGCCGAAACAATCCACAGTGCTCTAGACGACAATACAGAACCAACCCCACACTGTGAGGCCCCTATTAACGTTCTTAGAAACCAAATAGTCTTCGGCAATGAAAAAGCTATCGCCACTGAAGAACCACATCCGTCCTTTAGAAGACATTGCATCGAAAGCTCAGTTCATCAATGGAACAAGCAAAAAATAATCAAGATACTAAAGGATATGTTAAATTTTGGCACAATTAACGGCATCAAAATTCCAGAAAAATATATCAGTCTACTACAGAAATTTATACCGATCATTTTGCAAAGACTCGAATCAGAATAACACAGCGCTTGGTTGAAGACATAAAAAATGAAGAAATTCAGTTTCAGTTAATACAAGAAGAACATAACCGTTCTCAGCGAAACGCAACAGAAAACAAGCAATAACTACTGGAGAAGTATTATTTCCCTCAAATGACTAAAAAAATAAAAAATTTCATTAAACAATGTGACATATGCCATGGCAGCAAATACGATAGGCATCCTGCAGCCCACGCCAAGACCAACATATCCCACTGAAATAATACATGTGGACATAATGGATATTACGGACCATAAATTTATAACGTGCATAGGCAAATTTTCCAAATTTACCAAATTCTTCCAACTAAAAGACAAATCAGTCTTGCAGCTCAGGCAGAAAATTACAAAAATCCTCCATTATTTCTCTCCTCCTAAGGTAATTGTTATGGACAAAGAAGGAGGCTTTATTAGCCCCCTTATTGAAAATTACATCAGATCGCTGGGAATAAAGATATACAGGACACCAACATCAAAGAGTGAAGTAAATGGAACAATCGAACGCGTGCATTCTACGATTTTGTAGATAGATGCATATAAAAAGCGTACCCCGATTTATGCCTAAATAGAAATTAAATAATACATGCTTAAATAATACATGCTTTTAAATAATACATGCTTTCAGATTTAAACACCTCCGATTTAAACTATGGCTAATAACAAACAAAGTTAATTTTACTTACTTATCTGCCTCTGCCGGGATTTTAAATACAATGTTTTTAAAAATTTTGCATGCAATGCAATCACCCATCATTCTTGTATTCAATTTAAAATCGAATGACATTTTATAACGTTTAGGCAGTTTAGGCGCCAAAACTTACCCGATGAAGTTTCGTCAAATTTCGAACATCGGGTAAGCCAAACTACGATAGCTTTACCATTCCCATTTGGCAAAGTATAAGTGTTTTCCTAAAAACACTTTTAACGACTAAAATTTTAATTTCCTTAAAACCTTATCTGAGCATTCAAATGGTTTGCAATAAGATGGTTAACGCATAATACTATTTTCGTTACCATTTCTCTTCGTTACCATTTTTTTATGAAGAGCATCTGAGTATTGTTTATGCCATCCACCACAGGCAATATTGATTGTTGCCGGCGAATGCTCACTGCGCTTACTATTTCTCGATGGGATAATATGCACAACAGCAAATTCTCACTTCCTATTGGTTGATTTATCAGGGCCGAGAATATGCTTCTCTCACTTTCGCATATGGAAAAACGTACTTATTTGGCGCGGGCTCTTTTCAGGCTCCAGCTGATCACTAATACTAAAATTTCGTGTCAGGGCCGAGAATATGCTTCTCTCACTTTTGCAAATAGAAAAACGTACTTATTTAGCGCGATCTTACGGCCTCGCAGATCAGGCACCAGCTGATACGTAAACCCTCCACATGATACCTTTCTCTCCTATCGGAAAATATCGCGCTTTCAGGGCCCTGACCAAAGTAAAACGTGGAATTTGAAACAGTTTGGCTGTTATAAGCAACTCATGTGGTGGAATATGCCCTCAAAACCTGCACGAATCTTTTACTGTTCTTCGAACATTAGTGTTTCTAGCGGTTCAGGTGCGCTAGAGTTTTTTTTCTAAAGGCCTTGTATAATAATATAGGTAGCTACAGTTTTTGTATCTCTTCTTTTCTTTTGTTTTTCTTAAGAAAAACTATAATGTATTAACGCAATACGACAAATATATGATATATATAGAGTTCAAACTGTAACTCTAAAGATTATTATTATATCGTCATTGTAACTGTAGTTATTATGTTATGTGTAGTTATTGATAAGTATATGTCAATATTTCAACTTGTTTTCGCGAAACGAATACCTTTCTGTTGTGAATTATTTTCTGTGTGTATGTACTGGCTTTGTGTATGAGTTTTCAGTAATGCGAATTGTAAAAGCAGCAAAGAGTGCTCCAAGAATTGATTGCATGATTTTTCATTGAAAGTTTCTTGCATTCATTACCTTTTTCAGGCAGTAAGTAGTAAATTCTCATTTATGCTGAATTTATTTCATTGTGTCAGATACTGATTGAAACTAGCAATCTTTAATTTCTAGAATTATAATTGCACATTTGAAATTTCTTAGCTTGCTCTGTATGTGTTTAGTTATAGTTAAAGTTTATTTGTGAAGTAGTGCAAAGCGGATTTTGGTTAAATTGTCAAAATACTAAAAGCTTTCGTGACACTGATTTTCTTTCTATTTCCCGTACCTAAGCATCTTTATCGTTTGTGTTGATTTACTAAAAAAAATATTAATTTTCGAATAGAAATATCAAGTATATTAGTTTTGTTTTTATTTTTTTTTGAATTAATCAACTAAACTTGATTTGTCGTTGGGAGTCTTCTGATCAATAATGTAAGGGTAAACTATGGGCCCTATTCCCATAGGTATTTCCTTTTCACAAAACAAACAAAACTTAATAACTCTTCCTACGAGAATTAGATGTAATTTTTATGATTTGATCCTCACAATTCTATTAATGTTTTGTTTTCGTTTTTACTAATGTTCGAAGAACATTAGTATTAAAATCGATTCTTCCAAAAATTATATATATATATGTATATATATATATATATATATATATATATATATATATATATATATATATATACATATATATATATATATATATATATATATATATATATATATATATATATATATATATACATATATATATATATATATATATATATATATATATATATATATATATATATATATATATATATATATATATATATATGTATACATCATCAAAATCAGTGAGATAATCTCGGGAACGCGCCATCCGGTTGAGCAGAAACTTTCAGGATACATTGGTGTATATACAGAATAGGTCCAGGTCTCACTAAATGTCAACTATCTTTAACCATTTGGCGCTGGCGGCCATTTAAGTGATATTTTTAATATACCTATTATTCCGTACACAAATAATTTTTGCAAAAGTAAAGTTGACGAAATAAATTTCGAACGTGTTTTACATTTGAATCGGATAAGATTTTGGAATTTTTGAACCCCATGTGTACCCCATGCCTAAAAAAAGAACGGGAAAATTTGAAAATTTTTCAATTGCGATAACTTTTGACAGAGCTACTAAATCATTACGAAATTTTCAGGTCGTATTGGTATTATTTAGTTGTAGATTTGTGTAGCTTTTAATGAGCGTAGTAGCTAGGACAGGCACTGAAAGTGAAAACCTCCAAATCATCGCCTCTCTTGAAAAAATGCCGCTTCTTAAAAAAAAGCCACTAAAATGTAAATTTTGTACTTTGTTTAAATAGACAAAAAAAAAATTTGATATGGTATAACGGGCACGCCTGGTAACCCTAGCCCAATTTACCTATATTTTGAGCATCAAAAACTTCTGTTCACGGAAACTCACGATCCGATAAGCAGAATTAATTGAAATTTGCAGAATGTATTGGTCTTAAATAGGACCAGGTCTGATAGAAGTGATTTTGAAATGCGGGCGATTCTGTGCCAGTGGTGCCACCTTGAAAAATTACTAAAAAGGTAACTATTTTTAGCCCTATCAATTCTGATTGAATCGTTCGATTTTGAATTCACACAGTAGCTGGACCTTACTTTAAGCCACATTTGGTAGAAATTTGGTTGAAAAATCCGGTTGGAATTTTGGTGTCTTAAATTTGAAAAAATAAAAATTTGGAAGTGAAAACATTCAAACCATCGAATATCCTAAAAAATGTCCGTTTCTTACAATAAAACCAATCTGTATACAAGTCTTATGCTTTATCTACACGTTCAAAGTAAAACTTTGGAAATTTAATGTCGGACAAGAACGGTAACCCTTTCCCAGTTTAGCATAAAAAACTTCTGTTCACGGGAACTCACCAGCCAATAATCAGATACAACTGAAATTTACAGAATGCATTGGACTAAAGTAGGACCAGATTTGATACAAGCGATTTTGAATTGTGGGCAACTCTGTGCCAGCGGTGCCATCTTGAAAAATTACAAAGAAAAAAAAAATGCTTTTTGCCTCAAGAAATGTGAATGAGTTACCAGATTTTCATGAAATTGACACAGTAGCTGCACCCTACTCTAGACTCTGTTTGATAGAAATTTGATTGAAAAATTCGATTGGTGCTGCCAGCTATGGTAATTTTTGTGTCTTTGGTTTTGAAAATTCGCTCAGGAAAATAAAACTTTTTGCCCTATAACTTCCAGTGCAGTCATGAAATCAATACGAATTTCATACAATTAATGGAACCTATTATAAACAGGTTATTCAGGCCAAATTTGGTTGAGAAGCCACGATAGGGTTGCCAGCTATTGTTGGTTTTGTATTTGTTTGCAATATCTTTATTAAGCGGTTTTATCGTATAATTTTCAAATGGTAATGATATTGTAGTGACAATAAACAGCAAATATTAAGTTTTCGATTGTTTGAAGAAAACTAGCTGCAGGTAACCCTAAATTTCTTTATGCTCCTATAACTTTGAATGTAGTATAACAACGTGAAGCAGATGTGATATATTCTTGGCTTTGATACTGGCGAAAGGTTGCTAGCACGAGTCGGTTGTGCTACTTTTGTATCAATAAATGCTTACAGTTAGTTATCATACCGAAAACATTTACAATGAAAATAGATAACCAATGTTTCAATTCCCAAATTTCTGCAAATTTTTCGGATCGCAGCCCCAAACACCAACTTCAGTTACAGTGCTGCAGGCACTGAGCATTTTCATCATTGATGTTATATGAGATGCTGCTTTCAAAATTTTGTGAAATAAGCAACTGATAACGAATTTAATTAACCCGTGTTTTGCTCTCATAAACGTTGAAATTCATGCCAGTGGTAATATCTGAAACCTTCTACCATATGAGTTATAATGCATTCTTGAGACCAAAGTAAAACGTGGCGTTTGAGTTTGGTTTTTTTTTCGCCTTTTAATACATTCATTTTATATTTATTTATACGATCGCATAACTTTCCTTGTGTGTTTTGTATTTTTGCTGTTTATGGTGTCATATTGTGCTCAAAAATGATAGTTTTCTAATGAAGCTATCGTTGGCGCTTGGTTTTGTTCCTCAACCATGCGCATATCTAACAGTTTGCTATCTTGAGATATTATCGCTTCGAGATTATTTCTTAAGTTGAGGCAAATTATTGATTTCAGTATCTGGGATTCTGTCAGCATATCACCATCATTAATTTAAATACGTTTCGTAGGCAAGAATTATCGAACGCATTCGAGGTGCATCACGACTGAACTTGTTGGATTTCGGATTGAAGTCGCATAGATTTGCGATACGTTCTCATTCGGTGCTGGGTTCGATTTAATCATTCTGCACAACAAATTGTTTTTCTGTATTCAAAATTGAAACCCGAATTACACGCACCCGACAGATCGAAAAACGAGTGTTACTTCCAAATATACTGACTCGTGGTATTTTTACGGTTGAACATATTGATACACATATGGATATATCGACTTTTGATAGCGGAAAACATATCAAGACAGCGTTATTAGATATCACTAGCCGCTATTATGTTAACTTGAACTTACTTGGAGGTCAGCTTAGTACATATACCTATTCAAATCTTCTTGACAGCGATTAATGGAGATCTTGCACAGCTCGAGTTGTTATTCCCGTGTTTTGAAACGGGCCTGCTGAAGGCCATGAATCTCCTGTACCTGTCGTTCCTCCAGTGTAAAAGATAAACGGTAGATCACGTAGATGGTCGATACCTTGCACAATCGAGGGACATATTATATATATATATCTATATATCTATATACATATTATATTATATCTTGAAAAATTACAAAGAAAAAAAACTGAACGAAAATGAACGATCCCAAATAACATTTGGTGGAAAGCGTGAACAGGTGAGCTAGTGGGCTTATCAATAAATGATGTCTTTCGCATGAAAGACGCCCACTGATCGTCCATTCTGATCGGCTAGCTGGTAATAAACGCCTCCGATCTTCTTTATTAACTTACTTGGTAAATACTTCTGATCCAGCTTTGCATTGTAGTGCGCAGCTGCGTCACTTTGCCGGAAATTGCGCCTAAAGACTAGGCCGCCCGGTTGGTAAGATACCACCCGTGAACGAAAATTATATGCATGAGCATTGCGGGCCTGGCCTTTGGGGGTGAGGGCGCGAATTCGTTGCCGAACGTTAACGAGGTGATCCGATGGTTACAGGGTGTTTTTAGGCTTCTCCAAAAGGTGTATTTGACGGAGGAAGGCATAGGTTTTGCCATGGGTTACCATGGGTTGTCCGAAGACAGTTGCATAGGGGGAAGTTCCGATGGTAGCGTGTGGTGCTGAACGCAGAGCGCAGGTGATCTCAGAGAGTTTGGCGTCCCAATCCTTCTGTGATGGATCCATGTACGCCCTAATTGCAGCAATTATCGATTTAGCCTTTCTGAAGCGATAGCTTGTGGTAAGTACACAGCGGTTAGAGTGTGGCTGATCCCGAATTCCTCCAGCAGTACCTTGAATAAGGTTGACTGAAATTGTATGCCATTGTCAGTGACTATTGTTCCTGGGACTCCGAAAAGGTGGAATACCCTCTTCCGCAAGATGTCTACTACTGCCTTCGCAGTGAATTTTCGAAGTGACTCGATAATGGGGAATCGCGAAAGGTGGTAGAGAACGATGAAAGCTCCAATATGGCCAGACCTGGACCTATGGTAGGGACCGATGATGTCAATATACAAACGCTGGAATATGCACTCGGGAACGGACTGAGTTGTCATTGGTGGTCGAAGGGTGTGTGAAGCATCTTTGGTGGTCTTGCATGTGATGCATGATCCAACATATTCTTTGACTTGAGTGGCCATTTCGGGCCAATAAAACCATTGCCGTAATCACCCGAGAGTTTTGGCCACGCCACCATGTGCGCTCAAGGGTGGATCGTGCGGTCTCTTCACTAATTTTGCCGTCATCTTGGACGGCACCCACAACTTCCAGGCCTATTCTTGCTGTAGTTCGTTTCCGGTCGCATACTCCAAACGCTTGTACACGTACCCATCTACTACTTTTAGGTCCGGCAGTTGATGTTGTTCTGCATTAACTTTCACCGCTAGCTCCATATAGGAAGGGCTTTTGAAATGTGGCGAAGTCAGGTCCAGTTCCACTGGAGTCTCATCGCTCTCCGCCGGCGTCAACGTCTCGGCAGAAAACATGCGCGACAAGGAGTCCGGCACTACGTTTTGGCTTCCTTTTCGGTGGACTATTTTGAAGTTGAACCCTTGAAGTTTCAAGGCCCACCGGGCTAATCGGCCATTAAGGTCTGGTTGGTTCATGAGCCATTTTAGGGAAGCATGGTCGGTCACGATTTCGAATTCATGACCTTTCACGTAGGCACGGAACTTCTTGATTGCCAGCACCGCTGCCAGACATTCTTGCTCAGTGACGGTGTAATTTCGCTGAGCGGGACTCAGCTTGTGTGACATATTTATTTATTTATTTATTAATTTGGTACGTATTCAATACAACAGGCAAGACTGCCCAATTACAGATTGGATACCATAAACAAAAGAAAATAACAAGAACTAAAAGATAATATATAAATATAAGTATATAAAATAATTAAAGTTAAAATAAAATAAAGTAATAAAAAAAAAATAAAAAAAAAGTAAAGTAAAAAAGAAAAAAAATCCACGACAAACACGAATGTCCAATTCTACAATAAATCGAACTAATAAAAAATAGTAAGTAAATGAGTAAATATAAATATAAGTATGGAAAAAAAACGGTTGTATTTGTAGGTTCTTTTAAGTAAAGAAAACAAGATTCTGCTACGCCATAACTTCACTTTTATTCACACAAATTTGACGAGTGCGTTCATTGCGTCGCCCTACTTCTATCACTGTTCGCACAATACTGAACTCAATCACATAATTCTCTCTTTTGTCTTTGAACTTAACACTCCCCCTTGTAATAAAAAATAATCGTAATTCAATTTTCTCTTTTGGGGTAGCGTATAGGTGGAGTTAAAGCATCTCTATTTCTTAGTTTTCTAGGACTATGTTGACAATTTAAATTTGTAACTTTTTGTTTCTTTTTCTTTGTCGGTTTAACACAAATTTGTTCATTTGGCTCAACAAAGTAATCAAAATTCTCTTCTAAATTTTGCATTCTAGTCTTTTCGCCTGCTTTGGCTACTTGATTCAAATGTCGTTTCCAAACACGACCATCGTCTAATTTAATAAGATAATGTAATAAACCAATTCTTTTTTCTATTGTGCCAAATTCCCATTTTCGTGCACCGATGTAATTTCTCGCAATAACTCTCTCTCCTCGCTCGAAATTTTTTACATTTTCATTATTGTACTTCTTAATCTCTAACTTTTCATTATTTTCTTTTATTAAGGGGGGAGATACATGTAACTGCTAAAAATAAAATCGATTTTTTTTATTACATCAAAATGTTTGAAATGCTCTTAAAATAAACCAAAAAAAGTTTTGAAGCGATATTCGTATTAGTTCTCAAGTTATAGTCAGTTAAAGGCAGCGCGGCGTTCCCCAGGTCGGTGGAGCTTTAAAACTTTAAATGCGTTTTTCTCAAAGTAGTACTTTTTCAACTGCCGTACAAGATATCTCAAAAAATATTGAATCGATCCGGCTCAAATTTATACCACGTCTACAAAAGAGTATTATCTCCTCGTTGAACCTAAATGTTATTGTAATTTCAGAAAAATAATTTGTTTATTAATGTTTAAAGTGTGATTTTTTTGAAAAATAATCGATTTTTATGTTTAATCTAAAATTAATGTAAAAATTTAAAATATTTTTATAAATTTTATTGGTTCACCTATGAATTACATATTTCATTAGAATATTTTTTTCTCTCTGAATGTTGCAAGTTCCCCGGAAAAGGCGTTAAGTTGTACGAGGCAGTTTTTGATGTGTTTTTTTCATTCGCTCGCACCGCCGCCATTTTGTGTTGAAAAATTATTAAAAAAATATTTTTATTTACTGTGAGACATGTATTTTAAGGATTTAATATTAAACATTTTTTGAATGAACAATATATATATTTTAATTCAATCTGAAATTAGCAATTTTTTTTCGATTTTACATGTATTTCCCCCCTTAAACTCAAACGACAACGAATTTGTCTATTAAACATCAGTTCTGCTGGTGCTTTGCCTGTTTTTGTATGTGGCATAATTCTGTAACGTTCTAATAAAATTTTTAATGCATTTTCAATTGAATTATTCTCGTTACACATTTTTTTTATTCCTAACTTCAAAATTTGAACGAATCGTTCAGCTTGGCCATTTGTTGACGGGTTATATGGAGCTGTAAGCTTTAATTTAATTCCATGTTTTTCTAAAAATTTTCTAAATTCAGCAGACGTGAAAGTGCTTCCATTATCCGATACCATGATTCTGGGCAAACCGAACGTTCCGAAAATTTCTCGACATTTTTCAATAATTGTACAAGCTGTAATATTTTTAACAATATGAATTTCTGGCCATTTGGTATATGCGTCTACCATCACAAAAAACCATTTTCCGTAAAAAGGACCAGCAAAATCGACGTGTACTCTTTCGAAAGGTGTATCTGTTGGTTCCCAAATATGCTTACTTTCTTGTACAGGATTATTTTTATTTATATTGCATTCAAAACAGTTTTTAGCTAATTCTTCGATATCACCTTGCATATTTGGCCACCAGCAGTACCCTCTAGCTAGATTTTTCATCTTAATCACTCCAAAATGACCTACGTGCAATTCCTGTAATATTCTATTTCTTAAATTTTCTGAAATTACCACTTGATGTCCTCGCATCAACATATCATTTTTTAAGCAAAAATCATTTATATTGCAATTCCAAACATCTTTGCAGCTAAATTTCTTGCCTAACCTTAAAATTTGTATTATTTTAGTTATTTTTGTATCGTTTTTATTTTCTTCAATAATTTCTTTCACTGTAACTGGTAACTCATTCAATATATCATTGTAATATACCTCAATTCTATCGATACTTTCCTCATTTTCTATGATAGGAAGTCTAGATAAACAATCAGCATTACTATTATCCTCTGATCGCTTGTACTTTATTTCAAAATTATATGCCTGTAAGAAAATGGCATAATGTTGCATACGCATTGCACTAAAAACCGGTAGTGGTTTATTTTTCGAAAAAATTTGTACTAAAGCACGGTGGTCAGAGTTTAATGTAAATCTTGCACCATATAAATATTGGTGGAACTTTTTAATGGCAAAAACTATAGCGAAAGCTTCCTTATCGATCTGGGAATATTTCGCCTCAGTTTTTGAAAATGCATGTACGTGCCCTGGCAAAAACTGGCTTAGCATCTTTTTTTAAAACTAAATTGGCTTGCAAATTTTCAATTTTACTCAAATCATCTTTTGTAATTTTATCGTATTTTTCTAGTAATTCTCGAATACTTTCATCAAAATTTTGTACATACTCTACTTCTTTTATTTCTGCCAAACCTAAAAATACATCTTCATCATTCACTCCGAGTAAGGGGCGAATCCATTCTCTGCCCATTAGCGGTTTTCTTTCAATATCAGTTAGATATATATTTAATTTGTACTCTTTACTTTTGATTGAAACATTTACAGTAATATAACCTAAAACGCTTACTTGTTTTTTACAATACGTAATCAATCTTACATCTGTATTGAAAACTCTTGTACCTTTGAAGTATCTTCTTGCCTCTTCTTTCCACATGAGGCTGACTGCAGCTCCGCTATCCACTTCGAATTCTATCATAGCTGTATTTGCTTGAACGGTGACGTAGAACTTTTCTCGAAATTCGGGATGCTCTACCTGTAACAATTCTTCTACTTCGTGCGTTGAATTGTTTTTATTCTTAAATCAAACTTTACCCAGATGACCTTGCTTTCCGCATGTATTACATTTTATATTTCGTGGCAAGGTACAAACCGGGGCCAAGTGTTCGGTATTACCACACCGGTAACAACAAATATCGCCTTTTTTCCCACGCTTCTGAGAACCCGATCCTTGTCTGTCCCGTTGAAATCCGGGAGCCTTCTTATTTACGTAATTTTGATTTTTCTTGTATTGTTCTGTATTTGCTGAAAGATTTCCTTTCTTAACACCTACGGCATGTACAGAATGTTTATTATTATTATTCTTGTCATTCAAATCCGTATTTTCCTTTTGTGATAATTCCATGGATGAAGCTATCTGTACGGCTTTATCCATGGTCAAGTCTTTTGTTTCTAGCAGTCTTTGCCTTACTCGACTGCTTGCTATTCCGTAAACAAATTGATTACGAAGAGCCGTTTTCAAAAAAACTCCAAAATTGCATGACTGACTCATCTTCTTTAAGCTTGTAACAAAATCTTGAATATTTTCACCTGGTTGTTGTTTTCGACTGTTGAATTTAAAATTTTCTGCAATTTTAATAACTTCTGGCTCGAATAATTCCTTCAGTTTCTCGGTTACGTCATTGTATTTCTGCTTGTAAACATCTGCATCGTCCATGAAATCGCACAACGTCGAAAAATTCTTTGTTCCAATGTAGTGTAATAAATACGGCAGTCGTTCTTCTCCTTCTATTTTTGAAATCAAAAAAGCTCCTTCTAATTGCTGTAGCCAACGCTTCCATTTGAATTGCGTCGCATCGAACTTATCTACTTGAGAAAATTCCTTGTCTGCACTCATGTCTTGTATACCAAAAACTTTTTGGTCTATTTTAGACGCCCACCCGTTTTTCTAAACGGTCACTCGAAAAAGGTTCACTTTGTGTATTTGTAGGTATGTACAGTTTATAAGTTTTTGTATGCATGTACAAAAAAAATTTCAGGTTTTGTGTACCTATGTTACACCGTATATGCTTGTACTGTATTCGTGTGTTTCAATGTGTACTGTGTATTCGACAACGCATTCACTAGCGAACGTTTATACTTTATGCACTGACACATGCGGAAACTAAAAGTGTGTATCTTCACCACGTACTTCACTGTCTTAATTCTGTCTCTTTTCCGCGCACATAAACTTGTTTTTCGGTATGACCGGCAAAACTTTTTCTTTTGCACTTTTTCTATATTTTTTTTGCGATTATGCACCATCCTCGTGTACTTTTTTCTATAGTTTTTTGCGATTATGCACCATCCTCGTCGCCAACTGTTGTATTTGTAGGTTCTTTTAAGTAAAGAAAACAAGATTCTGCTACGCCATAACTTCACTTTTATTCACACAAATTTGACGAGCGCGTTCATTGTGTCGCCCTACTTCTATCACTGTTCGCACAATACTGAACTCAATCACATAATTCTCTCTTTTGTCTTTGAACTTAACAAAAACCAATAATGAAAGTGGTAAATTAAATAAAGTAAAATTAAGTAGAAAAAGTCTAGCGCATCAGAACCGCTAGAAAACTAATTTTCGAAGAAATTGTCTTTGAGTGACAAAAAAATGTGGGAAGACGTAATACACTTTTTTGTACAACCATTCCTTATCCCAAGCAACAAAACTAAGCTATAACACAAATGATGAAAATGTTCAGGGCTGGCAATACTTTTCCAATGAAGCAGCAATAAGTTTACCTTAACCAGCACATACTTAAATCAACTTATCCTTTGAATTTCGTTCTCATCGGAGGATTTCATCGAAAGTTTCAGCGGTTAAACGTTGTTTGAGGCTGCCATCCGAAAAATGTTCAAAATTCGGAAAATATAAAAATTGGTTTCTTATTTTTATCGCAAATGCTTTGCATATGAGAACGTAATTCGAAGCATCTGTTGGTGCAATATTTACGAAAATGGCTAATGCTGGTTAGCCTGTGTCAGCAGCAAAACAAGAAATATACCAAATCTGCTTCACGTTAAGTTAAACCCAACCAGTAAATTTCGTTTCGATTGAATCACTGCGCTGGAAGGTATACGGGTGAAAAGAATTTTAGGGTTACCACCCTCAAAACTTTGCAAATTTTGAAAACGCTAATATTTGTTGTTAATTTTCATTGCAGGATCATTCTCAATTGCAAATCTAATGACATAATCGCTCAGTAAAGAAATTCCAAAAAATTACAAAAATGGTCATAGTTGGCAGCCCTTTCATTATTTTTGTATTATTTTCTACGACATTTGGTCTACATTAAGATCCATTTACTGCATGAACTTCGTTTTGATTTCTACACTGGACCGGAAGTTATAGGGAAAAAAGCTTTATTTTGCTGAGCAAATTTGCAAGATTTATGAGACAAAAATCACCACAGCTGCCAGCCCTAAACTAATTTTTCAACCAAATTTTCACTAAATGTTACAAGAGTAACATCCAAGTACTGTGTAAATTTTGTTAAAATCTGATGGCTGAATCGGAAGTAATAGGCCAAAAAGATGGTTTTTTTTTCTCAGTGGCTTTTCAAGATGGTACCACTGCCACAGGGTTGCCCACATTTCAAAATCACTTCTATCAGACCTGGTCCTAGTTAATACCAACATGTCCTGTGAAATTCATTATGATCGGATGATCCGGTCGTCAGTTCTCGTGAACAGAACTTTCGGGTGCTGAAAATATAGGTAATTTGGTGATGGGATGCCGTTCTTATGCAAATCGGAATTTTGAAAATTTTATCTTGAGATGAACGACAAAGAATAAAATTTATCAAAGATTTGAAATTTTTGCTAAAAATCAAAAATTTTTCAGGAAGGTCAATGATTTGAAGGATTTTTTTTTCAGCAGCCTGCCACAACTACAGGGTTACCCGCTTTATGCTGAAAATCTATATGTGCCAAATTTTTGTCAACATCAATACGCTCTATAATTTTCACGATGATCCATTGTTTTTCTTACAAGTAATGACAAATCAAAATTTGAAAAAAATTCCTTGCCTACTTTTAGGCATCCTTCAACCACACACGGCTCAAAATTTCCAATTCTTTATCATAGACAAGCTAGGAACATAATTAGTTTTCATTCCCAATACTTTTCTTTAACAAAAATTTACACTGCTTGGAAATATAGGAGTTCCTCAAAATTCACTAAAACGCTCGTTGCCGCCAAAAGGTTTAGGACATTTGAATTTGAGAAAGTCATGGACCTACCTACTATATACATCTACGTTCTCCGAAAATTTCAGCTCAATCGGATCGGCCACTCCAGAGATTATCTCCCTTAATCATTTTGCTGATATATATATATATATATATATATATATATATATATATATATATATATATATATATATATATATATATATATATATATATATATATATATATATATATATATATATATATATATATATATATATATATATATATATATATATATATATATATATATAAGTTGACAACACGTTCCCGCATAATCAGCAAACACGCGCCCAGGTGAAAATGCATCGATCATGATGAACCAAATGCAGCAAAGGCAGACGCTGCATCAGCAGAAATATCGGATAAAAGCAATCATCGATACTAGAATAAGTTTCAGTTTATATTGTACCTTCATTTGAATAAAGCTCAAAGAGCATTTTTTTAATATAGTTGAAAAGTAATTTTTTAACTGGCGCCCGAGCAGGGACTACTGATCGTGACACCGCAAAATAGTAAAGTAAAGCACAAAGTTGTGTGCTCGCGTTAAAAGAAACAGGTCGATCGGTTAGCCACAAAAAGATCGCTAAGTCACTTCCTGAGGCTGGGCAAGTGATCCAGTTTTCTTCGGTTAAATCGGGAAAACGTAAAAAGTACCGTAAAAATAACGCGAGTCGTGCGCAAATGTATCTAAAATAACAGTAGCGGTGTTCGTTTGAGGGAAGGAAGCCCCCGGAGTAGCCTGCAAAGGTAAAAGGACGTTAAGGATTTAACAGCCGCCCTCAACATCGATTCAGTAGTCAATCCAAACTTAAGTGACGACGAAACGATATCCTGGAAGAAAAAGCAACACAGTATTGCTAAGGAATCATCGGAATCATCAAGTATGCGTTTTGAGCTTGCAGCAATAATATTGTAAGTCAAATTTTAAATTTAGTTTTAAGAAACTGAAAATTTTTTTTACATTGAAAGCATATTGAAAGAAAAATTAAGAGAATCGAATATTTTAAAATTGATTTACCGAAAAATTGAAAATTTTGTCAAGAAAGTGAATATGTTGCAAAGTGAATTAAATATTTCCAGACAAAAGTGAACAAACAGTATTGAAAAAATATAAGGAAAACTAAACACAAAGACAAAGATATATAAAAGGCTTCTATTGGAAATCAGAATTTTATTGAATATATTTATTATTGGTTGTGGTAAAAGAAATCTTGAACCTTTTCAGCTAGTGAACAGTGTTAGTGTAAAGTGGAAGTTGATTATCTTTCGTCATTTATAAGAAAATTATAAAACGGTAGTGATCTTTTCATCTTTTCATTTTGCTGTGTGGAAATCTTCTTTTATAACAAAATCATTTTCTACCTTATTGAAAATACTTTTCCTTCTTTGCTAAAAATCATCGGTGCGCCTCCACTTATCGAAAATCCTTTTGCTGTTCAGTGACGGTTCTTGACTTGTGAAAATCCCTTCGTATTGTGAGGATAATGGCCAATCGAAATAACTTGATTAGACCCCTCCGCTTAAACGCTGACGAACTTCCACCTATAGTGGAAGAAGTAGGCGCAGCAAACCCTCCAAACCCTCAACAAAACATTCAAAATCATGAAGATCTAGTTCGATTAATATCTCAGCTGGTTTCGGAAACCCTCCACATTCAAGGAAGACAAATGTTTGAGTCTTACATGAACCCCGCATCAGATCCCAACCAAGATCATGATATTCCCATAAACGTGGGCAACGAAAGGGACTTATCTGATATGGATAAAATCCCTGACGTAGTTAAAAGCCTACGAACATTTTCGGGGGACCCAAGTGAATTTTCCTCATGGAGGAAGAGCGTAGAAAGGATACTTAAAATTTACCAACACCTGCAAGGTACTCCAAAGTACTTTGTTATTCTATCGGTTATACGCAAAAAAATTGTGGGACAGGCCGACATAGCCCTTGAGTCCTACAATACGCCCTTAAATTGGCGTAAAATTGCGAAGTGTCTAACCTTGCACTACGCAGATAAGCGCGACCTAGGTACTCTTGAGTACCAGATGACAACTCTTGTGCAAGGTAGCCATACCATTCACGAGTTCTATCAAACCGTAATTCATCATTTGCCCTTAATCTCAACAAGCTGTCATCTATGGAGATGGGACATGAATCCTTAAGAAACATGACCCAATGCTATAGAGATAAGGCATTAGATACGTTCGTGCGTGGTCTCAAAGGTGATCTTCCTCGCCTCTTAAGTATTCGAGAACCCGTTGATCTGCCCGCAAGCTCTATATCTTTGCCTAAAATTGCAAAATGTAGACAACAGAGCTCAGTAGGCGTTAAGCTCACACAACACAATCAGAAGGAATCACCCTAATGTACCACCACCACTGCCACCTAAAAGGAATAATTCACCCTTACAAGGCCACATCCCAAGAAGAGATTTCCTCCCTGAATTACTACACAGCCCTAGCGGTCCTCAGCCCCCAAAATTTTGTCGACATCCTCCACAGCCTAATCCATTTTTTCCAAACCATCGACCATTTGCACCCAATCCGAATTTCAGGCAATTACCCCCAAAGCCCAGGCAATATGAGCCGATGGACATTGATCAGTCAATCAGGTTAAGAGCCATAAACTACCAAAACCGACCCCAAAATCAACACCAACACACAGCCCAAAAACGGCCAACATCTCAAATGGCCCACGTACCTAACAAACAGCAGAGGATATTCAATTTGGAGCAGACTCCCACTGCTCCTCACGAAAATTACGACAGCGAACAATACGAACAATACGAACAATATTATAACTACGACGAACTAAATACCTACGAAAACCCACTTACCGAAAACGATAATAATAATACAACTACAGACACCCATGACCAGAATATTGAAAACGAACAGGACAACGTCCATTTTTTAGATTGTTGAGCTTGTAGGATTTGGCACTGCTTTAATTAACAGAAACAATTATTCACAGGGCACAATCCTATTTTATTATTTAATCCATTAATTCACATATAATTACAAAGTACGTTCTCGTGTTTGATCTGCTTATCATGGCGGTTTCAGTCGTACTCCTCGTCTTCAGGTTCTCCTTCTCTCCTGCTCTTCAACGCCTCTCGTGGTCGGATATCGAAGCTCGTCTACTTCTCGGCTAGTCGCCACAGTACTCCCCCCTGAGTGACATACGTCCGAACTAGCAATGATAGATGCCAAAACTTGTTTACGTTTCGCGGGGCCATATGTCTTGGTTATGTGGGGCGGCAGTCGATTTATTGGGTCGAAAATCCGTCGAATTGGCTGCGAATTTGAACTGGTTGTGGTTGATTGCTGCAATTGTTGAGAGGGTTGAAGCGTCGTTTGCTGCTTAACTGTTCGTAGCGGCGATGGCGTTGATGATTTTCGCGTCAAAGCAGGTGTTCGAATATCGGTGTTACTAATAGGAATTTGTTCTGGCACAGTGGATGGCACGGTAAATGGCTGCGTTTGGCGATAAGTTGATTCCGCATCATTTTCACGATCTAGTGGGTTGCTGCTATCTGAATATAACACGAAAGCTGGTTTCAGGCGATCAACAGTGACAGTTACATGACGACCTTTGACGTTAACAACAAATGTTTTGTCGTTACGGCTTATGACCTCAAACGGTTCATCGTAGGGTGGTTGAAGAGGCTGCTTAACGCTGTCGCGTCGTGTAGTAGCTAAGTCTTTGAAAACGAAGACGTTTCTTTCTCCGTGGTGTGTGCCATTAGTAGGTCTAATGCTTCGAATTTGTATCCGGAGCTACTTCACGAATTCCGCTGCATTGTCAGTGTACGTTTCATCGTTGGTGAAAAATTCGCCCGGCAGGCGTAGTGGCTGGCCATATAACAATTCCGCAGACGTTGCTTGAAGGTCCTCGTTCCATGACGAACGAGTACCCAACATGACAGTCGGAAGCGTTTCTGTCCAGCGATTGTTTTGATGGCACATGATGGATGCCTTTAGCTGTCTATGAAAGCGTTCCACCATTCCATTTGCTGACGGGTGGTAAGCTGTAGTTCGAAGGTGTTGTGTGCCAAGTAAGACATTAAGATGCTTAAACAAGTGCGCCTCAAATTGTCTTCCCTGATCGGTTGTTATGCGAAGTGGTGTTCCAAATCGTGAGATCCATACACTGTAGAGCGCGCGTGCGACTGTAGCGGCTCCTTGGTCAGGTAAAGTTATAACCTCCGGCCAGCGTGTATAGCGGTCGACAATTGTCAAGCAGTATTTGCAACTTTCTGATGGGAGCATGATAATAATGTCTACATGTATATGTTGAAAGCGAGATGAAGGAAGGCTGAATTCTCCAATTGGAGATGACACATGGCGTGTTACCTTGGATCGTTGACATTCAATACAATGTCTGCTCCACTTTCGACAATCGGACTTGATTGATGGCCACACATATCGCTCTGTTACTAATTTTATTGTCGCATTGGCGCCCGGATGCGAAAGTCGATGTATCGAATTGAATGCAATTTTGCGGAAATCTTTCGTAATAAAAGGTCTCGCAGTCTTGGTTGACACATCACAATATAGCATGGTTTGCGTGCCAGGTAGTCTAAGCTGCTTGAGTTGAAGTGAGGACTTATTCAAACATTGCTCAAGTTCCTCATCGCCTTGTTGAGCAGCAGCCAGGTTTTCAAAATTGAGTGCTAATTCCAGTTCTTCGACGCGAGACAAGTTGTCTGCTTTAACGTTTTTGTCTCCGGAAACGTGTCGGATGTCCGTTGTGAACTGGCTAATAAAGTTCAAATGTCGAAACTGTCGAGGTGACGACTGACTGTCTCTTTTCTTGAATGCGTACACGATCGGTTTATGATCCGTGTAAATGGCAAAGCCCCTGCCTTCTACCATATATTCAAAATGCTTTACTGCCAGGTAAATGGCCAGGAGCTCTCGGTCGTATGTGGCATACTTCATTTCCGTGGGGCTTAACTTTCTCAAAAAGAAATTGAGTGGTTGCCAGTCACCATTTATTAGCTGCACAAGCGTGGCGCCAACGGCAGAACCTGAGGCATCTGTGAAGATTTCTAATTGTGCACTTGCGACAGGATGGGCGAGGAGTGCAGCTTTAGCAAGACTCTCTTTGCTTGCTTCGAAAGCTTGTTTTGCCTCCTGAGTCCAGGGAACTGGCGTCTTTCCTTTCACGTTGCCTTGCAAGAGATTGTTAAGTGGTGCTTGGATTTCCGCTGCTTTGGGAATAAAACGCCGGAAAAAATTAAGCATCCCCAGAAACTGACGCAGTTTTTTGATAGTGTCTGGTAACGGATAGGTCCTGATGGTCTCGCCTTTTTCTGCCAGTGGGCGTGTGCCTTCAGATGAAACGATATATCCCAAAAACGTTACCTCACGTTAAGCGAAAACACATTTCCTATGATTCACAACCACACCATACTTTTTGAAGCGCTGAAAAATTGTTTCTAGATGAGAACTGTGAACTTCCATCGACGAGGATGCGACTAAAATGTCGTCGATGTAAGCGAAGCAAAAATCCAAATCCCTGAGAACCTTGTCTATGAACCTTTGAAATGTCTGCGCAGCGTTACGCAATCCAAAGGTCATGTACGGAAATTCAAAAAGTCCGAATGGTGTGGTTATCGCAGTTTTAGCAATATCTTCCTCAGCCACCGGAATTTGGTTAAACGCCCGGACCAGATCTAACGTGGTGAATATGGTTTTGCCTTGAAGTAAATGGGAAAAGTCTTGTCTGTGTGTTACAGGCTATCGGTCTGGACATGTTCTGGCATTCAGTTGCCTGTAATCCCCACATGGCCTCCACTCGTTGTGTTTCTTTGGGACCATGTGTAAAGGCGAAGCCCATGAGCTTTGCGAGGGACGAGCAATACCCAGTTGCATCATGGTATGAAATTCCTTTTTGGCGATTTGCAGTTTGTCGGGCGCAAGCCTACGAGGCTTCTGTGCAACTGGAGGTCCAGCAGTTGTGACAATATGATGTTTTGTATTGTGTTGGCAGGGGTTATTGACTACTGACCCGTCTGGTCGTGTTATTTCCGGAAAGCGGGAAATTTCCTTGCACAAAGGAGAAGATCCTGTCAAGGTTTTGATGGTGCTTGTGTTGCATTGTACCACTTCGCCAGAAGATGTTACTTGACTTGTTGCATCGACAAGTTTTTTGTTCCGAATGTCGACAAGTAAGTTAAAATGCGCCAAGAAATCGGCACCTATTATCGGTTTTGTGACGTCCGCCACAACAAATCTCCAGGGAAATGCGCGACGAAGTCCCAGATTGAGTGTCAGACTGACAATGCCAAACGTTGGAATCGCAGAACCGTTAGCAGCAGATAATTCATAATTTGACTTCTGCCTAGAATGTGGCATATTTTTGTGCGGAAATACACAGAGATCAGCTCCAGTATCAACAAGATATTTGATACGGGATTTATGATCGACGATGAAAAGGCGGCTGGATGGCGTGGGGCATAGGTCGTCGGCCGCATTCAACGACCGCCCTGCTCGTTTCCCGAAGAGTTGGCACTAAAGGAGCACGGTTTCTGGCACCTTGTAGCTTGCTCGCCATGGCGGCGGTGGTACCAACACAACGTGTTACGAGCGCGAGGCGAAAGGCGCATCCGCACAGGAGCAGATGAAAAAGTTCGCGCACTTGGAGGCTGCATACGAGCTGCACCGAGTGTTTCAATTTTCTCCAAAATTGAGGCTAGTGTTCGCTCCATACCATCTACTCTGTTTTGGAGTGTATCTGGACATATTGACACACCTGTTTTCCTTGTGGCTTTGTCAATGTGTGCAAGCGGACCGTAGGTTTCACTGATGGCGTCTGCAATTTCCACCTTCTCAGCCAAATATTTGTGCTTATGCGCCGCCAGCAATGCTTGTAAGTGCTTAGAAACGCGGCTAAGCCACAGCGTTTGGAGGACCTCAGCAGGAAAGTCGGGACCTGCTAAACTCCGCAGATATCGCAACAACTGTGAAGGAGTTCGGTCTCCGATCGGTTCTTTCTCCAGCAACCGGCGTGTGTTCGCTTCGTGCGAAACGCCCATGCGTTTTATGAGTTCGGTTTTCAGAAGCTCATATGATCGTTGTCCACTTGGTAAAGTGACGATGTCACGCACTTCGCGAGCATATCTCTCGTCGAAAGCTCCAACTGCGTGGATGAACTTAGTACTGTCGCGTGTAATCCCGGCATTCTCGAAATTGCATTCAAGCAACACGAACCAAAGAATAGGATCCGATGGCATGAAAGTTGGCATCATCACCACGCGATCATCACCACGCGATCGATTGAAATAGGAGTTGTTTCGGTTGCATCTGACTTCGATGCGACTGGTTCAGTCATGTTGACGAAGGATGATGCAGGAAACCGAAGATTTTGACTGATTTAAGATCGCTGTAGAGAACGCTGTGCTGAGCAACTGCGCACATGTATTCACTGATGAATTTATGGAGTTCGGGGTCACCACTATAGGATTTGGCACTGCTTTAATTAACAGAAACAATTATTCACAAGGCACAATCCTATTTTATTACTTAATCAATTAATTCACATATAATTATAAAGTACGTTCTCGTGTTTGATCTGCTTATCATGGCGGTTTCAGTCGTACTCCTTGTCTTCACATTCTCCGTCTCTCCTGCTCTTCAACGCCTCTCGTGGTCGGATATCGAAGCTCGTCTACTTCTCGGCTAGTCGCCACAAGCTCTTCGCTTCCATACATGGAATACACCGCGAAGAGCGGAGAAAGTCTCAAATTTCTTATTGACACCGGCTCGAACAAAAATTACATTCAGCCACGATTCAAACGATATCCCATAAAAAATGAAAAACCCTTTAATGTAAATTCTGTTGGCGGATCAATCAATTTAACACACCATGCCTTTATTCCTTTATTTGGACCCAACATCGAAAAATTAAAATTCTTCATCCTACCACCATTAAAAACATTTGCAGGAATAATTGGGAATGACAGCTTAAAAACCCTCCAAGCAGTTATTCACACTAACAATAATTTTATGACGATCAAAGGGAATATCTGGATTCCCCTCAAACAACAAATTTCCCAGACCGTGAATCACCTAAACGTAAGAACCAATCATATGACCGAATCACAAATTAAAACCCTGAAACATATTCTCGAAAAATACCCTAATCTAGCATCAGAGCCAAACAGAAGCCTGACCTACATAACTACTGTAAAAGGGGAAATTTGTACGACAACCAACGACCCAGTCTATGCTAAATCTTACTCTTATCCAATGGCGCTGAAGGACGAAATCGAAAAAGAAATTCAACAACTTTTAAACGACAATATCATACGTCCTTCCAAGTCCCCTTATAATGCACCAGTCTGGATAGTAAAGAAAAACCGGATGCATCAGGAGAAAAAAAATTTCGAATGGTCATCGACTACCGGAAATTGAATTCCATTACAGTAACCGATGCTTATCCTATTGCCGACATTAATGATGTCCTCTCCAACCTTGGTGAAAATCAATATTTTTCCCGTAACAAGATTCCCGTAAGATTCCCGTAAGAGAGCGCGACATCGAGAAAACCGCTTTCGCCATCAATAATGGCAAATATGAGTTCGTTCGCCTTCTATTTGGCTTAAAAAACGGCCCAGCAATATTTCAAAGGGCGCTAGACGACATCCTTCGAGAACACATCGGAAAACGCTGCCGCATTTATATAGATGACATAATAGTCTTCGGTAAGACTGAAAAAGACCATTTTGAAAATCTAGACATAGTTTTTAAAACCCTGAAAGATGCCAATATGAAAATTAATTTGGACAAATGCGAATTCCTAAAAAACGAAGGTGAATTCTTAGGGTTTATAGTCAGCGTAGATGGCATCAAAACAAACCCCAAGAAAGTTGAAGCAATCGCTTCATTCCCGCTTCCCAAACCACTCAAAGACTTACGTTCTTTCCTAGGCGTGTCAGGGTACTATCGATGGTTTATTAAAGATTATGCAAAAATTGCCAAACCCCTGACATCCCTTTTAAGAGGGGAGGATGTACGAGTATCAAAAAACTCATCCAAAAACAAACCAATCTCTCTCGATAAAGAAGCAGCTGCAGCTTATGAAAAGCTCAAAAATATTCTCATATCACAAGATGTTGTACTTTCCCATCCAGACTTCACTAAGCCATTCGAGCTAACAACCGATGCTTCCAATTACGCGATCGGTGCTGTCTTATCTCAAGATAACAAGCCTATTTCATTCTTGTCCAGAACTCTCAGTAAAACTGAGGAAAACTACGCAACGAATGAAAAAGAGATGTTAGCAATTATTTGGTCATTAAATTCCCTTCGAAATTATCTTTACGGCTCCAATGATTACAAATTTTCACCGACCATCAACCCCTTACATACGCACTCAGTTCGAAAAACACAAATAGTAAACTCAAACGTTGGAAAGCCATTCTCGAAGAATATGATTATGAGCTACGTTATAAACCAGGTAAAGCGAACGTCGTCGCCGATTCTCTTTCTAGACCCCCTCAAGAAATCAAAGAACCGACTACTCTGACACACAATACAAACGAAATAAATTCCATGACACCTACAAAACATAGTGACGATAGTTCGGCACAAAACCTTATTCCTTCTGTCGAATCACCAGTTAACGTATTTAAAAATCAACTCCTTCTTAAAATCGGAGAAGAAAACAGTTATCAGATTGTAAACCCCTTTGAAAACTACAACAAGCACATCATTATTCAAAGAAACTATTCCGAGCACGACATAATAAACATTTTTAAAAGGTATCTAAATCCACATCTGACAAATGGACTCCTCACTGACGAACCTACTATGGGTCTCATCCAAACTATTTATCCCCATCACTTTAAAGACTACAGAATTCACTTTACACAAAAACTGGTAGAAGACATTCCCAACGAGGCAGAACAAGAAGAACGAATCCTTCGAACTCACAAGAGAGCACACCGTAACGCGGAAGAAAACCGCAAACAAATACTAGAGAATTTATACTTTCCGAAAATGTCCTCCAAAATTAGACAACTGGTTAAATTTTGTACCATATGCAAAGAAAACAAATATGACAGACACCCGAAAAAACCATTCTTAGAACCGACACCCATTCCAAAATATCCTGGACATATTGTTCACATCGACATATTCATGACGGAGAAAAAACGCGTACTCACAGCAGTAGATAAATTCACAAAATTTGTTCAAGCCAAAGATATACCAACAAAATCTGCTGAGGACGTCAGACGTCCCCTACGAGATATACTATTTTTTTACTGTATCCCCGAAATGGTGGTAATCGATAACGAAGGTGCACTTAGATCCGCATCCTTAGAGTCCATGATAGAAGACGAACTTAAAATTAAGATCTTTCGAACTCCTCCGTACAAAAGTGAAGTCAACGGTCAAATTGAACGGTGGCACTCCACTCTCATAGAGATCATCAGATGCCTGAAACGCAACGGACCTCCTAGACCCTTCGAAGAATTCCTCGAACGTGCAGTGCACGAGTACAATTTCACAATTCACTCGACTACAGGTAAGAAACCAGTAGAGCTTTACCTCGGCCGAATTCCAAATATCACCCCTGAAGAATTAGAGAATGCGCGCCTCAGTAAAATAGAGAAGATCAAACGCACACAAACGACCGACATGATCCACCACAATAAAAATCGGCAACCTATAAAGACTTACGATACAGGACAGGTTATTTACGTCAGACAGAACAAACGAATCGGAACAAAACTAAACCCTAGATACCGACAGGAAGTTTTTAGGGAGAACAGAAATACGACTATACTAACTGAATCTGGCAATATAATACATAAAGATAAAATTCGAAATTAACTTCTTTCAGGTTCATCACCCACGCGATCAACGCAAACGTACAAATTTTGGACCATACCAACTCGCAAATTATATCTTTCTATCTGGGACAGACAAAGATAAAGGACGGAAACTTTAAAATAATTCACATTATAGAATTAGACCAGTACGAACGATTTATTACCGACGTTCACCCCATTCTGAATCTATCAATAATCCAACATAATCCACTCTCACGATATTTGATGCATGAATTCCACCAAATTGAGACTTTCATCCATAACCTAAAACCTCGGAAGGCAAAAAGATCACTAAATTTTCTAGGCTCGGCATGGAAATGGATAGCCGGAAGCCCTGATTACGAAGACCTAGTGACGATATAAGAAAAGATAAACAACGTCCTAAGTAATAGTAATAAACAAGTTGTAATAAACGAATTGTATAACCAACGAATTAACAAGATTACGAAGATAACGAATGACATACAAAAAATATTATATGAAGAAAAAAGGGCAAATAATAATAATTTTTCCGAATTAAAATACAAAATGAAAATTGTTAAAGAGGAATTGAAAAACATTAACTACGCCATACATTGGGCAAAAATGGGAGTCATCAACTCCCTCATTCTATCAAAAAAAAGAAATAAATTTAGCTACCAATACGTTAAACAAAGATTCATTACCCTTTTCGACTGTAGAAGAAGCCCTAGAATTAGCTCATAAAAATTATCAGTAATCACGAAACCATACTTTATATAATAAATATTCCGATTGCAAGACAGGAAACATACAAAACTCTTCTAGTTAAGCCAATTAAAAAAAGAAACATAATAACAGAAATACCTTTTGAGAAAATATTAAAAAATAAAGAAAAATTCTATGGTATAAAAACTAATAGTCATAAATGTTATAACAATTTATTCATTTGTAAAGAATCCGATGTAGTAGATATTAGTTTAACCAGCTGCTTGCCAAGACTACTGCAAAGCTTAAACGCCACCTGCAACAGAATCAACGGTGTGCAAGTTCCAACCATCGAGGAGATTTCACCTGGCAACTTACTACTAAATGCGTTCTGCGGTCAACTTGAAGTAGAAGAATCCACGCACCATTTGAACGGACTTAATCAAATTTCACAATACTTCAATAAAAATAAATGGGAAAAACTATGAAGCGCATTAAATATCAACGATCAACGCACTGCTTGCAATACTCCAGCCTACACCCGAAGGAAAATTATATGGGGATCATTTTTCCCTTGAAATGCTGAACGAAATTAAAATCAACAACACCGAGAAGATAGAATTGCTAAAATCAAACAATGAAGTTCACCAGGACACGACCTATGGCCTAATTTCCCTCTTGGCAACCATAACATCAACCTACCTGATTCTGAAAACTTGTCTCCAGAAGCGCAAAATCTCATCAGCGGCGATCTCACCTAAAACAGAAGTCACAGTTATCCCATCATCAATGTCATCAGCAATCAGCTATCCATCCACATTGGCAAATCAAACGCAACTCAGGTTTAATAACCTTCCGTACTTCTAACGATAGCGGACTATCGCACTTAGAGGGGGAAGAGTTAACAACACGTTCCCGCATAATCAACAAACACGCGCCCAGGTGAAAATGCATCGATCATGATGAACCAAATGCAGCAAAGGCAGACGCTGCATCAGCAGAAATATCGGATAAAAGCAATCATCGATACTAGAATAAGTTTCAGTTTATATTGTACCTTCATTTGAATAAAGCTCAAAAAGCATTTTTACTAATGTTCGAAGAAGAACATTAGTATTAAAATCACTTTGGCCAAAAATTCATATTTCTATATATATATATATATATATCATCAAAAAATTTCAGTGAAAAAATCTCAGGAACGCGCCATCCGATTGAGTTGAAATTTTCAGGACACATTGGTGTATATGCAGAATAGTGCCAGGTCTCACAAAAAGTTAATAATCTTTAACCCTTTGGCGCCGGCGGCCATTTTAGTGATTTTTTTAATATACCTATTATTCCGTACACAAATAATTTTTGCAAAAATAAAGTTGACGACATAAATTTTGAACAAGTTTTACATGTGAATCGGATAATGTTTTGGAATTTTTTAACCCCATGTGTGCGCTGGGTGCCTAAAAAGAGAACGGGAAAATTTGCAAATTTTTAAATTGCGATAACTTTTGACAGAGCTATTCCATGATTACGAAATTTTCAGGACATGTTTGTTTTATTTAGTTGTAGATTCGTGTACGTTTTATTGATTGTGCTGGCAACGCTGTAGCTAGCGCAGGCACTGAAAGTGAAAACCTCCAAATCATCGTCTCTCTTGAAAAAATGTCGTTTCTTAAAAACAAAGCCACTCATATGTAAATTTTGTGCTTTGTTTACATGAATAAAAAAAAAAATTTGATATGGTATAACGGGCACGCCTGGTAACCCTTGCCCAAGTTACCTATATTTTTAGCATCAAAAACTTCTGTTCACGGAAACTCACGATCCAATGAACAGAATTTATTGAAATTTGCAGAATGTATTGGCCTTAAATAGGACCAGGTCTGATAGAAGTGATTTTGAAATGCGGGCGATTCTGTGCCAGTGGTGCCATCTTGAAAAATCACTAAAAAAGATAACTGTTTTTAGCCCTATAAATTTTGATTGAATCGTTCGATTTTGACGAAATTCACACGGTAGCTGCACCTTACTTCAAACCACGTTTGGTAGAAATTTGGTTGAAAAATTCGGTTGGAGCTGCCAGCTATGATAATTTTGGTGTCTTAAATTTGAAAAAATAAAAATTTGGAAGCGAAAACATTCAAACCATCGAATATCCTAAAAAATGTCCGTTTCGACAATAAAACCAATCTGTATACAAACATTATGCTAAATATACACAGTCAAAGTAGAACTTTGGAAATTTCATGTCGGACAAGAACGGTAACCCTTTCTCAGTTAACCTATATTTTTAGCTTAAAAAACTTCTGTTCACGGGAACTCACGAATCAATAATCAGATAGAATTGAAATTTACAGAATGCATTGGACTTAAGTAGGGCACGGTCAGATAGAAGCGATTTTGAATTGTAGGCAACTCTGTTCCAGTGGTGCCATCTTGAAAAATTACAAAGAAAATAAACTGCTTTTTGCCCTATGAAATGTGAATTAGTTACCCGATTTTCATGAAATTGACACAGTAGCTGAACCTTACTCTAAACTCTGTTTGATAGAAATTTGGTTGAAAAATTCGATTGGTGCTGCCAGCTATGGTAATTTTTGTGTCTTTTTGTGAAAATTCGCTCAGGAAAATAAAACTTTTTGCCCTATAGCTTCCAGTGCAGTCATGAAATCATTACGAATTTCATACATTTAATGGATCCTATTATAGGCATTATTCAGGTTAAATTTGGTTTAAAAGCCATGATAGGGTTGCCAGCTATTGTTGGTTTTGTGTTTGCTTGCAATATCTTTATTAAGCGGTTTTATCGTAGAATTTTCAATTGGTAACGATATTTTAGTGACAATAAACAGCAAATATTAAGCTTTCGATTATTTGAAAAAACTCGCTGCAGGTAACCCTAAATTTCTTTATACTTCTATAACTTCAAATGTTATATAACAACGTGAAGCAGATGTGATATATTCTTGGCTTTGATACTGGCAAAAGGTTGCCAGCACGAGTCGGTTGTGCTACTTTTGTATCAATAAATGCTTATAGTTAGTTTTCATACCGGAAACATTTACAATGAAAATAAATAACCGATGTTTCAATTCCCAAAGTTCAGCAAATTTTTCGGATCGCAGCCCCAAACACCAACTTCAGTTACAGTGCTGCAGGCACTGAGCATTTTCTTCATTGATATTATATGAGATGCTGCTTTCAAAATTTTGTGAAATAAGCAACTGATAACGAATATAATTAACCCGTGTTTTGCTCTCATAAACGTTGAAATTCATGCCAGTGGTAATATCTGAAACCTTTCCACCATATGAGTTATAATGCATTCTTGAGACAAAAGTCATCGTGGCATTTGAGACAGTTTGGCCGCAATAAGCAGCTCATGTGGTGGAATATGCACTCAAAACCTGCACGATTCTTCTACTGTTCTTCGAACATTAGTGTTTCTAGCGGTTCAGGTGCGCTAGAGTTTTTTTTAATATAATTGAAAAGTGATTTTTTAACTTATATATATATATATATATATATATATATATATATATATATATATATATATATATATATATATATATATATAAAGAAATATGAATTTTCGGCGAAACGAGTTTAATACTGTTGTTCTTCGAACATAAGTAAAAAAAAGAAGAAAATTAAGAAAATAGAAAATAAAACTAATTAGAAAATAATTAGAAAAATATATAACTATATATAAAAATAATAATATACAGAAAATTCAAGTAATAAATAAGAAAGTTATTAAGTAGAGCAAGAAACAAAAGAAAGAATCCATTATAAACAAGAATAGAAAATAAAACTAATTAAATAGGATCGAAAATTTTACTACGAGCCATATTTTTGAAAATGGCAATAGATTGTGGAAGAGGACCAAGTTGAAGACTATTGTGAGTGCGTAAGAGTCGCAAAACGGGAGAGTAAAAGAAAGTGTTAGTACGAGCATACGGCACTTCAAATAAAATAGAGGACCTGATTAGCCTAACGGAGTCCCGCTCAATGAACAATAATGCTAATGAGGAAGAAAGGTAGCCGCGGTAGATTTTGAACAGGAAACACTCATCCTAGTAAACTCTGCGCTGCTCAAGGAGAGGAATGTTGAGAAGAGATAGACACTCACTATATGGTAAATACGGCAGACTATATTTAAAAAGTAAAGTACGTGTAAACCTGTGCTGAACTGATTCAACAGCGTCAGCGAGGTATTTGAAACGGGAACACCACACTTCACAGCAGTATTCAAGTACAGAACGGACTAGGGTAATAAACAGGTGGACACAAGTAGAAAAACTAAATGAATTGTGGCAGAAACTAACCACGAAGCCAGCAATTCGAGTGATAGTAAGGACATGAACGTCGAATTTCAGTTTGCGATCTAATTTGACCCTAAGATCTGAGAAATGATCGACACAAGAAAGGAAAGTACCATCAATAGCATAAGGAAAGACTTGAGTGTGAAGCTTATGGGAAAAAGACATAGAAAAACACTTGGAAACATTAAGGGACAAACAGTTAATGTTAAACCAACCAGAGAGAGCATGCAAATCATCCTGAAGAAGGAGAGAGTCATCAGTATTTTTGTTTACACGGAAGATTTTTAAATCATCTGCATATAGAAGACATGAAGACTTAAAAACCGTGGGAAGGTCATTGATAAATATATTGAACAAAAGTGGTCCTAAGATTGAACCTTGAGGAAAACCAGAAGAAAAGGAGAAAGGTGAGGACGAGAAGCCAAAGAGGGAGACAATACAAGTGCGATCAGTTAAAAATGAAGAGATCCAGGAGAGCAAAGGTTCACGAATGCCATAATGCTTCAGTTTGATAAGAAGCAGCTTATGATTGACAGTGTGAAAAGCTTTGGCAAAATCAGTATAAATGACATCAACTTGGTTATTGCTGTCGATTGCAGAAGCGACAACATGAGTAAACTCAAGAAGGTTCGTAGAGGTGCTCTGGCCTTTTACAAAACCATGTTGTTGCGCTGCAAAGACACAGTAGAGGGTATCATAGATATGATTGTAAACAAGGCGTTCCAAAATTTTGGAAAGGCAAGGAAGAATGGAGATAGGGCGATGGTTAGAGGCAAGGTTCCGATCACCCGATTTGGAAATGGGAAGAATGTTAGAGAGCTTCCAAGAGGATGGAAATTGACCAGCTCAGAGACTGATATTGAATAAGATTGCTAAAGGGATGCAAAGTGAAGAAGCAAGATTTTTTACAAAGAAATTGGGAATTCCATCCGGGCCTGGGGAACAGTTTGAGTCAAGAGAGGACAAAAGCAATTCAACCTCTACTGGGTTAGTTACAACTGAGGAGAGGCAAGCAGGGAAATCAAAGGAAAAGCAGTCAGTAGCAGGAATCAGTGGAATAGTGTAAACAGAAGAAAAAAATAAAGCAAAGAGATTGCAAATGTCAGGAGGGTTGGAAGCAGTAAAGGCATTAAACACTAAGGAGTCAGGAAGAGAGGAGGAAGCTTTTAAGGAGGGTACAAAAGACCAGAAAAATTTAGGGTTGTTCGAGTTTAAAGAAGATTCAACAGACGAGAAATAGTTGAGTAGTGCTACTCTGATATCTTTCTTGGCAGAGGAACGTAAACGGGAGAAGATAGCATAGTCTTCACCCGACCGAGAAATCAAAAATTTCAAACGCGCTGAATTTTGATCTCTAAGAGCACACTTTACCCTCGCAGTAAACCAAGGGGGGTCATGGGAGCGACGAGAACTGAAGACAGGAGTATACGACGAGATGAACTCAGTAAGAATACCATAAAATTTGGATACAGCAGAGTCAATATCAAGACCACGGAAGCAATCAAACCAATTAATTGAACTCAAATCATTAGACAAGCAGTCAAAAATAGTTTTTTTAAAGTTAAACCGGCGCGCAGTGGATGATTTAATACGATTCGTAAAGCTAACAGACAAATTAATTGAAACGGGTGGATGATGGGGGTCAGGGTGCGTGTAGGGCATTGGAACAGAGGATAGTGAAATCGAAGAGGAATCAACATTAGAAAGGATGAGGTCAAGAATCTTGTTATCAGCATTAGGGAAACAGTTAAATTGAGAAAGAGAACAGGAGGAAAGAAAAGAAGATAAGGCAATAGAAAGGTTGTTGGTGGACATAATACGAAGAAAAGATGAGTCCCATTGAACAGAAGGCATATTAAAGTCGCCACAGATAATGATTGAGGACGAGGGATAGTTGCTATTAAGGTAAGTGGAAAGTTCAGAAAAGAACGTATCATAAGTCGAGAAGGACAGGTTACAGGGAATATATAAGTACGCAACAAACAAAGAGGATGTAGGCGACAAAGAGATGGAAACAGCAACACATTCAACAGGAGGACTAGGGATAAAATCAGCGCAAAGTTTACTGTTGAGATCCCTAAGCACAGCAATAAGCACGCCACCACCATCAGCCTTATTAGATACCAAACGATTGCGATCACGACGGTAAACATTGTATGCAGGGAAGAACTCAGAGCTGCCAAGTTTCCGACAAGCAAATCAGGTGATCATTTTCAAGAATAGCAGCAGTTTTAAAGTGTTCAAGTTTGGTCCTCATGCCACGAACATTTTGGTAATACAGAGATAATTGTTTACGCTTAAGAACTAGCTTCAAGCTCTCTGGTTGTTCGATGATCCAAAATAAGGCCGGTTTTCAAAAATTTTGACTAACGTACCGGGAGGCCAAAATTTGGAGTCAGCGACAATATCGAGGTTGGCAGGCAATGTTATTTTGAAAGAAGCCACATATCTTCTAGGCTGGCTAGCTTTCGTAAATTTGACGCAATCTAAAATATGAGGAGTGAATCCAAGCTTCTTGCAGATGTAGCGTTCGACTGTAGCCACAGAAGTATCAGAAGCAAAGCGCGATACAAAAATTTGGAGAGGAGGCGCGACTACATGCAAAGCGAGATTATCACCGGAGTCGTTAACAGCAACATGTAATTGAGATGTAAGTAGACTCGATTGCAAAGAAGCAATAGATGAGGCAACACAAGCAGCATAAGCGTTCCTAGCAGATACGTCGAGATGAGGGACTGATGAGGCACGAGGAGACCGAAGAAGTTCAAGACGTCCCATAGAAGATCCCGGAAGATCATATGCAGGAGGAAGAAACGACTGAAGTGAACCAACAGTCGAGGCAACAGAAGTAACACGCTCGGTACACGCAGCAGCTTGTGCGCGAGCTTTTTGTTCATTCCGCGTTGTAACACCCACCAAAGGAACATCAGCTACAACAGAAGCACATGACGTAGGAGCAGCGGCAGGCATCACAGAATCCAATAAGAGGATTAGTAGCGTTAAGTTAGAGTTTTACTTTTTCCTCGGAAGCAGCTAAGACCTTTGCAACGTCTTCGAGGCACGTTTTGCAATTTTGTAATTTAGATACAAAATGAGCCATTGACGAAGGACGGCAGCGGGAGCAAAACCAGTACAGCCCTAAGTCGCTATTGAGTGCATCACCAATACGGCCATTTAGGCCTACACATCCAGCGTGAAATGTTTTTTCGCAAAAACCCGAGCAAACCACGAAAGGAGTGTTATCGGACTTGTTGTCACACGCGGATGCAAAGCACTGGGCCATTATTAAAAGTTATAAAAATAAAGCTAAAAATTCAAAAATGATGAACAACAATAATTCACGCAAAAAGAAAAATAATTGTCAAAATATGCGCAATGGCAGCACTCCGGCAAGCTTATGGTAAGAGACTGGACTATACACCACAGTGCTTAGTGTTTCAGATTCAAAGTGAACTAACAAGCTTGGAAGCTGGAGATATTTACGAAGCTTAATTGTTAAATAAACCACAGTTTAATCAAAGTTTCACACCACTTCAGTTTAATGTACAAAGCACCAGTTCACGCAAGCTCAAATATGTCACCACACTAATACGATGGCAGTAACACTAGCGACATTAAAGAACCGAACCCACACTGCACTATCTATGGGTTGATGAATTTACAAAAGGTGCACTGCACTAACTAGTGGAAAAGGTAATAAAAGTTCACTGCACTATCCAGAGGAAAATGTCTTGGAGTATAAAAATAGACTGTTATTTTCACTTAACAGTTTTCAGTTTTCAGTTTTCAGGGAAAAAAAGTTGTCAGAAAACACTAAATGTGGATACGCTACGCGGAGAAACCGATTGATTTCAACAGAGAAACCGTGAAAGCGGGAACTCGTGCGAAGATCAGAGGACTATACCAAGCCAAAGTCGTACAAAACGAAAAGGTATCAGAGATCAAGTTAACGCACGTCAGAACACGATCGATGTTCAATGGGAAAAAAAAATATTTATAGGCGATGGGGGCTTCAGCTCTGTCTTCCGTGCGTTGCACCAGCACAGCACCTACTCCATGTTGACATGCATCACATAAGATGGAGAAGGGCTTGTTGAAATCGGGGCTGTGCAACGCTGGGGCTGAAGCAAGGCTTAGCTTCAGTTGCCTGAAAGCGTTTAGCCTCTCATCGGTCCACACAAACTAACTCCGCTTTGAAAGCATGTCTGTCGGCGGAGTCGACAAAGATGCATATTCTCTGACGAAGCGCCGATACCAGCCGCAGATTCCCAGAAATCTACGAATCTGTTTCGTCGTTGAATGAAGCGGGAAGTCCATGATGGACTTTACCTTGTCGGGATCCGTTCTAATCGTGCCCTCACCAACAATGTGGCCAAGATACTTCACTTCTCGTAAGAGAAATTTGCTCTTTTCCATATCGATGGTGAGGCCACCCTGTCGCAAGTGGAAAGCGACCTGATGGAGTACCCCCAGATGTTCGTTAAATGTCTCCGTAACTACCAGCAAGTCGTCCAAGTATACAAAAACTTGGTGTTTTAGATGCGGAGGAATGATTTTGTCCATAAGTCGTGACATCGTTTGGGGCACATTGCACAACCCAAACGGCATCACAACAAATTGGTACAGGGGTGACCCGGGCACAGTGAAAGCCGTCCTCTCCCTAGACTTCTCTTCTAAAGGGATCTGCCAGAAGGCCTCTTTCAGATCCAGGCCCGTGATGTAAGTGGCCTTTGGAAGTCTGCTTAATATGCCATCGATAAGAGGCAAGGGATAGGCGTTTTTCATCGTGACCGAGTTCACCTTCCTCGCATCCAGGCACAGGCGTACCTTTGATGGTTTTACCACCAATGTCACAGGTGATGACCAGGCGCTCTTCGACTCTTCGATCACACCCAGCGCTAGCATGCGGTCCAGCTCCTTATATAGGAGCTTCTCGACAGCCGGCGAAACAGAGAAATGCCTCTGTTTGATTGGTTTCTGATTGCCAGTGTCGATCTCATGCTGGATTAGCGCGGTTTTTTCCAGACCCTCTACAGCGAACGACGGAAAACTAGCAATCACAGAGTTAAGTCTGCAACGCTGCTCCAGTATGAGAGAGTGGGCGCGATCGTCGAGTTCGTCGAGGCTGGTCACTGTGTCGACTTGCTGGGCCGGCGCGAACAGGTCTGCGGCAAAGCGAATAGCCGGACGAAATCCACTCCCAGATAGAGATTCTGGCTGAGAGTGGGAATGATCCAGAGCGTCAACGTCTTCGTGAGCCCCCGGAACGTAATGTCGGCTGAAACGCGGCCTACGGCTTGGTGGTGAGTGGCATCTGCGGTCTTCAACCCGAGGGAAGCTCTTTTCCAGGGAAAAGAATTCCGCTCGAGGAAGGCTCGAGCCAAGTCAGCCGCCATCACGCTCACAGAAGCTCCCGTATCTATCAAGCCTGATGTTGATTGACCAAATAGCGTCACCTGAAGGCACGCCCAACAAGGTCGTATACACACATATATATATATATATATATATATATATATATATATATATATATATATATATATATATATATATATATATATATATATATATATATATATATATATATATATATATATATCTATATATATATATATATATATGTATATATATACATATATATATATATAAATATATATATATATATATATATATAAATATATATATATATATATATATATATATATATATATATATATATACATATATATATATATATATATATATATATATATATATATATAAATATATATATATATATATATATATATATATATATATATATATATATATATATATATATATACATATATATATATATATATATATATATATATATATATATATATATATATGTATATATATATGTTTATATATATACATATATATATATATATATATATATATATATATATATATATATATATATATATATATATATATATATATATATATATATATATTAGGTGTACAACTTTGCTTCCGCCGTTTTTTTTTCCGAAATTCGAGGCTTTATTGTAAAAAACTGGTTATACATTTATGATTCAAAGTATTGTGCATCGCTGGCCACTACTTTCTTTCATCTTTCGGGCAGCATAGGAATCCCGCGTTTAAAAAACTGGTCATCTTTTGAATCGATCCACGAATCGATCCAATTTTTTACTTCTTCATAAGACCGGAAGTGCTGGTCAACCAGGCCGTGTGCCATTGATCGAAACAAGTGATAGTCCGAGGGAGCAAAGTCTGGAGAATACGGCGGGGGGGGGGGTAGGACTTCCCATTTCAAAGTTTCCAAGTATGTCTTCACCACTGTCGCAACACGGGGTCGAGCATGGTCATGCTGTAAAATCACTTTATCATGTCTCTCGTTGTATTGCGGCCGTTTGTCTTTCAATGGTCGGCTCAAACGCATTAATTGCGTTCGATAACAATTGCCTGTAATTGTTTCAGTCGGTTGTAACAACTCATAATACACTACGCTGAGCTGGTCCCACCAAATACTGAGCATGACCTTGGAACCGTGAATATTATGTTTGGCTGTCGACGTGGAAGCATGGCCGGGATATCCCCATAATTTTCTGTGGTTAGGATTATCTTAATGAACCCATTGTTTGTCCCCAGTCACAATGCGATGCAGAAATCCTTTCCGTCTTTGCCTTGCAAGCAGCTGTTCACAAACACACAAACGCCGTTCAACATCTCTCGGCTTCAACTCGTACGGCACCCAATTTCCTTGTTTCTGAATCATTTCCCTGACTTTCAGGCGTTTTGAAATGGCTTGTTGCGTCACTCCCAATGATCCTGCCAATTTTTGTTGCGTTTGACACGAGTCTTGATCAAGTAATGCCTCAAATTCTGCATCTTCGAAAACCTTCTCTCTTCCATCGCCATGCTGGTCTTCGACGTTAAAATCACCGTTCTTGAAGCGTTGAAGCCACTCTCGGCACGTTCTTTCACTAATAGCGGCCCCACCATAGGTATTTGAGAGCATTCGATGAGCCTCAGCCGCAGATTTCTTCATATTAAAGAAGAAAATTAAAACCTCCCGCAAATGACGAGAATTTGGCTCGTAAGCTGACATGTTTTATCGAGAATAACTTTATGATGCACACACAAATCGACTAATATTTCGATGGCGTTATGTTTACAAATACCTAAGCTTATTGTGTGACATCTATGATCTATTACTTTCAACTACCACTTACCGCTACAGCCATCTATTGCAAAACGGCGGAAGCAAAGTTGTACACCTAATATGTATATGTATATATATATATATATATATATATATATATATATATATATATATATATATATATATATATATATATATATATATATATATATACATATATATATATATATATATATATATATATATATATATATATATATATATATATATATATATATATATATATCTATATGTATATATATATGTATATATATATATATATATATATATATGTATATATATATATATATATATATATATATATATATATATATGTATATATATATATATATATATATATATATATATATATATATATATATATATATATATATATATATACATATATATATATATATATATATATATATATATATATATATATATATACATATATATAGGCTGAAGCTAAGGGCTGAAGCAAGGCTTAGCTTCAGTTGCCTGAAAGCGTTTAGCCTCTCATCGGTCCACACAAACTAACTCCGCTTTGAAAGCATGTCTGTCGGCGGAGTCGACAAAGATGCATATTCTCTGACGAAGCGCCGATACCAGCCGCAGATTCCCAGAAATCTACGAATCTGTTTCGTCGTTGAATGAAGCGGGAAGTCCATGATGGACTTTACCTTGTCGGGATCCGTTCTAATCGTGCCCTCACCAACAATGTGGCCAAGATACTTCACTTCTCGTAAGAGAAATTTGCTCTTTTCCATATCGATGGTGAGGCCACCCTGTCGCAAGTGGAAAGCGACCTGATGGAGTACCCCCAGATGTTCGTTAAATGTCTCCGTAACTACCAGCAAGTCGTCCAAGTATACAAAAACTTGGTGTTTTAGATGCGGAGGAATGATTTTGTCCATAAGTCGTGACATCGTTTGGGGCACATTGCACAACCCAAACGGCATCACAACAAATTGGTACAGGGGTGACCCGGGCACAGTGAAAGCCGTCCTCTCCCTAGACTTCTCTTCTAAAGGGATCTGCCAGAAGGCCTCTTTCAGATCCAGGCCCGTGATGTAAGTGGCCTTTGGAAGTCTGCTTAATATGCCATCGATAAGAGGCAAGGGATAGGCGTTTTTCATCGTGACCGAGTTCACCTTCCTCGCATCCAGGCACAGGCGTACCTTTGATGGTTTTACCACCAATGTCACAGGTGATGACCAGGCGCTCTTCGACTCTTCGATCACACCCAGCGCTAGCATGCGGTCCAGCTCCTTATATAGGAGCTTCTCGACAGCCGGCGAAACAGAGAAATGCCTCTGTTTGATTGGTTTCTGATTGCCAGTGTCGATCTCATGCTGGATTAGCGCGGTTTTTTCCAGACCCTCTACAGCGAACGACGGAAAACTAGCAATCACAGAGTTAAGTCTGCAACGCTGCTCCAGTATGAGAGAGTGGGCGCGATCGTCGAGTTCGTCGAGGCTGGTCACTGTGTCGACTTGCTGGGCCGGCGCGAACAGGTCTGCGGCAAAGCGAATAGCCGGACGAAATCCACTCCCAGATAGAGATTCTGGCTGAGAGTGGGAATGATCCAGAGCGTCAACGTCTTCGTGAGCCCCCGGAACGTAATGTCGGCTGAAACGCGGCCTACGGCTTGGTGGTGAGTGGCATCTGCGGTCTTCAACCCGAGGGAAGCTCTTTTCCAGGGAAAAGAATTCCGCTCGAGGAAGGCTCGAGCCAAGTCAGCCGCCATCACGCTCACAGAAGCTCCCGTATCTATCAAGCCTGATGTTGATTGACCAAATAGCGTCACCTGAAGGCACGCCCAACAAGGTCGTATACACACATATATATATATATATATATATATATATATATATATATATATATATATATATATATATATATATATATATATATATATATATATATATATATATATATATATATATATATATATATATATATATATATATATATGTATATATATACATATATATATATATAAATATATATATATATATATATATATAAATATATATATATATATATATATATATATATATATATATATATATACATATATATATATATATATATATATATATATATATATATATATAAATATATATATATATATATATATATATATATATATACATATATATATATATATATATATATATATATATATATATATATATGTATATATATATGTTTATATATATACATATATATATATATATATATATATATATATATATATATTAGGTGTACAACTTTGCTTCCGCCGTTTTTTTTTCCGAAATTCGAGGCTTTATTGTAAAAAACTGGTTATACATTTATGATTCAAAGTATTGTGCATCGCTGGCCACTACTTTCTTTCATCTTTCGGGCAGCATAGGAATCCCGCGTTTAAAAAACTGGTCATCTTTTGAATCGATCCACGAATCGATCCAATTTTTTACTTCTTCATAAGACCGGAAGTGCTGGTCAACCAGGCCGTGTGCCATTGATCGAAACAAGTGATAGTCCGAGGGAGCAAAGTCTGGAGAATACGGCGGGGGGGGGGGTAGGACTTCCCATTTCAAAGTTTCCAAGTATGTCTTCACCACTGTCGCAACACGGGGTCGAGCATGGTCATGCTGTAAAATCACTTTATCATGTCTCTCGTTGTATTGCGGCCGTTTGTCTTTCAATGGTCGGCTCAAACGCATTAATTGCGTTCGATAACAATTGCCTGTAATTGTTTCAGTCGGTTGTAACAACTCATAATACACTACGCTGAGCTGGTCCCACCAAATACTGAGCATGACCTTGGAACCGTGAATATTATGTTTGGCTGTCGACGTGGAAGCATGGCCGGGATATCCCCATAATTTTCTGTGGTTAGGATTATCTTAATGAACCCATTGTTTGTCCCCAGTCACAATGCGATGCAGAAATCCTTTCCGTCTTTGCCTTGCAAGCAGCTGTTCACAAACACACAAACGCCGTTCAACATCTCTCGGCTTCAACTCGTACGGCACCCAATTTCCTTGTTTCTGAATCATTTCCCTGACTTTCAGGCGTTTTGAAATGGCTTGTTGCGTCACTCCCAATGATCCTGCCAATTTTTGTTGCGTTTGACACGAGTCTTGATCAAGTAATGCCTCAAATTCTGCATCTTCGAAAACCTTCTCTCTTCCATCGCCATGCTGGTCTTCGACGTTAAAATCACCGTTCTTGAAGCGTTGAAGCCACTCTCGGCACGTTCTTTCACTAATAGCGGCCCCACCATAGGTATTTGAGAGCATTCGATGAGCCTCAGCCGCAGATTTCTTCATATTAAAGAAGAAAATTAAAACCTCCCGCAAATGACGAGAATTTGGCTCGTAAGCTGACATGTTTTATCGAGAATAACTTTATGATGCACACACAAATCGACTAATATTTCGATGGCGTTATGTTTACAAATACCTAAGCTTATTGTGTGACATCTATGATCTATTACTTTCAACTACCACTTACCGCTACAGCCATCTATTGCAAAACGGCGGAAGCAAAGTTGTACACCTAATATGTATATGTATATATATATATATATATATATATATATATATATATATATATATATATATATATATATATATATATATATATATATATATATATACATATATATATATATATATATATATATATATATATATATATATATATATATATATATCTATATGTATATATATATGTATATATATATATATATATATATATATATATGTATATATATATATATTAGGGCGGGCCAAATTTTGTGTCGATTAGACCTGCCCCCTAAGATGATTATATGGACAATTCTAAGCAACTTTGCCGAAGGAACCATAGGTCTATCTCGATTTTCGAGTCTCCCACTTTTCAAAAAAAGATTTTTTCCCTATAACATCATTTTGATTCAAAATTCGTTTTTTTATTCATCGTTATATTATCTTTTTTATGTGTATATGGGGGGTTTTTGGGGTCGAGAAATTCATTTCTGATCTTTATTTTTACCTATAACTACCGCCAGAGGGCGTTTCATGCATATTTTAACTATTTTTCGTCTATTTTCCGAGAAAAATTACAAGTTTTTCGGTAAAATTGATCTTTATTTTATTTTTTTCAACAAAAATTCAACTTAAAAAATAAGAACATGTGTAAAAAATAAAAAAAAAAAATGAATTTAGTGGAAGAAAAGCGAAATAACTTATTTTTGAAAGTCTTTTTTGCTTTCAAGTCGGGGGTATTTTGCACGGCTTTCTGATGTAACTGCCATAACACTGTGTCGACTCTTTTCTAAAACACGTTTAGAAACACTAGCCAGCAATTGAACATGTCTTTCCGTTGCTTGTATGTGTACCGGAATTCTTGGATCAGGCAATGGTGGATCATCGCATTCTAAATATTGTTCCAAATGATCATACGGAATGCTATACGTAAACGGTGGTTCGAATAAGACATCATCTCTATTTAAATCAATCATATTCGTATAATCTGTACAATTGAAGTTTATCAAAGGTTTTTGATAAACTCTAAGATGTGCCGGGTCGTACAGATTTCTTCGGTAGTGTAAAATTTTCTTGATTGCGATTTTTCGTGTCTCTTTTTTATCATCAAATAACATCGCTAACAAAATATTTTCGGAATGTGCGTAATATGAATTGTTTTTAATGACATTATTCACAACTCCGCGTAGATTTGTATCCAAATATTGTGTCCAACGAATGAATTTGTAAAATAATACACTACCGAAGACCACCGAATTATAGTACTTGATGTTGAAGTACATCGGCACATACACTTTCATTATGTATGTTGCCAAAATTTTCAAATTCCTTGATAGATTTTCAGTTGACACATACAACCGCAACAATCTATTCGCCTTGGTGAGCCAACGTGAATGTGCTATTGGTCCTGGTTTATTGTGAGATAAATCCGCAGGAACAACACCATTCGAAATTGCATTGGCCATTTTGTATAAGTACTTTGAATCGGTGGATAATTCAAATGGATCTAAATCAGGTGGCATGTTCTCTAGCACGATTATCTCGAATTCATCTACAAGCTGAAAAAAAAGAAATGAGATGAATTAAATTTTACCATTTAATAATGGAAAAAATCGATGAGAAAAATGACAAATGATACATACCGGAAGATTTTCACAAGTTTCAATTTGTTTGCCCAACGTTCCAGTTGTTGTTCGTGGTCCAGTGGTCGATGATCTTTCCAAAGTGTCAAACAAATGACGAAATGGCAGCTCGTTAAAGTGCAGCATGCACACAAACCAATGCAGCGGTCTATTCAAATGCAATTCAAATCGACGCAAAATCCCATTTCTTACGCCAGTATTTGTTGGCTCACCATCACAGCATATGCCGATTAATGCATCGAGAGCAATTTCTTTTTCGACGAAGAATGCATTAAATGTCATCAATTTGTGTTCAGCATCTTCATTTTCGACTTTTGTGTAGCCTATCAATTGAGAATTTGGTTCCTTCAAAACAACTAGATGTGGTTCTTTCACCATCCTTGCATGCAACTTCTCATCGATTTTTTCCATTGTTAAAGCATCATTTTTTCGGCCGTCGAATGAAAATGCTATCAAATTGGATGCATCATACTGCTTACGAAGCAGTTCTTCTCTGCATTTGGCCTTTTCTCGACGCACTTTATTTTTATCCATGATGATAGGATTGCCATGTGCATCTTTTACGTCAATGTCTTGCATAAGAGATGTTGCGAGTGCTGCTGCTATTCTATCAGACACACCAAATCGATCACACATCGCAGCGAAGTTCGAAGCATCGTATCTGGGAGTATACGGTCCTCGTATCATTGGCGGAATATCTTGTGGATTTGAACTTGGCTGATCTATATCAGTACTTGGTTCATATGCTGAATGGCTCTGTTCAACGCTTGTTGGTATTATTGTTGACGTTGGTGCTGGCTCTTCAACTTCTAGCACGAATTCCGGTATCGTCAATCTTCTGTCATTATTTTGATCTCGCATGAACTCTTTCAAATGATCTGGAATCAATCCACATGAGCATAATTCTGCTTTCAAGTCACATTGACATTTGCCGATGTAAAATAATTCTTTTGTAGATTGCTCGAACGTTCTGAATGAGGCGATATTTGAATGTTTAGTTTCGATTTGATACTTGTCAATCAATGTACCCAATTTTCTAACAACACTTTGTTTGGTTAGAATTTCAACATTAAGTTGACTCCAAATTTCAATCAATTTGTCTGTTACGTGCGGTACGAATGTTTTATACGAAAACATTTTGTTTTGGAGTTTAGCACGTTCGGCCAAGAAAAAAAAACATCTTAAAATATCCTGTTTCGTTGGCAGATCGAGTCCACTCAAATCACAAGATGCACCAAAAACAGCAACATCGTGCGAAGGCAAATGCTTCAAATGACTTTCGGTACTTGTTGATGTTGTTGCGGTTTGAGATGTAGACGGCAATGCATTTGGATCCATTGTATAATTTTACTAAAAAAATTTTAAAAAACTGAAATTAGTATATTTCAAAACATTTGGTTCGAATATATTTTTTCCACCTACAAATTGGCATAACTCATATGTGCCTAACTCATATATGTATATCAACAGCATTTACTCATATGTCAACCGACATTTCGCCTCTAAGGACCAGTTAATACATTATTCCAACGCACATTATTCCTACATGCTATACATATAAATACATTACAATGTATTACATATTTCAGAAAAAAGTAACCAAGCAAGAGAACAACATCGATGCCTATGTGTATTAAATTACAAAATTTTAACACATACCTTTTAATTCTTTTTGAATTTCACAATTATTCACTGGCAGGAAATTTATAATTCACTTTCACTGAAATGATGCTCAAACACTAATGAACTGAACACTCATAAATGTCATTGTGTTGTGCTCTTTCACAAAATATGTCGGTAATGATGTTTTACCGATGTTTTTTTTTAAATAAATGCGTTGTTGACTTGAAAGCAACAACACTTTGTCGCTTTTTTTCTCACTAAATTCATTTTTTTTATTTTTTACACATGTTCTTATTTTTTAATTTGAATTTTCATTGAAAAAAATTAAATAAAGATCAATTTTACCGAAAAACTTGTAATTTTTCTCGGAAAATAGACGAAAAATAGTTAAAATATGCATGAAACGCCCTCTGGCGGTAGTCATAGGTAAAAATAAAGATCAGAAATGAATTTCTCGACCCCAAAAACCCCCCATATACACATAAAAAAGATAATATAACGATGAATAAAAAAACGAATTTTGAATCAAAATGATGTTATAGGGAAAAAATCTTTTTTTGAAAAGTGGGAGACTCGAAAATCGAGATAGACCTATGGTTCCTTCGGCAAAGTTGCTTAGAATTGTCCATAGAATCATCCTAGGGGGCAGGTCTAATCGAATTTTTCGGCTCCATACAAATTGGCCCGCCCTAATATATATATATATATATATATATATATATATATATATATATGTATATATATATATATATATATATATATATATATATATATATATATATATATATATATATATATATATTTATATGTATATATATATATATATATATATATATATATATATATATATATATATATATATATATATATATATATATACATATATTTATATGTATATGTATGTATATATATATATATATATATATATATATATATATATATATATATATATATATATATATATATATATATATATATATATGCAGTGAAAGTTCCCTTTGCGGACAGCTCCCATAAGTAGTCACCCCTCTAGAGCGGACGTTTATTTATGGAACCATATTTCTTTTATATGACTCTCCATGTTAAATACGCTCTCATAAGCAGACGCTCTGTCGGACCGACACGGACACCATAAATTGTCAGCGACAGACTCGAAACGTTCTCAAGAGCGGACTTGAAGCTCCAACAACGGACAACAATAATTTCTTTCGAAAGCGCAGTAATTCCCTGTAATGTGTGATTTTCCCTAACATGCATGCACATAAGCGCCAGGCATCGCAGGTGATGATTTTGTTACCTTAATTTTTGCCTTGAAGTGTACTGTTATCAATGCAGTGCAGCAAACGCCAAAGAAGTAGCTTAAGCCTTGGGATATGATAATTTTATTGAATCGGATGGATAGCTACAAAAATGGAGAAAATGGCATAACATTAGCTTCAAGTGTATCTCTGGTGAGTCAGCGGACGTTAATATCGAAGATGTGGACCAATTTCGACAAAAATTTCCAGTGATGCTATTATGATACCAACCACGAGATATTTTCAACGCAGATGAAAGTTTTTATATTTTAGACCTTACACTAACTTTTAAAGCTGAAAAGTGTGTAGGTGGCAAAATGGCAAAAGAAAGATTGGCCATAATGTTGTGCGCAAATATGATAGGAGAAAAAGAAAAGCTTTTGGTTGTTGGGAAAGCTGCTCGACCACGAGCAATGAAAAATGTTGCAGTTAATAGTTTGCCTGCTACGTGGACTTTTAATAAGAAAGCGTGGATTACAAGGACTATAACGACAGACTGGCTTCAAGATATGGACAGGAAAATGGGACTTCAAAAACGTAAAATGTTGCCTTTTTCTTGTACAACGCTGGGTCGCATCCTACAGATCTGAATTTGGGAAATATTAAAATAATATTTTATTCTCCTAACACCACATCTGTTTTTCAGCCCATGAACCAGGGATTTATTCAGAATTTCAAGTTCTTCTATCGCGGTTTAGTTCTGAAACATGTTCTTTCAAAAATTGATAACGTTTCCTCCGCTTCACAACTTTCAAAATCCATTAACGTTTTGGAAGCTATCTATTTTATTAAAAACGCATGGGACAAGGTAATTCCAGATATCGTACAAAAATGCTTCGCCAAAGCAGGTTTTAAAAAATCTGTAGTTCAACAAGTTGACCTGATGGAATATCATGCAGAAGATGATCTCCCACTAGCAACCCTAGCAGAGTTTTGGGGGAACTTTAATGAAATTGAATCATCTGATCAATTGGATGAAGACTTTACAAATACGAATCGCACTTTATCAATTGAAGAGAAAGTAAATGAAAATGAAGAAGCCGGAATGAATATAGCGGCTACAGAAGTAAATCATACTTTAGATATAGTATCGTATGACAGTGACGAAGCGGAAAATGAAGATCGTGGTCCAATCAACTCTTACCCCAGTGCCTTAGAAGCCGTTGCAAGCCTAAAAAAGTTTTCAAAGAAAGATTTTGTTGCGTTTGAATGTTTAAAAACTCTAGCGCACCTGAACCGCTAGAAAACTTATTTTCGAAGAAATTGTCTTTGAGTGACAAAAAAGTGTGGAAAGACGTAATACACTGTTTTGTAGAATCATATCAACCATTAATTATCCAAAGCAACAAAACTCAACTATAACACAAATGATGAAAATGTTCAGTGCTGGCAACACTTTTCAAACAAAGCATCAATAAGTTAACCATAAGAAGCTCATACTCAAATCAACTTATCCTTTGAATTTCGTTCTCATCGCAGGATTTCATCGATAGTTTCAGCGGTTAAACGTTGTTTGAGGCTGCCATCCGAAAAATTTTCAAAGCTCGGAAAATTTAATAATTGATTCCATATTTTTATTGCAAATGCTTTGCATATGCATATGAGAACGTAATTCGAAGCATCTGTTGGTGCAATATTTACGGAAAAGGCTAATGCTGGTTAGCCGGTGTCAGCAGCAAAGCAAAATACATACCAAATCTGCTTCAAGTTAAGTTAAACCCAACCAGTAAATTTCGTTTCGATTGAATCACTGCGCTGGACGTTATACGGGTGAAATAATTTTAGGGTTACCACCCTCAAAACTTTTCAACTTTTTAAAGCGTTAATATTTGTTGTTAATTTTCATTGCAGGATCATTCCCATTTGGAAATCTAATGACAAATCGCTCAGTAAAGAATTTCAAAAAAACTACAAAAATGGTCATAGCTGGCAGCCATTTCATGATTTATGTACGAAATTCCTAAAACATTTGGTTCACATAAAGATTTATTGACTGCATGAACTTTGTTTTGATTTCATGCCTGGACCTGAAGTTATAGGGAAAAAAGCTTTATTGCACTGAGCAAGTTTGCAAGATTTGGGAGACAAAAATCACCATAGCTGACAACTCTGTTCTAATTTTTCAGCCAAATTTTCATCAAATGTTATTTTAAAGAAGATCCAAATATTGTGTGAATTTCGTTCAAATGTGATGGCTGAATCGGAAGTTATAGGCCAAAAACCGGTTTTTTTTCTCAGTGATTTTTCAAGATGGTACCACTGGCACAGGGTTGCCCGCATTTCAAAACCACTTCTATCAGACCTGGTCCTAGCTAATACCAACATGTTCTGTTAATTTCATTATGATCGGATAATCCGGTCGTCAGTTCTCGTGAACATAACTTTCGAGTGCTGACAATAGAGGTAATTTGGTGATGGGTTGCCGTTCTTGTGCAAATCGGATTTTTGGAAATTTCAATTTGACGTGATGGACAAAGGCTAAAATTTATCAATGAATTGAATTTTTCGTCAAAAATCAAAAATTTTTGAGAAAGTTCAATGATTTGAAAGTTTTTTTTTCAGCAGCCTGCCGTAGCTACAGGGTAACGCATACTACCTTGGAAATCCATGTGTGTTAAGTGTTGGTACACATCAATACGCTCTGCAAATTTCACGATGATCCAATATTTTTGTCAGAAGTAATGACAAATCAAAATTTGAAAAAAAATCCTTGCCTACTTTTAGGCACGCTGCACCCACACACGGATCAAAATTTCCAATTCTTTATTATAAGCAAGCTAAGGACATAATAAGTTTCCATTTCCAATCCTTTTTTAAGGAAAATGTACTTGGAAATATAGGAGTACCTCAAAAGTCACTAAAACGATCGCCGCCACCAAAAGGTTTAAGATATCTGAACTTCAGCAAATCATAGACCAACCTACTATATACATCTACGTCTTTCGAAAATTTTAGCTCAATCGGATCGGCCACTTCAGAGATTATCTCTACTAATCAATTTGCTGATATATATACATATATAAAAAAATATGAATTTTCGGCGAAGCGAGTTTCATACTAATTTTCTTCGAAAATTAGTAAAAAGTCTAGCGCATCAGAACCGCTAGAAAACTAATTTTCGAAGAAGTTGTCTTTGAGGGATTTAAAAATGTGTGAAGACGTTATATTCTTCTTTGTAATATCATATCAACCATTTGTTACTCAAAGGAACAAATATCATTTTCTGACAGCATTTCCTGTTACACAAATGATGAAAATGCTCAGTGCTGGCAACATTTATCTAACACAGCAGCAATAAGTCTACCACTACATGCTCGTACTTAATCAGCCTATCCTTTTAGCCCGTTCACACTAGACTCTAAATCAGGCGATTTCGATCAGCTGATCGCTTTCGAGCTAAATCAACTTAAATCTACCTGATTACCCATACATTTTTTTCGGCTTCCGACCGAGTTAATCAAGTAGATTTAGTTAGTAATCAAGTACAAATCAGGTACTACTGTGAATTTTTCCCGGCTGAATTGTTCTCAGAGCGTGCTTAATTCCATCCGTGAGAGGGAGAGTAGATTTCAACGAAATGTCATTCGAATTTCGTTCAAAAATAGCAAAAATTGGACAAAAAAGGAAAATGTGAGTTGTACAAAATGAAAAGAAAATGCTCTTGCATGTTTCTGCACCATTTTGAACAACTTTCATGAAAAAAAAATTGTACACACAAATTCGAATGACAGTTCGCTCTCTAAATCTCCTCATTCTAAATCACTTCGGGTAGTGTGAACGCTTACTTGATTAACGTGACAGATTCTAAATCTACCTGATTTAGAAGTGTAGTGTGAACGGCATATTTGAATTGCGTTTTCATCGAAGGATATCATCGAAAGTTTCAGCGATTAAACTATGTCTGGGGTTGCCATCTGAAAAATTTCCAAAACTCGGAAAATTTAAATGTCGGTTGCTTATTATATTGTAAATGCTTTGCTCATGAATACAAAATGGAAGCATCTGTTTGTGCAATATTTACGACCAGACAGCTGGCAATCATGTGCTAGCACCAGAGCTGCTTCACGTTGTGTTAAACCCACCCTATGAATTTAGTTTCGATTGAATCGCTGTGCTGTAATTTATAGGAGTGAATATAATTTTAGGGTTACCAACGTCTAAACTTTAGAAATTTTTGAAACGTGAATATTTGTTGTTAATTGTCATTGCAGGATCATTCCCATTTGGAAATTTTATGACAACATCGCTCGATAAAGATATAAAAATAAATTACGAAATTCATCATAGCTGGCAACCCTTTCACGATTTTTCAACGAAATTCTCAACGAATTCAAAACTAGATATGCAGCAAGATCCATTTATCACACGAATTTCGTTTTGATATCGTTACTGCATCGGAAGTTATAGGGAAAAAACCTTTATTGTCCTGAGCAAATTTACAATATTTAGGGAACAAAAATTACCATAGCTGGCGACGCTATACTAATTTTTCAACAAAATTTCTATGAAATTTATCCTAAAGTAAGGTTCATCTACTGCGTGAATTTTGCCGAAATCTGGTGGCTAAATCGGAAGCCATAGGCCAAAAATCAGTTTTTTTCTTAGGGATTTTTCCAAATGGCACCACTGCCACAAAATTGTCCGTATTGCAAAATCACTTCTACCAGACTTGGTCCTAATTAATACCAACATGTCCTGTGAATTTCATATTGATCGCATTAGCCGATCGTCAGTTCTTGTGAACAGAAGTTTTGAGTGCTGAAAATAGAGGTAATTTGATCACGGGTTGCCGCTTTTATTTACCGCGGAATTTTGAAAATATTTATTTGACTTGGTGGATAAAAGCCAAGATTTATCAATAATTTGAATTTATTTTCAAATATAAAAAAAATTTCGGGAAGGTCGATGATTTGAAGGATATTTTTTCAGGAGCCTGCTGTAGCTACAGAGTTGCCCACACCGTCTGTAATAAATTCTGGTTTTCATCAATACGCTCTGAAAATTTCACGATGATCCATTACTTTTCTTAGAAGTTATGACAAACCCAAATTTGAAAAAAAATTCTTGCCTACTTTTAGGCACTCAGCTCCTACACTAGGTTCCAAATTTCCAATTCTTTATCATAAACAAACTAAAAACATAATAAATTTTTATTCCTAATACTTTTTTTAACAAAAATTTACACTGCTTGGAAATATAGAAGCACCTGAAAGTTCACTAAAATGCCCGACGACGCCAAAAGGTTTAAGATATCTAAATTCTAGTAAGACATGGACCTACCTGTTATATACATCTATGTCCACCCAAAAATTTTACTTCAATCGGATCAGCCACTCCAGAGATTATCTCTCTTAATCATTTTGCTGATATATATATATATATATATATATATATATATATATATACATATATATATATATATATATCTATATATATATATATATATATATATATATATATATATATATATATATATATATGTATATATATATATAAATATATATATATATATATATATATATATATATATATATATATATATATATATATATATATACATATATATATATGTATATATATGCATATATTTATACATATATATATATATATATATATATATATATATATATATATATATATATATATATATACATATATATATTTGCATATATATATATATATATATATATATATATATATATATATATATATATATATATATATATATATATATATATATATATATATATATATATATATATATATATATATATATATATATAAATATATATATATATATATAAATATATATATATATGTGTATATATATATATATATATATATATATATATATATATATATATATATATATATATATATATATATATATATACATATATATATATATATATATATATATATGTATATATATATATATATATATATATATATATATATAATATATATATATATATATGTTTATAGATATATATATATATATATATATATATATATATATATATATATATATATATATATATATATATATAGATATATATATATATATATATATATATATATATATATATATATATATATATATATATATATATATATATATATTTATATAAAGAAATACGAATTTTCGGCGAAACGAGTTTAATATTAATAAATAAAAATACAAATACAAATTTATAAATAAAAGTAAGAGCACGTTAGTCGTTTAATTACGTTTGCTTTTAAATGACTTTATGTTAGATACTTTCTTATATACGGACACCTTCCATAGGTTAGGTTAGGTTAGTAAAGAGGGCTGCCGGGAAACGCGGCTTGCATTAGGCCACCAGTTTGGGCCCATTTGCCACCCTCCGCTGGCTATTTAGAGCTGCCAAGTGACCGCTTCGCCAAACTGGATCAGCTGACTCAGCGTGACGGTACTGGCCACCTCTGCTAACCCTTGAAAGTGGTATGCACCAAAAATTTTGAGGCGTTTATTATTTAGGGCCGGACAATCGCAGAGAGTATGCTCGATGGTGTCCTCTTTCATCTCGCACCTCTTGTATAAACTGCTGGATGTCAGTCCCATTCTCTTCGCATGAGATGCGGGAAAGCAGTGCCCTGTGAGCAAGCCGACCGTGGCTCTCAAGCAGTTTCTGCTGAGCCTGAGCAGTTTCCTGCTTTGGCTTGGATCAGATGATGGCCATAATGTCCTGGCCATCCTGCAGTCCAACCTGTTTTCCCATTCGGACTTTAGTTTGGCCCATATGGCGGCATCAAGTTTGTTTGTGGTGTCAGCGATTGACCGAGGTACAGTGATGCAGGGGCATTCGCTAGCTCCTGAACCTTTCCTCGCCAATTCATCAGCTTCTTCGTTGCCTATGACCCGACTATGCCCTGGCACCCACATAATCCGGATAGGAATATGCCTTGCCTTTTCATTGAGAGCCACTCTGCAAGCGTTAACAGTTTTTGAAGAACATCTGTAAGACGCAAGAGCGAGAATGGCTGCCCTACTGTCGACGCAAATGGTCATTGGTCTGGTTGATATTCCGCTAATGGACTCAACTGCCATGCGTATAGCATTTAATTCAGACTGAAAGACGGTAGCATGGTCCGACAGTCTACACCACAGGTTAAGGCTCAAATCCGTGGAAAACACGCCCGAGCCAACTCCTGTGTCCGTCTTTGACCCGTCCGTGTAAATCCAGGCACCCCCATCGGTGGTAGCTTCCTTTTTCTTCCAATCTATTCTTGTGGGTATCTTGACCTGGAAATTCCTGCCAAGATGTATTATTTTGCTCATGTGGTCCGTGTCTTCTGCAACGAGTCCAAATCTTTTGCGGCATTCTGTAAGAATACCGCTGTGGCCCCACTGATCTGAATCGTTCCACATGCCAGAACTTTCAGCGCGTATCGCCGCTAAGCTTGCGCTTCTAAAGATGAATCGATCTAGGGGCATGAGCCCCAAAATCATTTCCAACCCAGCCGATGGGGCGGTTCTGAAAGCGCCCGTAATACATATGCAAACTAATCTTTGCAGTGTTGTTAGCTCCTTGATATTAGTTTTACTCTCCGCCGCTTTCCTCCAACAGACCGCTCCATACACCAAAATCGGCCTGACTACACATGTGAATATGTAATAGGCCGCCCTAGGTTTAAGACCCCAGGTATTGGAGTAGGCGGACCAGCAAGCGAAAAATGCTGCGCGAGCCTTACCAATTCTGTGCTGCACGTTAGCCCCCAGTTCAGTTTCCTGTCTAGTTTAAGGCCCAAATACTTAACACTATCAGCAAGCTCCAATGTTATTCCGTTGAGGTTAGGCGTGGCAATAGCCGGTACCCTGTGTCTCCTTGTGAAGAGTACAAGTTCGGTTTTTGTCGGGTTTGCCCTAAGACCGACTTTTCTGGCCCAGATTTGGATATGGTCAAGCGCCGATTGCATAAGATCCGACAAAGTTTGTGGGAACGCACCCCTCACAAGTACCACAATGTCATTGGCATACGCCACCACCTCAAAGCCACTGGCCCTTAACTTCTCCAGTATTTCGTTGACTGTCAGGATCCAGAAAAGGGGATATATAATCCCTCCTTGTGGTGTTCCGGTTCCGACTAATCTTTCCGTTTTGGCCTCCAAAAAGGTAGCCTCAATCCGCCTGCTCTTGAGTAAGTCAGATGCCCAGGTCGCCAGGGTTTTATGCACTCCATATCGAATCAAGCCATCGATGATACTCACGACAGTGACATTATTGAAGGCCCCGTCAACGTCTAAGAAGGCTGCCAACGTGAATTCCTTCTGCCGTAAGGATTTTTCTATTGTACCGACAACTTTGTGTTATGCCGTATCTACTGATCTGCCCGCTAGATACGCGTGTTGATCAACACAGAGTCTCGCGACATCAATCGACCTTTCGATGTGCAGATCAACAAGCCTCTCAAGTGTTTTGAGTAGAAACGATGTTAAGCTGATTGGTCTTAAGTCCTTCACGTAATGATGATTCAACCTACCAAGTTTCGGAATGAAGACCACCCTAGCTTTTGTCCATTGCTCGGGTACTACCCCGAGGCGGAGGCATGCGGTAAAAAAACGCTGCAGAATGGGAATGATGGCCTTATCTGCTTTTGGAAGCATGATAGGTGATATCTCATCAATAGCTGTAGCTTTGTAAGGTCGGAATGTGCCAATAGGCCACTCAATCTTGACCTCGTCTACTACTTCCTTGATCAGCCGCTCAGACGCCCGGTGGGTTCCTCGAAGTACGTCACTACGCGGTGTCACGCAGGCTGATTCTGGAAAGTGAGTTTCCAGTAGCAAGTCCAGGCACTCTTTCGGGTCCTCCACCCAATCCCCGTTTTCCCTTCGCAAAAGCATAGGTACGCCGGGGGTTACGCTTAGGACCTTCCTGATTCTGGCAGCCTCTGAACCTCCTTCAATGTTCTCACAAAATTCCCTCCATGAGTCGCGCTTGGCTTGTCTAATCTTCTTTTTGAAAAGCGACAGCTCTTGTTTGTAACGATCCCAGTCAGCTACGTTTCCGGAACGCCTTGCGGTATTAAACGCCCTTCGTGTGTGACCTCTAGCCTCTGTGAGTTCGCCATTCCACCATAAGGTAGCGTTCTTCTTTACGGACTTTTCTGGACACACGTCTTTGAAATCTGGCACTAAGATTTACGTTAATCGGTTCACCTGCTCGTTAAGTCGTCCTGGACTCGTCAGATCCAGATCATCTAGTGCCCTGAGGTGTCTATTTGTTTTCCTTGAGTAAACTTCCCATTGTGTAATATCAATTAACTTAGCCCTGTTCCTAGTTATAAATGTAGGTTTGTTACCTATGTTGAGGATGTTGAGGTTGGTTGACGTTAAAAATTATAGCAAACACCTACCTCTCTCGTTTATGTTGGTGCTTCCCAATATTTCGTGGTGAGCATTTGCGTCACAGCTGATAATAGCATTCGTTGTCCAGTTGTGATGGGATCCATGTCGTATGGTAGATAGACGACCGATAACAGGCACCACTTCGTACCGCTACCAGCGATCCTCCTCTCCACACACACTGTGGTTGTATCCCCATCACAAAGCTGCGGAATATAGATAGCTTTCACCTCTTTTTTGGCGAGAATACAAGCCCTTGTCTTAAACAAGATTGGTTCGTTAGTTTAACAGCCTGGAATAACTTTCAGATCAGGGTTCTGTCTTTTTAACAGAGACAGAGCCTCCGAAGCGTTCGAGTGGGGCACCGCCACCTTTGCTGTAATCAGTTTAAGCGCGGATGTCTCCTTCACTACGTCCAAACCTGGCCTTTCCGTCGAGAAGACGTCACTACAGGTCACCGCAATGTGGCCGCGAACAATGTTACAGCCTTCAAAGCGAGGTGACCCTTCTTCCGTTGACATGGCAAACTTGAGGAGTTCCTCGGTGATCCGTTTAAGAATCACCTTGGCCACGTCATCCTCGAGTCTCCATTCCAGGGGTTCCTGCTTGTCAACGACGGCAAGCTTAAGGTGACTAGCCGCTACGTCCCTAAAGGAACGAACTGTCGTCTCCTGTCGTGACCTCTTCGTCAATTTACCTTTCGGCAAGGTTAACTCCTCTGAGCGTTGACGTTTACTTGCAGCCGCTGCAGCAGATTTCACTTGGGCAACCTCGGGTTTCCCTTTGGATTCCAGCGTCACCGTACTCCTGGCCGCTCGTTTTGCCTCTCTCTTTCTGAAGCGTTGGGCATTCCGCTTTCGCCCTTTGGTGGGATCAGCTGCCGCCACCTTCATAGTGAACTGCAGATCCTCCAGTCTTGGTTACAGCTCTGCCGAGTGGCTTAGCCGCCGCTTCCTTCCCGGTGACCTGCGAGTCTTTCAGCTTGCCGCCTCCATTCTTGGTCACAGCTCTGCTAGAAGCCGACTCAACCGCCGCTTCCGTTCAACTGGCCAGTGGTTCTCCAGACCTTCCGCCAGACTGCTGAGTGACTGCTCTGCTGAGGGGTACCGCTACGTCCATCGGACTCACAGTAGATCCCGGAGCAGGTTCCCCATCTAGCTTCAGGGCCCGTAATCTTTCGATCGCCTGACCCTGAGCCGTTTCGCCTCCCGACGTTGGTGATCGTGTCACCTTTGAACTCCTTTTGAAGGGGTCCTTTTCTGGTGACTTCCTTCCAGTAGTACTGGCGGGAAGTTTGATTTTTTTGAAGTCTTTATTTTGATCCACAGATTATATTAGATAGTTTCAGGTTTGGGTTTCGCGTTCTCGGACCACAGCCGAGGCAATTGCCAGCGATTTTGCCTCCCGCTACACCCCGCCCCCATAGGAACAACGTATTGCTCCGACCGTCCTTCCCCCTCTTCGGATCGCGAGGCAGACTCCCCCACGACCATTCGAGGGTTCTGTAGGCTTTCACAGTACGCTGAACCTGCGAACCTTGCTGCCGAGGCAACCAAGGTGTCTCCCCTAGTCTAACAGTTCGCTACTCTGTAGACCGCGGTTCGCCAGGTTCCAGAACCGGGCAAAGTGAAGTGTTGGATCCAGAGCCCCGCAGATGAACCTTCACCTCAGTCACCAGCCCAGACCTGTCCCCAGGCCTCTGTGTCACCCCTGCGGAGAGAAACAAGGGCACCCCTCTGCCGGTTACGGGTGAGGCTTCCGTTTACACAGCCCATACAGCTGGCTGCTGTACGGGCGTGCGGCAGAACCAAAATTTTTTACGGGAGAAGGATTTCTCACCAACCTTAATTAGAAGGGACTGCCCTCCGGATTGAAGAACGCCCCTGCTGTCTTTCAGAGGTTTATTAATGAAATATTTCTGGATTTGATTGGAAGTAGAAAAATTTTGATGTACATGGATGATATTATGCTGGCTACTAAGACTATAGAAGATAATTTTGAGCTGCTGACGACGGTCCTTGAGAAAATTAAGTATCGGAGTCTTGAGATGAATATAAACAAATGCCGAATTGGGCACACTAAAGTAGACTTCTTGGGATATCAAATAACTGCAGAAGAAATTGCTCCCAGTAAGGCATATTTAGATGCTATAAAGAAGCTGCGTGTGCCAACCAGCGTGCGGGAAGTCCAATCTGCCTTAGGATTGTTTTCCTACTTTAAACGATTCGTACCTAATTTCTCGCGAATAGCGAAACCCCTGCAGAACTTATTGCGTAAGGTTGCCCGATTTGAATTCTTCGAAGCCTGCTGTATCGCCTTTACGAATTTGAAGAAATTGTTGATGGAGTCTCCCGTATTGGCCATTTATAGCCCAATCTATGAAACTGAGCTACAGACTGACGCCAGCTCTATCGGTTTCGGAGCCATTTTGGTGCAGAGGCAGCCTGATGAACGTTTCCACCCTGTGGCGTATTATTCTAGAACAGCAACTGGAGCCGAATCACAGTATCATAGTTTTGAGCTGGAGACGTTGGCTATCATTTATACCCTACGCCGATTCAGGGTAAACTTTGAGGGAATACGCCTTCAAATTCTTACGGACTGTAATTTCTTAACCCAAAATCTTGTGAAAAAACAAATCAATCCAAGGATTGCTCGTTGGGCGTTCGAGTTAGAAAACTACGACTATTCCATTCAACATCGAAGAGGAACCAGTATGCCCCACGTAGATGCCCTTAGTAGAGCGCCCATTATCGCTGCTATCACTGAGGAAGAGATCGACTATGGTTTGCAACTAGTGCAGGCTCAAGATACTGCTGTCAAACTAATCAAAGGCAAACTTCAGACCTCCTCTGAGGAAAATTACGAATTGATAGATGGTTTGGTCTTCAGAAAAAACCCTGGTGAATGTCCTTTAATGTATGTGTCAGTAGCCATGGAAAATAATATTATTAGGTAGTCTCATGAGTTAGTCGAACATCAGGGTATCGAGAAAACATGGCATAAAATAAAATGTAGGTATTGGTTTCCAGGAAGCCATAAGAAGACCGAAGAATTTATCCAAAATTGCGTCTCGTTGATAATGTACGCACCAGTTGCCAGTACCTCTGAACGGAATTTGCACAATCTTCCTAAGAAACCATTGCCATTCGATACGTTACACATTGATCACTTTGGTCCACTGCCGTCTCTGCAATCTAAAAGGAAACACATACTAGTAGTAGTTGATGCTTTTACCAAGTAAGTCAAATTATATCCGACGAAAAGTACCAGCTCTAAAGAAGTCGTGTCACGGTCGGAGCCTATAGATATCATGCGCGAACCGATGGTTTCAAAATCAAAAAAAAAAATATACCCTCCACCAATCTTCGAAAGGAAGGATGGTAGAGGGTAGTTAGGTGCCAAGTTACAACTCACTGGGTCCAGCTAATAGTATAAGTGTCCGGGCCGTAGCGTAGAGAAAAGGGTGACCCGCGTAGATGATTCTTCGACGCAGGACGGCGAATTGCAGGACAAACTAGAAGAACCGACAAACGCGAAAAAAAACACCCGACCGCCGCAAGGGTTAGTAAAGGGGGCTCGCGAACAGTATGCGCACGTCAGGCGGAACCGACTTAATCGATGCCAGTTTCTGGCCTACCGCGAGAAGTAAATGTAATTACAAGGCACAACATAGCACGTACTTACTGTGGACCCCAGATTTCTCCTTTCGAATGTTCCTGATCGTATCTGAAAGCGATAAATCCTCAATGACGATGATTTGTGCAACCGGTGTAAGGATTCCATGGATGCGATTCAAATATTCTCCAGATCGCTGATGCAGAGTTATTCCCATATATTTCAAGATGCTGAGTGAGTTTAAATTGAAATCTATCGCCGTGTTTTATTACTCACGTTTGATCAAAGACGTCAAGTCGACCGCAACCTACGATAACAATAGAGTGTGAAATGACGGTTCGATCAATAGTTGTACTAAAGGGCAGTACAAAAGTGGTACCAAAGTATTGGACTGAATTTCCAAATAATGAATTTCTAAAGTTTAGCGGGAACAGAGAATTGAAATGAAAAATGGATAAGTGGGTTCTTTTTGAATTTGGCTCGGTAAGGAGTCGGTCGGTGTTGAAGATTTTTAGAGATAATTTTGGATATTTTTTTCTATTCTTGGTACGTGTTGGTGATCGAAGTGGACTGTGGAGGTAAAAGTAGTATCATCGAAGAGATCTGGTAAATGCAAGACGGAATAAGGAGCTACGAATTCTAAGGAGCCTGTTACTGGGACGGATTATTGCTTTTCTGTGACTGGAGGGTAATCGGTGGACCGAAGTGCGTGATCATAACTCATCGTCAAGCGAAAAAGGCCCCAGCGCGGGATTTTCATCAGCTCAACACGAGAATCAGCAGCGCAATTTTTATTAGCAATTCTATATATTCATTTAAACGTTAAGCTGAATAATACGCTCGTCCTAATGGAATATGTGATGTTTGACTAACGCGGTGCAGACCAGGAAAAAATAAAGTGTTATTTATAAGTCACCCTACCAGCAGTGGTAGAACTGCTCAATCGTGTCCGTAATAGCTAAGTGAATTCAAATAAAGTGTGTATTTGTGAGTAAAAACTTTGGCATCATCTCGGAACTTCGATTTTCGCAGCGTGATCGCGAAGCATTCGTTTGATTGGATCTTTCTTTCCCCCTTGACATCGGGGAGACTGTCGTCACCTTCTCACTTTGGGACGACAGGCGCGACTAACGAGATACTTGTCGTACTCGAATAAAAAAAGATAATTTACTTGATATTAACTACTTTATTTGCCGTTTCAAGAATACTGCACAATTATACATTTCAGTGATCTATTTATTGGTTTAAAATGCTGCGTAATTAACTCGTGCCGACATCGTGCGATTTGTGAATTGCTTGCTTCGCTGAACTTGCAAATCGATGTCGACACGTTTTAATTACACATGATTTAGCTAAATTCAATTTGGATACAATGCCATATGATACTACATATAATTCAACATGCTTAATTCAATAGTATGATATGAAGTGTGTACGTAACTCCTCCCCCCTTAAGAGTGAAGCGATGGCCAAAGGAGATTGCTTCCTGTTCCCGCAGTTATGGTATCATCATGAGGTCTCGAGATCTGGAAGACCGTCTTCCTTCGTTTGACGAGATAGATGAGAATTACGCTGATGCTCAGTCCCAAGATTGTCATCGTGGACCAAGTGACGTAGTTATGCTTTTCTGTAATTACTTCCAAAGAGTTTATTGATAATCTATTTTTTGATTGTTGTAAATTTAGTTTTGGCAGGCTTAATTTCTTGGATGCGATGTGTTGAACATTTTCAGGAATTATAGGATAAATGTGTATTTTTTCCAAGAAAATGTTAGGGTTATCTTGATAATGAATGCCGTTAATTTCGATCGTGCAATTATGATACCGGATTAGAACTGTTCCTTGTAGGAATTGGACGTTGTTTCCACAATCAGATCTGAGCCTTGTCTTGGGTGCATTAACCATTAAAATATGATTAGGTTCTGGCTGGGTTATAGAGTGTACTTCTTCTATGCCTTCAACAGTGCATCGAGCAGGAACATTAAGGAGTAAATTTCCAATACAGGAGTCGTTAACGCTTTCTTGTCAAAAGGATTCCTTGCAGTAGTAGGCTTCCTCGATTTTGTTACAGGGTTTGTCGAAATATTGAATACGAGTACTTTGAGGGTTAAGGAGTATGTATGGACTGGTATTAATTTGTTGTGTTTTATTAAATGGCAATGGGATTATGTGGAATAAGGAAAATGTTTGATTGGAAAGAATTGGAATTCTTACATTGAGAATTAAATTTGAATTATTATAATATGCTTGGATTTCTAAAAGTTCATAAATGTGCTCATCGGATATTAAATTTATCGATTGATTGTGTAATACATCGTATATTTCACTGAGTTCACTAGGATTTAAAATTTGTTTTGGTACAATATTTATTCTTGATAGTAAAATTGTCTCGGCTACATTTGAAATATGGTTTGTTAAAAGATCTATATTGAAATTAATTTGATTTAAATACTGTGCATGCAGAAGTGTGTCTCGGTTAGTTCGTATCTGGTTTTGGTAGTTATTTAGATAATTTTGAATAGTTTCCGTTTCATTATTTATGTGATCGGTGATTGCTTGGAATCTTTGCATCATATCCGAATTAATCCTTGCCTGAACAGATATTTCTTTTACAATGTGATCTTTATCGGAAGAGAATTGTTCGATTTGGCTATTTATGGTTTTTTCGTCATTGGCGTCCATGTTCCCTGTAATAGTTTTGATATGTGTACCCAATCCGTTAACCAATCCCCTCCTATTTCTGACTCTAGGGATCAATGAAATGTATTTGCTATTTAGTTCATTAAGTTTGAATTGCATGACTCTAATGGATCCTTGCAGATAACTTATGTTCTTTAGAGTGTTTAAGGTGTCCGTGAGTTTGTCGATATTTTGCTTGTAGTCGTCGAGTCTTATAATGTGTATAAGGTTCCTGTACATACTAATTGTCTTGGCTTTCCCTAATTGCAGTGGGAGTATCGCTTGGTTGTCCACTAATTGGTGTGTGTCCATAATCTGTCCGTGTGTCAGCCAAAGTCTGCAAGGGAGATAATGTTCTCATTAGTTGACTGGTGTTACTTTGGGTTTCTAGGCTATGTTGGTATATCCGTCTCCTCTTAATTCTTGCCTTGTGGAGCTTTTGGTTTTTTTGGAGTGATTATTGTAACTCGATTATTTTTTCGGACTTTGTGCTGTGTGAGCCTAGGAGTGATTTTATTTCTTCTACATTCTTTTCTAAACATAAGTTCGTTTTCTTTTAAGCTTGGAGCATCTTCACGGTTAGCGTTTAATTTATTTAAATTTTTATTTATTAGTTCTTCTATTTGGTTCTTAATTTTTGGGTATATTTGGGATCTGAAAGTGTTTAAATTTTCAAGGTACTCATGCTCATTATTATGTGTGAATGTTTTATCAAAGATGTGGGTCCTGCCGGTAAACATTTCATATGGAGTGTGTTTAGTGGTAGAATGGATGGCATTGTTGTACGTGATAAGTGCTTCGCTTAGGATATCATTATGATCAGCTTCTAGTTTTTCCTTTTTCCTTTTATCGACTGTAATTCAATATGCTTCAGTAAAGGTGGAATGAAACCTCTCTATATGAGCGTTACTACTAGTTTGCTTGAAGGATGTATAGTGTACTGAAATTCCATATTGTTTACAGAAATCTTGGAATATTAATTCTGTCATTTCCGTCCCTTGGTCTGCTGTTAATTGTTTAGGTGTGCCGTGTAGGCTAAAGAAATGTCTCAATGACTTTATAATATTTAGACTATTTTTAGCTTGCAAGGTAAAAGCAGCTGCGAATTTGGAGAATCTGTCAATTATGGTTAGGATTGGATGACCGTTAATCTTGTAAATGATTATGCATATATGATCGAGAGGTTGCCTTGGGTTTTCCGACTGTTGGAACTTTATCTTTGGAGGATTCCTATCATATTTTAAGGTTTGGCAGGTTTTACAGTTATTTACGATCTTCGTGATTTTTGTTTTCATGTATGGGAAGAAATAGGTTCTTTTGAGGTGCAATAAGGTTTCAGTGATACCTCTGTGGTTGTTATTGTTATGATAGTCTTTGATGATCTTATCTTGTTCATCTTCCTCGGTAACATCTGATACGAAATCACAACGGATTATTTTAAAAAGTTTCGAGTTCGAGAAATATTTAGAATAAAACGTTTGGACTATTTTGAATGTCTCATTATCGGTAAAGATCGCGGATAATTTATTTGGTGCAAGGTATTCCTTAAATATTTTAACTAAACTTTCCTCTGTGTAACTGGGCAGACGAAATGTTCTACGTTGTTTATTTCGAAAAATGGTTTCCAAGGTGTGGGGAGGCCTTTTATCTGTTTTTTCAAGAATTATCTGAAGGTTGAATTCATTAAGTGGACGTTCGGATATGGGTATTCCATCATTTAGGTTTTCGTGAGCAGAGTGAACAGTGGAGTCCCCGTCATCGGGAGTTAATGTTGCCTGTGTTTCATTTGTGTTGATATCTATTTCATTTACTGATTCTTCCGGTTTGATTCTGCTAAGGGCATCCGCGTTTAAGTTTTGAATTCCCTTTTTGTGTATGATTTTATAATCGAATTCTTCCAATCTAAGTCTCCACCGAACTAACTTAGAATTAGGATCCTTAAGGCTCATTAACCAGGTTAACGGTTTGTGGTCTGTGATGATGAGGAATTTCCGACCAAACATATAAGGTCTGAAGTATTTGGTGGCCCAAACGATAGCCAGCAGTTCTTTCTCAACTGTTGAATAGTTGATCTCGGAATCCGTTAAGGTCCTGCTAGCATAGCATACAGGAAGATCTTGACCAATAGGTCCCTGTGATAAAACAGCGCCTAATGCATAATTACTGGCGTCTGTTGTCAGAATAAAAGGCTTATTAAAATCCGGGTATTGGAGTATTGGATCATTCATTAGTAAATTTTTGCAAGTGTTGAAGGCATTTAGGTATCGATTGTTTATTTCAATTTTCTTGTCCTTTTTCAGACATTCTGTTAGAGGTTTTGTGAGTCGTGCAAAGTCTTTGATAAATTTCCTATAGTACCCTAGTAGTCCCAGAAAGGCTTTAATTGCTTTCGTAGTCTTAGGTATTGGAAAGTGTTTTATAGCTCTAATTTTGTCAGGATTGGGCTTGATTCCTTGTGTGGTTACCACATGACCAAGGAACGCTATTTCTTTACGTAGAAATTCACATTTATCAAGTTGCACTTTAAGGTTCGCATTTCGAAATTTGTGGAAAACTTTCCTGAGGTTTTCGCCATGTTCTTGGAGAGACGTAGAATAGATTATAATGTCGTCCAAATAGACGAGACAGATTGTTCCTGGCAAATCTTGGAGGACATTGTCCATAACTCTTTGAAATGTGGAAAGGGCATTTTTCAGCCCAAAAGGCATCCGGACATACTCGTAATGCTCACCATCTACTGTGAAGGCTGTTTTTTTTTTATGTCCACTGGATCCATCTCTATTTGATGGAAGCCACTAGCCAGATCTAAAGTGGTAAAGTACATGCATTTACCAAGTTTATCGAGTATTTCCGTAATGTTTGGAAGGGGGTAGCGAACGCTAATTGTTTTTTCATTCAACTTGCGGTAGTCTATCACAAGCCTCCATTTTTGCTTTCCGCTTGAATCTAACTTTTTAGGTACAATCCAAACTGGAGAGCTACAGGGAGAGTAGCTTGGACGGATTATGCCTTGTTGAAGCATATCATTGATTTGCTTACGGATCTCATCTTTGAGAGCAAAAGGATACCTATAAGATTTTGTATACACAGGTATATCACCTGTAGTCTTGATACGGTGTTTCACTTGGTTTGTGAATGATAGTGTATGTCCTTCATGAAAAAATATGTCATCGTACTCTCGACAAATGTGAAATAACATATTCTTCTCTTCTGTATTCAGATGAGAAGTGCGATATCCTGTGTAGTCGTTTCCGGAGGAGTGGTTTGGAATGTGAAATTGTTAACTTCTATATAGTTTTTACAGAGTGGTTCTACTTTCAATGGTTGCTCTAATAGTACAACCTGATCGCAATCAGTTAAGTTGGTCACTTCAACCAAACCGTACCAGTTCTTGGTGTGGTAAATTCCTTCGGCAATATAAATACCCTCCTTAACTATTGTACGCCTTAGATAAATATCACCATCCTTAATGTCAACGAGTATTTTAGCTATTATTTTAGACCTACGAGGAATTATTAGTTTTCCTGACGAAAGGTTTGGTTTAAAATGTATTGGCAAGATATAACCTTTTATTACCAAAGTCTTATTTGCAAGGTCTACAGAAGCTCCTAGGGAGGTCAGTACGTCTAGTCCTAAAAGTCCGTCGAAATATTTATGGAACTTGAATATCAAAAATGTGTTTTCGTCCGGTTTTCAATGAAATTAGGCAATTTAACTTGTTTTGGCAATTTATGTTCAACAAGGATTGTACTGATTGTTACTGGTTCTATATCTTCCAGATCATCTGGGTGAATGTATTCTGGGCTGATGAATGAAGCAGAGGCTCCAGTATCAATTAGAAATTTTAATGGACGTCCAAAAGGTGATGAAATGTTTATATAGGGAAAGTCGTTACCGTGTTTGTTGATGTCTATGTATCCTGTTGGTCGGTCGAGGCATCTGTGGTAAAATTTGTGGTGTCGTCAATTTGAATTTCTTGGTCGGTTGGAGTAGCACTGTCATCTTTTGTCTCCTCATTGTTTTAATATTGTTCCAAATAAGCTTGATAAGCTGTTTGGTCGAGGTAAGGCGGCATGTATGCAAATTCTTCGTAGGTTGTGTTGTCAGTATCAATGTTGTGTAGTTCTTCTACTATGTACTTAGGGTAATTTGTTTGTTGAGCCTGTTGGTTCATTGGACGGTTTCGTAAAAACGTGTTCCCCGAACTAATTTCCATTGGCTCTGGTTTTGAAGGATGCGACTCTTTCCCAAAAACGTTTTGATTTTGGTTGAGAAACGGTCTCCCAAACGTATTATATTGCTGATTGGGATTTGGAAATTGTTTCCCAAATGTATTAAAACGTTGATTAGGATTTAGAAATTGTCGCCCAAAGGTATTAAAATTTTGATTTTGAGCGAAATGGTTATTTCGTTGGAAGATCGCTGGTGCGTATTGTGTATGCACGTTTGGTGGTTTAAATTGGAAGTTGCCAAAAGATGGTCTTGGTGAGAAATTAGGGAAACTGTTCAGAAATGGTTTTGGTTGTGTTAGAAAGAAATTATTGCCTGATGGTTTAGGCTGTGGACGAGTAGTAGTTATCTTGGGCTGTGGTCGATTGTCCGATCGCATATAAGATATATTCTGCTCTTTGATGCAAAACGAAAGAGCTGTAGTCAACGTTTCCGGTCGCATACCTCGGATAATAGACCCTAATGGTTCTCGTAACCCAGTTAAAAAAGTATTAAGGCACATCTCCGCAAACAATGTTTTCTTTGCTTCGATCACATTTGAGTCATTCTCATGGATCAAAATGTTATTATACATTCTGGCTTGAATTTCAACAATTTCCCCATAAAATTTTTCGACTGATTTGTCACTTTGCTTTAACATATGCAAGTCACGTATTAATGACGTTTCAGTCCTTTTATCGGCATAATGGAGAATTAAATTACTTTTTATATTCTCCCATATCAGAGGGGTCCCGAACATATTCAGCACTTCGTTCGCTTCTCCCTCGATTTTGTTGCGGATGGCTCGCAAAATTATTCTTGAGTAAAGAGTGCCATCTATTTTTCTGATGAAAGAGAGAATTTCCTCTACGTTATTGAGGAATTCATGGAGTAGCCGAGGATTGCCGTCAAATCTTGGCAAATCTTTTACAGCGTCAGGGATTCGCAAAGAACCAAAAATATCTGCAGGAACTACCGCATATGGCTGTTGATTTAGTGCCATCATATTGGTTTTCGCAGTTGCACTATGCAGGCAAGGAAACTCGTCAGATGAGACTGACTAAAAATCTGGAGTCTCTTGAATTGTGTCGAGGCTAAAAGCCTTGCGTACTCGCGTTGTATATGGACAAAAAAAGTTTCGCGATTTCCTATACGGGCTTGACATTAATTTACTCCGGCACACTTTCACTGCACTTTCACTACACTTCACAATAGCTAGTAATGTATATATATATATATATATATATATATATATATATATATATATATATATATATATATATATATATATATATATATATATATATATATATATATATAGATATATAAATATATATATATATATATATATATATATATATATATATATATATATATATATATATATATATATATATATATATATATATAGTAGTATTTATTTTATTACATTATCATTAATAATAGTATAGTTTTCAATAGTATTTAATAATATTTAATATATTTTCAATTTTGTATACTTTAATAATAAATTTCAATAATGATTTAAATATATTTCACTGATTTGAATGATTTTGTAAACTACAAAAATTTTAATAATGATTTAAATATTATGTGATTAAGATAAATGTTTAATATAATTTCTTTTTGCAAAGGAAAAAAAATTTAGTGAAAAATGAATTCCAATTGAGGATGGGAGGGAGTATTCTCTTTTCGACTTACGTTTCCATTAATAATGCTAACAAAAGCATTTTCCGCTGTAAAGGATAGAAATCCACCGGTGATTCTCCTGGTTCAAGGTTAACAGCTCCCTTTTGCACTAGCGATTTACTCTCGTTGTCGCACACAAATTACTTTCCCGATATACCGTCGAGGATAACTTGTAGAGCTTTCGCGATATTCCTTCGCGGATTTTATTCTATCACCAGGATACAAAGAGACCGTCAGCGTATCCTACCGACTGCGCCACTAACGAGATACTTGTCGTTCCCGAATAAAAAAAAGATAATTTACTTGATATTAACTACTTTATTTGCCGTTTCAAGAATACTGCACAATTATACATTTCAGTGATCTATTTATTGGTTTAGAAAGCTGCGTAATTAACTCGTGCCGACATCGTGCGATTTGTGAATTGCTTGCTTTGCTGAACTTGCAAATCGATGTCGACACGTTTTAATTTTACATGATTGAGCTAAATTCAATTTGGATACAATGCCATATGATACTACATATAATTCAACATGCTTAATTCAATAGTATGATATGAAGTGTGTACGTAACTCGCGCGATAAATTCCGGCAAAGAAGCGAGTGGTGCCTACCCACCCCCTTTCTTCGCGAGCGGAGGCCGCCCGGAATTTATACTTCTGGTCTTGTCGAGGACCCTAGTTCCGTTGATCGCTTTGTCGGAAATCTCATTGTAACAAATTGGCGCCCAACGTGGGGCCTAATAACGGTGTAACGGGAAGTAAAGGTTTAGAAAAATTTTAGCTTTACAGTCCCAAATTGTGGGAAGGTCTTAAAAAATCCAAAAAACGTTTGGATATATGTGCTGCGAGGATTGATTTGATACATTATTAACAATACATTATTAATATATTTTGTAGGCCAAATAGTCAAGCAGATTTCTAGTTGAAAAATTTTAAAATTGACTTGTATTTATTCCTTGAGTTTGAATATATCGAGGTATCTATTGTTTTCAGGTTTGAATTCTGCAACAGAGTGAAAATGCAGGGTGAATGAAGTGTGAGAAGTGTGTAAAGTGAGGGTAAAGTGTAATTTAGGAGTGTGTGTGAAAATTTTTAGGTTTAGCGGCAGGGGCCATATAGTGGACGGTAGTACGTGACGAAAGCCGTCGTGGAGGAAATTTTTCTGCGGTTACAATCTGGGGCCTATCGTAGGGAATAGTATAAATAATTTAGCGTGAATTTGTGTGTAGAAGTTTAGTCTTAAAGCAAATCGTGATGAAAATTCTAGTTGATCGACTGAGCAAGGACGAGTTCATATATGAGCTTGCCATCCGTGGATTCCCAGCGGATAATGTGGAGGGCATGCGAAAGACGTTAAGGGCAACCCTGAAGGCAGAATCAGCGCTAGATACCTCATACGTGGAGGCAGCGTACCCGTTCGAATATGAGACGGATCATGCGGAGCTTATAGCGAAATCGGCGGAGGTTGAAGAGTTGGTGGCTAAGGTATCGGGAGACAGGATCGCGTCTGAGTATCTGAAGATTCGTGTCAAGGTGGAGTTTGCTTTTCGTCGTTTGGGACGTATGCGGGCCACGACGCCGGAACAGATAGAGGCAATCAAGAAACTCAGGAATCGGTTCATCATTGCAATGGGGACCCTTGTTTCTAAGACGGAGGAAGGGAGTGACGACGAACAAGGTCTTGAGGAGGACAGTCCGATCACGGTGGTGCGACAGGAAACAAGAGTACCTAGTCTTGCAGAGGTAGCAAAATGGGGTCTGAAGTTTAGCGGAGATGCGTCAGGGTCCGTGAACGCTTTCCTAGAACGAGTTGAGGAGCTACGGCCAGCGAGGGGACTCACAAAGCCCCAATTATTCAGAGCCGCTGTTGACTTATTCGACTTCTGCGCCTTGATATGGTTTCGGGCTAACCGAAACTTAGTTGCGTCTTGGGATGAAGTCTCAAGGCAGAATTCCTACCATTCGATTACGAAGACAGCCTTTGGGAGGAGATTCGCAAACGCACGCAGGAAGAAAATGAATCAATTGGGCTATACGTTGCTATAATGGAGCGTCTGTTCAGTCACTTGAAGACGGACTGTTGAGAGGAGAAGAAATTACGTGTTCTGCGACGTAATATATCACCTTTTTACCAGCAGTAGTTATGTTTGACACCAGTGACCTTGATTGCAGAACTAGTGAAATTGGGTCGAACTCTGGACGCTACGAGGGCATCAGTAGCAGCGTTCGTGCCTCCGAGCACACGGTCTAGGCGTTGTCTGGAGCCCGATCTGGCATATGTCGGCACAGGTAACGTGGACCCGGTAGCGTCACTGACAACACTGCATCGTATACTCTGCTGGAACTGCAAGCGGGAAGGGCATATGTCGAGGGACTGTCGTGAGCCTCGTCGTTGTTTTGGGTGTGGGCGTCAAGGAGTCGTGAGCTCTTCCTGTCCCGATTGCCGCAGGGTGAGCCGGGGCCAAGAGTCGAGGGCTGGATCAAGCGTGGAAACTTCGGGAAACGACCGACGTGCTCGTTAGGCGGTCGAGCGAGCACCGGGCAGAGGCCGCAGCAAGAAACATGACAGCCGGTGGTAGAGTACGCGCTGGTCAGAAGTATCCAAGATAACCGTCCGCACGTACGGGTGGAGATTGAGGGCATTGCTATGGATGGTCTTCTAGATTTGGGAGCAAGTAGAACAATAGTCGGTGGGAAGGGTTGGACTCAATTAGAAGCAACTGGGGCGACTTTGGGTCGAGAAGGATTTGGAAAAGTTCGACTGGCGAATGGGATGACTTACGTCGTGGCTGGTGAGGCACGGTTGAAATTTTCTTTGAATAATCGTTAGTATTGGTTGAAGACATTGATCGTACCATCGATACCTCACGAAGTAATATTAGGGGTAGACTTCTGACAGAAGTTTGGTGTGTTATTAGATATGAAAGGTTAGCAGTGGAGCTTTGTCGCGGCTGCGGAGCTGGATAGCGGGTGAGCACTGTGCGGTCGGTCGCAATTAACGGATAAGGAAACCAAGGTCTTAACGGATATGTTGGAAGAGCAGATTAGTTTAATGGGAGACGGTCTGGGTTGCGCAAAGTCCGTGGAGCACGTAATTAAGACCACGGCATCACCTATAAAGCAAAGGTATTATCCGGTATCGCCGGCAGTTCAGAGGCAGATCGACGAAGAGTTGGACGAAATGCTAAGAAATGGAGTGGTCGAAGCATTATCGAGTCCCTGGTCATCTCCCATACTGCTCGTTCGCAAGAAAGACGGATCGTATCGATTCTGCGTAGACTTTCGCAAATTAAATGCTGTGTCAGAGAAGGATGCATATCCATTACCATACACATCGACCACCTTAGAGAAATTGCGTAACGCCAAGTTTTCGTTGACGCTGGATGTCAAGTCAACGTACTGGCAAGTTCCGATGGCTGAAGGATCCCGGCAGTACATAGCATTCACCGTGCCCGGTAGAGGATTATTTCATTTTCTGAGAATGCCACTCGGCTTTCATAATTCTGGTGCGACGTGGCAGCGCCTTATCGGCACCGTTTTGGGTCCGCAACTGGAACCATTTGTATATACCTATCTGAATGATATAATTATAGTGACAGAAACGTTTTATTGGCACATGGAGGTTCTTCAAGAGGTTTTTGTCAGATTAAGAGAGGCGGGCTTACGCGTGTCGCGAGAGAAATGCCAGTTTTGCCGGTCCCAGCTCAAATATTTAGGGTACCTGGTGGACGGGGAGGGACTTAGCTTAAATCCAGAGAAAGTTCAGGCTATCAGAGAGTTTCCGCGGCCCACGACGGTGAAGCAAGTCAGAAGACTGCTTGGTATGGTGTCGTGGTACCGGAAATTCATCATGGGTCACGCGACGATGGTAGCTCCTCTTAGTGACCTGTTGAAGAAGGGTCGTAGATTTATCTGGTCGGAAGAGTGCGAGCAAGCTTTCACGTCCTGCAAACAGAAACTATCAACAGCGCCAGTGTTAGCATGTCCAGATTTTGACCTGCCGTTCAAGGTGCAGACGGACGCATCAGACATAGGCATCGAAGCGGTGTTGATTCAGGCGCACCCAACGGGAGAGAAAGTTGTATGCTATCTGAGCAGGGCGCTGTCGAAAATGGAGAGGAAGTACTCTACTACTGAGACGGAGTGCTTGGTGGTGCTGTGGGCTGTTGAGAGGTTTCGACCATACATCGAGGGGACCCGTTTTGTGGACATACCCGATCATCATTCCCTTGTATGGTTGAATAACTTAAAGGATCCAACGGGCAGATTGGCCAGATGGGCAGTAAGGCTCCAGCAATTCGACTTTGAAGCTATACACCGAAAGGGGAGAGAGCACCTGGTACCGGACGCACTATCTCGAGCGGTTGCCCAAGTAGACTGTATGTCGTCCTCTCAAGAAACGGAGCCGTTGTATTCAAAGATGCTGGCGGAAGTAGGTGCGAATCCTGACAAGTTCCCAAACTGGAAGGTCGTGGAGAATGGGAACAATTGCCGGGCAGGCGAAGAGCGGGGAAGGTCGATCACGGTTGGAAGAGAGTCGTTCCTAAGACAGAAAGGGGAACCATACTTCATCGGTGCCATGACGACCCAAAGGCGGGGCACATGGGGATTGCGCAGACAGTGGCTCGTGTAGCGCAAAATTTTTACTGGTCTCGAATGCGGCCGGATATTCGGAGTTATGTGCGGAAGTGTAAGGTGTGCCAAGCATGCAAAATTGAGAGGAAAGCTTCAGTCGGGTTGATCTCCACCAGGGCAGGCGAGGCCAAATCCTCCTGGGAGATGGTGTGCGTAGATTTAATAGCGCCCCTGCCCAGGTCAACGCGTGGATACACCTATATTCTGGCGTTTCTGGACTACGTCACAAAATTTTCAGTATTAAAATCCGAACAGCCGGTCCGAACAGCGTCGGCAGCGGCGGTTTTCCGTTTGCTAGAGCAAAATGTTCTGCGGGGTACCACGGGGGGTACCAAAAATCTTAGTATGTGACAATGGAGTGCAATTTGCAGGCAAGCAGTTTCGGCAGGCGTGCAGGGCAGTTTGCTGGTCTGCTACTGGACGCGTCCCCAGGCGGCGGATAGGGGCAGCCCACAGTGGTACGACGGCTTCGGAGGGTTATTAAGTGCGAAGTGCGGTTTAACTGTGTGGTCGCTGCGATATAAGATGACACCACTGGTACATCTAACTGTGTACGTGACTGCGACTAGATGGCCAAAAAATTGTTCATACGAATAAGCAGCCGTGGACCAAAACCATGCGATGAAAGCTTGATCTCATGATCCTGAGGAACTGCGCATCTGGGCCCCAGGTAATGTTTCCAGCATTATTTGACGACTGCGGTAATCAAGCTCCCCTGCTCAGCATTGATGCGTCGTGGCACTGCCGCCAGCAGGGCAGCGATGCAGAAATGGTGTTTCTTCATTGGCACAAACTGGCTTACTTTACACGGACAAAGATCTCGACTAATGATTTGGAATTGATGCATTTGGGCTAGTGGCTATGATATTCTGGACCTAGTACCACCGGAGTGACATCCGAGTGCCAACGGCTCCAGGTTAATATCATACCGCCTCCGTCCTGTTAAAACATTGGCAGGCCTCAGAGTACGTTTGAAGTTCGAGCTGTTGAGTTGGCGGGACAGGTTCAGTTGAGTTGCACTCCTGATAAGCGCTGATCTGGCTCTGCGCAGGTGACCCCATAAGGGCGCCTCACAACCCTCGCGTGGCATGCCTGCTTGCATTAGATAACCACGGGATCATTAAGGCGGCTGTCCATCCGGGCCTAGATAGCGGCTCTGAGGGGGGACCCATAAGACATGATCAACAATAAACATAATAGTAACGACGATAAAGTGAACGAAGCAGACGGAAACACACCAGTGACGAAGGAAGTAAATCCTTTTATTGGTAGACCAAAGATGCTAAGAACACCACCTGTGGGAAAAAACTCCGCAAGAACAGAACAGGGGCAGTCTGAAACATCTAGCACCCTGAATTCTGCTGTGGCCACAAATAAAGTGGGTGAAGAAACTCCGCGTGCGGAACGGTGTTTGGTCCAGAGAAACATACGCAGGCACTGCGTAGTCCTAACAAAGTCCTAACAAAGAAAATATCGTTCGAGCACGAACTGAAGTAGGCACCACCGAACAGCACACATGGGTGACTATTGAAAAAGTCACGTAAAAGTAACGGCCGGTCGCCAGCCGAATAGAGGGAAAAACATGTAGTATACGAAAATATACACGTGCCGCAACTGTTCGGTCTGGTGAAAGTGTGATCCATAATCTCCTCGCGGTAGCCGCTGGTAACAATCTCCCCGGAAGGGAGGATTGGCTAATTGGATCAGGCTAGTCCCTTCTAAGTAAGGTTGGTGAGAGGTCCCTCTCCCGTAAAAAGTTTTGGTTCTGCCGCACGCTCGTACAGCAGCCAGCTGTATGGGCTGTGTAAACGGAGGCCTCGCCCGTAACCGGCAGAGGGGCGCCCTTGTTTCTCTCCGCAGGGGTGACACAGAGGCCTGGGGACAGGTCTGGGCTGGTGACTGATGTGAAGGTTCACCTGCGGGGTTCTGGATCCAACTCTTCACTTTACCCGGTTCTGGAACCTGGCGAACCGCGGTCTACAGGGTAGCGAACTGTTTGACTACGGGAGACACCTTGGTTGCCTTGGCAGCAAGGTTCGCAGGTTCAGCGTACTGTGAAAGCCTACAGAACCCTCAAATGGTCGTGGGGGAGTCTGCCTCGCGATCCGAAGAGGGGGATGGACGGTCGGAGCAATACGTTGTTCCTATGGGGGCGGGGTGTAGCGGGAGGCGAAATCGCTGGCGATTGCCTCGGCTGTGGTCCGAGAACGCGAAACCCAAACCTGAAACTATCTAATATAATCTGTGGATCAAAAGAAAGACTTCAAAAAAATCAAACTTCCCGCCAGTACTACTGGAAGGAAGTCACCAGAAAAGGACCCCTTCAAAAGGAGTTCAAAGGTGACACGATCACCAACGTCGGGAGGCGAAACGGCTCAGGGTCAGGCGATCGAAAGATTGCGGGCCCTGAAGCTAGATGGAGAACCTGCTCCGGGATCTACTGTGAGTCCGATGGACGTAGCGGTACCCCTCAGCAGAGTAGTCACTCAGCAGTCTGGCGGCAGGTCTGGAGAACCACTGACCAGTCGAACGGAAGCGGCAGTTGAGTCGGCTTCTAGCAGAGCTGTGACCAAGAACGGAGGCGGCAAGCTGAAAGACTCGCAGGTCACCGGGAAGGAAGCGGCGGCTAAGCCACTCGGCAGAGCTATAACCAAGACTGGAGGATCTGCAGTTCACTATGAAGGTGGCGGCAGCTGATCCCACCTAAGGGCGAAAGCGGAATGCCCAACGCTTCAGAAAGAGAGAGGCAAAACGAGCGGCCAGGAGTACGGTGACGCTGGAATCCAAAGGGAAACCCGAGGTTGCTCAAGTGAAACCTGCTGCAGCGGCTGCAAGTAAACGCCAACGCTCAGAGGAGTTAACCTCGCCTAGAGGTAAACTGACGAACAGGCCACGACAGGAGACGACAGTTCGTTCCTTTAGGGACGTAGCGGCTTCCTTTATATTAAAAATTGATATTACCTTAAGCTTGCCGTCGTTGACAAGCAGGAACCGCTGGAATGGAGACTCTAGGATGACGTGGCCAAGGTGATTCTAAAACGGATCACCGAGGAGCTCCTCAAGTTTGCCATGTCAACGGAAGAAGGGTCACCTCGCTTTGAAGGCTGTAACATTGTTCGCGGCCACATTGCGGTGACCTGTAGTGACGTCTTCTCGACGGAAAGGCTTCGGTCTACCGTTCTGAAGATTTCAGCAGACCTTCCAGGTTTGGACGTAGTGAAGGAGACATCCGTGCCTAAGCTGATTACAGCGAAGGTGGCGGTTCCCCACTCGAACGCTTCGGAGGCTCTGTCTCTGTTAAAAAGACAGAGCCCCGATCTGAAAGTTATTCCAGGCTGTTAAACTAACGAACCAATCTTCGGAGCCTGATTTAACTGGTACAGCAAAGTTGGTGCTTGTGCTTGGAATTGATCGGGAGTCCGTGGATCAAGTACGGGCCAACAATGGGTTGATTCACTTCGGTCTGAAGAGGATCACCTTGAAAGTTGGAGCGGAGAAGGTGACTGAGGGAAGCCGAAGTGCGAGTGGTCCAAGCAAATCTGCACCACAGTAGAGGGGCGACGGCCAATCTGCTTCGGCATCTCAGTCGGGGGCACGCTGACATCGCGTTGATACATGAGCCGCTTCTGTACAAGAATGTGGCTTGTGGATTCGGCACCAGCCTCAGTGTGTTCCAGCTAAAAGGAAGGGACAAGACAAGGGCTTGTATTGTCACCAAAAAAGAGGTGAAAGCAATCTTGATTCCGCAGCTTTGTGATGGGGATACAACCACAGTGTGTGTGGAGAGGAGGATCGCTGGTAGCGGCACGAAGCGGTGCTTGTTGTCGGCGGTCTATCTACCATGCGACATGGATCCCATCACACCCGGACTGAGAAGATTGGCAGAAACGGCTATGACAACGGATACTGTTATCGGCTGTGACGCAAATGCTCCCCACGAAATATGGGGAAGCACCAACATAAACGAGAGAGGTAGGTGTCTGCTAGAATTTTTAACGTCAACCAACCTCAACATCCTCAACATAGGTAACAAACCTACATTTATAACTAGGAACAGGGCTGAGTTAATTGATATTACCCTGGCAACTCCAAGCATAATGGAAAGTGTCCACAGCTGGCAGGTTTCTAACCTGCCATCGTTCTCGGACCATCAGTGGCTATGCTAGAATATCGGTTGTTTTGTTATCTCACCTTAGAAAGTACGGAACCCGAGAACAGCACAATGGGAAGTTTACTCAAGGAAAACAAATAAACACCTCAGGGCACTAGACGATCTGAATCTTTCGAGTCCAGGACGACTTAACGAGCAGGTGAACCGATTAACGTAAATCTTAGTGCCAGATTTCAAAGACGTGTGTCCGGAAAAGCCCGTAAGGAAGAACGCTACCTTATGGTGGAATGGCGAACTCACAGAAGCTAGAGGTCGCACACGAAGGGCGTTTAACACCACAAGGCGTTCCAGAAACGTGGATGACTGGGATCGTTACAAGCAAGAGCTGTTGCTTTTCAAAAAGAAGATTAGACAAGCCAAGCGCGACTCATGGAGGGAATTCTGTGAGAACATTGAAGGATGTACAGAGGCTGCCAGAATCAGGAAGGTCCTAAGCGTAGCCCCTGGCGTACCAGGCGTACCCCGCGAAGGGAAAACGGGGATTGGGTGGAGGACCCGAAAGAGTGCCTGGACTTGCTACTGGAAACTCACTTTCCAGAATCAGTCTGTGTGACATCGCGTAGTGACGTACTTTGAGAAACCCACTGGACTTCTGAGCAGCTGATCAAGGAAGTAGTAGACGAGGTCAAGATTGAATGGCCTATTGGCACATTCCGACCTTACAAAGCTACAGGGATTGATGAGATATCACCTATCAGGCTTCCAAAAGCAGATAAGGCCATCATTCCCATTCTGCAGCGTATTTTTACCGCATGCCTCCGCCTCGGAGTAGTACCCGAGCAATGGACAAAAGCTAGGGTGGTCTTCATTCCGAAACCTGGTAGGTTGAATCATCATTACGTGAAGGACTTTAGACCAATCAGCTAAACATCGTTTCTGCTCAAAACACTAGAGAGGCTTGTTGATCTGCACATCAAAAGCTCGATTGATGTCGTGAGACTCTGTGTTGATCAACACGCGTATCTAGCGGACAGATCAGTAGATACGACATTGTCTAGTCATCAAATAGATTAAACGTAAAATACTGAATTAATTGACCCCACGGTATGCACGTTCCGCATATCTCAGCTAAAAATAATGCATTCAATTAATATACCATAAACTCCAATGCCTGTAATTCTAGCTATCGTATGCAACATAATCTGTTTTCCGCATATTTTGTATTTATCATTCCCATCACTGTAATTATTGCTTACCTAGTGTCTATCAATAACAACACACTGTTCAATGTATCTAGAGGCAAATTAAGTAAAGTTTAAAGTAAGCATTTTTTTACTACTTTAAGAACTAGATTGTAAGGCAATTTGTCAGTTCAGTTCGACACAAAATTAAAAACGTTTCTCGGCTTAATAATTGTTTCTTTTGTAAGAATCAAACAGGCATTACACAAAGTTGTCGGTACAATAGAAAAATCCTTACGGCAGAAGGAATTCACGTTGGCAGCCTTCTTAGACATTGAGGGGGCCTTCAATAATGGCACTGTCGCGAGTATCATCGACGCTTTGGTTCGATATGGAGTGGATAAAACTCTGGCGACCTGGGTATCTGACTTGCCCAAGAGCAGGCGGATTGAGGCTACCTTTTTGGAGGCTAAACCGGAAAGAATAGTCGAAACCGGAACACCAAAAGGAGGGATTATATCTTCCCTTTTCTGGATCCTGACAGTCAATGCAATACTGGAGAGGTTAAGCTTTTTAGACTGGCTTTGAGGTGGTGGCGTATGCCGATGACATTGTGGTACTTGTGAGGGATGTGTTCCCACAAACTTTGTCGGACCTTATGCAATCGGCGCTTGACCATATCCAAATCTGGGCCAGAAAAGTCGGTCTTAGGGCAAACCCGACAAAAACCGAACTTGTACTCTTCACAAGGAGACACAGGGTACCGGCTATTGCCACGCCTAACCTCAACGGAATAACATTGGAACTTGCTGATAGTGTTAAATATTTGGGCATTATACTAGACAGGAAACTAAACTGGGGGGCTAACGTGAAGCACAGAACTGGTAAGGCTCGTGCAGCATTTTTCGCTTGCCGGTTCGCCTACTCCAATACCTGGGGTCTTAAACCTAGGGTGGCCTATTACATATTCACATGTGTAGTCAGGCCGATTTTGGTGTATGGAGCGGTCTGGTGGTGGAAAGCAGCGGAGAGTAAAACAAATATCAAGGAGCTAGCAACACTGCAAAGATTAGTTTGCATATGTATTACGGGCGCTTTAAGAACCGCCCCAACGGCTGGGTTGGAAATGATTTTGGGACTCATGCCCTAGATTGATTCATCTTTAGAAGCGCAAGCTTAGCGGCGATACGCGCTAAAAGTTATAAAAGTTAAAATAGCCAGCGGAGGGTGGCAAATGGGCCCAAACTGGTGGCCTAATGCAAGCCGCGTTTCCCGGCAGCCCTCTTTACTAACCTAACCTAACCTAACGGCTGGCATGATAAAGCGGCAAATTCTGATTCAATCAAGAGCTTAACCTGAAAAAACCGAGGCGGAAAAAAAGGAAATCGCCTAGGGTAAGAAAGGAAGCTGTGGTAATAAAGCCTACCCAAGGTACCACCCAAGCCTACCCAAGATGCAGAAGTGCTTCAGCATATTCGGGCAGAGGTTAGCCCAAGCAAATTTGGGGCACACGTTCACCAAATCAGAAAAACGGCAGACGGTGGGATATTTGTGACACTTGCAAAGTGTGAAGACAACTCGAAATTCGGTGATGCAATCCAAGCAGCTGTGGGGGGTTTCGGAGAGGTTAAAAGGCTCGTCTCCAAAGTCAAAATCGAGATACTCGACCTCGACAGTCTTACGACAGAAGAGGAAGTGATAGCAGCGATTTGGGAAGAGGAGATTCAGAACGTAAAAGTTACCTTATTTCCCCCGAATACAAAGGAACAGAGGAAAGCCGTCGTTGAACTGGACGAAGCAAAAACTTTGAAGTTAGTTGATACCGGACGAATTAGAATTGGCTGGGTTGACGCTAGGGTAAGGAAGCGACCTGAAGCTGTGCGCTGTTTCAAGTGCATGGGATACAACCATACCAAAAAAGATAGCAAAGGACCAGACCGTAGCACTTACTGCTGGAAGTGCGAACAAGTGGGACATGTTGCAAAGGTATGCCCGGCGGAGCCATTCTGCCTGCTGTGCAACGACAAAGGTAAAACAGGAGAAGTGAAGCATGTTCTGGGATCAGGAACATGCAAAAATTTCCGAGAAGCGCTCGATGCGCAGAAGAAGTTGCTGCGTAGATGAGGGTTCTACAGGGGAACCTGCAAAGATGCCGCACTGCGGACGATTTACTCACGCAGCTTATGCAAGAATCCAGAGCTCAAATCGTAATGATCAGTGAACCATACCGAAGGAGAAATCCAGAGACATGGTATTCAGACACTTCGGGCTATGCAGCTTTATGGGTTGCAGACACTCGGAAAGTCCAGGTTGATCGGCGAGGTTCGGGCGATGGATATGTTTGGATTGAAAACTGTGGCATCAGCTTTGTCAGCTGCTATTTTTCACCGAACGACCCAATAATGGAATTTCGTAGAAAGATAGAAGCATTAGAAGAGGCTCTTCGAGACCTTCCTGGCAAACTGGTAGTAGCTGGTGACTTCAATGCGAGAGCCTTGGAATGGGGGATGCCGACTCAAAACACAAGAGGGAGATTAATTATGGAAATGGTGTCCAGGCTGAGTATGGTCGTGGTGAACAGGGGCTCAACACCAACTTACCGCAGGCCAGGCTTCGGTGAGTCCATTCCCGATATAACTCGTGTCTCGGAGACATTGTCCATGATGACTAGGGATTGGAGGGTGATGGAGGAGTACACTGGAAGTGACCACAACTATATTACTTTCTGGCTATCGGAGGAAAGTCCGGCCCCTCAGAACTTAAGACGGAAAATACTCGGGTGGAATATTTCGAAGTTGGATAGGAAGAAGCTATTGGAGTCACTAGGCAACAGCTTTACTGACGAAGTCAGCGCAGGACAAGCAGGGGTAGCAATGGGCCCTGGGGAAATAGGTACGGTTGTTAATTCGACCATGGGCGAAATTCGGCGATTGTGCAATGCGTCGATGCCACTTCGAAAGTCACTACCGGGCAAACAGAGCACTTATTGGTGGACTGAGGAGATAGCGGAACTAAGACGAAGAGTTCTAGCATGCAGGCGTAGGGCACAGCGGTCTATTGGACGACCGGAAGCGTTGCTACTTGTCACCACCCACAAAAAGTAAAAAGAACTGGGAATAGCTATAAAACGGAGGAAAAGGCAAATGTGGCAAACTTTATGCCAAGAAGTGGACCGGGACCCGTGGGGCCAGGGTTACAAAATAGTATCGGGTAGGCTGGGCCGCATGGTTCCCGACCCACCCATGGAGGCGGATGTCCTGAGGAATATTGTGCATTCACTGTTCCCAGCGCACGATGTAAGAGCAGAGAACAACCACACAGTCCACCAGGAAGATATCCCTTTCTTTACTGAAGAATAACTACGAAGCGCGAGTGTCAGAATGAAGAACCGAAAACCCCAGGCCCGGACAATATTCCAATAGAAGTCCTAAAAGTAGGGGTGGAACGACACCCGTCAATATTACTACGCATGTACAATGAATGTTTACTAGCGGGTGTCTTTCCGTCACCCTGGAAAGTGGCCTGACTTGCCCTAATTTCAAAGGGAAAGGGAGATCTTAACACACCGTCAGCGTTCAGACCTTTCTGCATGCAGGACAGTGCGGGGAAACTTTTGGAAGGGCTGCTGAAACTTCGACTAAAGGCAGCTATACGAAGAGCAGGTGACCATCTCTTCTAAAAACCAACATGGATTTCGCAGTGGCCACTCAACAATAAGTGCCACCTGCGAAATAATTAGCGCAGTAGATCGCGCAGAGGCCACTTGTCATCGGGCTAGACCCATTGTGTTTTTGGTAACGCTGGACGTTCGTAACGCCTTTAACTCGGCGAGATAGACAGACATACTGGATTCCCTTCAGCGACATTTTCAAATAGAGGAATACTTGCTGGCAATGGTACGGGATTACCTGAAAGATCGCCATTTGATCTATGAAACGAATCAGGGAACTGTACGCAAAACCATTACAGCTGGGGCAGCACAAGGATCCATTCTCGGGCCAGACCTATGGAATGTTGCGTATGATGGTCTCTTACGCCTCGAAATGCCGGAAGACGTGGTCTTGGTGGGCTATGCTGATGATGTACGTCACGTCTAGAAATCCTCATCTCGCCCAACTCAAACTCAATCAAGCAATGAGAAGGGTTGAAGCCTGGATGGAAAGCCATGGTCTCCAGCTGGCGATAGCGAAAACTGAGATTGTTATACTGACCAAGAGAAGAATGCCAACCATTATACCCATGACGGTTGGTTCTGAAGTACTTGAGACCAGAAAATCGGCTAAGTATCTTGGAGTGATATTGGACTCGAAGCTGGCTTATGGAGACCACATCCGAAAAGTATGCGATAAGGCGCTACTGTCTGTTATCTTGCTTGGGACACTCATGGCAAACGTTCGCGGTCCTAGTCCGAGTAAACGTAAGCTCCTTATGACGGTGGCTCATTCAATGCTGCTGTATGGTGCGGAGATATGGGCCACTGCGTTAAGGTTTGAAAAGTATCGAGCTAGGATGGTGGGCGTCCAGCGTAGGGGAGCGCTGCGAATTGCAAGCAGCTATAGAACAGTTTAAGGAAACGCCGTGTTAGTGATAGCGGGAGTAATCCCAATTGATCTATTGGCGAACGAACGCAGGGAAGTGTTCCTGAACAGAGCAGAAGTGGGAAGAGAAATCTTGGTTGCTCAAGCACGAGCGCGAATGCTTGAGCTTTGGGAGGAGCGTTGGGCTACGAGCTCGAAGGGAGCATGGACGATTAGGTTAATTCGCGCCTTAAAACCTTGGCTTAATCGCGACCACGGTGAAATAAACTTCTACCTGTGCCAGTTCCTATCGGGCCACGGCTACTTTAGGAAATACCTTCACAGAATGGGAAAAGTCAGGACGGAGTTCTGTAAGTACTGTGCTAAGCAAAGTGATGACGCTTTGCATACCTTTTTCCATTGCGCCCGCTTCAGAAGAGAGCGACACATGCTTTTCTCTGCAAATGGCCCTGTGACGCTGGAGTCAATCGTGGAGATGATGCTACAGTCAGAAGACGCCTGGTCAGCTGTGTCAGCATATGTGGAGCTGGTATTGCGCTTAAAAAAAGAGGAAGGATGTCTCATAGACTCCTGAAAGCCTGACAGAACGGAAGTAAGCCAATGGGACACCTAATGGGTGGAAGTAGCACGGCCGAGTTGAAATAATGCGAAAGCGGTTCCGGCTCGGACCTCCGTGGTCGGTAGGTGAGGTTTTTTAGTGAGTAAGAATCTCGCATAATCTTGTTTAGTTCGCAAGATACCTATTGAAGGTTTTTGACATCCGCTCCCAAAAAAAAAGTTTCGGCAGGCGATAGAGAGGTATGGAACGTGGGTAAGCTACACCGCCCTTTATCACCCTCAGGCCAATCCGGCGGAGCGTGGGAATCAGGACATCAAATGTATGTTACGATGTTATGAGTCCGATAACCATCGCTCCTGGGATTTGTACTTGGTGAAAGTCGCTTGTGCGCTTCGTACATACAAACACGAGGTTCCAGGGTTCTCCCCGTATTTCCTTAACTTCGGAAGGGAGATGGTCACTTACTGGGAGGAAGGCGAGCCACCAGATGGTGAGCATGCAAATTTCTCCCCAACGTCAAACGCGGAGACTTTGAAAGCGATCCGCGAGGAAGTGGTGAGGAGAATGGCCAAGGTGGCAAAGTCTAGTAAAGGACGGTATGACTTGCGACGTAGGGAGGTGGCGTTTCAGGTCGGGGATAAAGTGTGGAAGAGAAATTATGTCTTGTCGGACGCCACCAAAAATTTCGCGGCAAAATTGGCTCCCGCGTTTGTTGGTCCTTATCCGATCAAGAAGAAAACGTCGTCATGAACTTTTGAGCTGGTTGACATGAAGGGGAAGTTGGCGAGTAATTGGCATGCGAAGGATCTCAAGCCGTACATTGAGTGCGATAGTGAAGCCCGGGGGTCTTTATAGCGGGAATGTACCACGCAATAAGTAGACGTAATATCTAGATTAGAGAAGGGTCAGAAGACTCCTACAGGTAGAGATAGAGTTTGAGGAACATTTGTTAGGCACTTCCTTGTGGTGGTGGGGTTAGTTCATAAGTAGGGTAGAGTAGTGGCGACGGAGCTAGATTGTTAGCATCATACCATAGGGGTGGTGGTAATAGCTCGTAAGCGCAATAGGGTAGTGGTGGTGGAAATATAGATTTAATTTATTTTGGTCATAAGGAAGAGTGAGATCTGCGAAGGAGATTAATTTTTCAGAAAACTCGGATGGGCGAGACGAATCAAGTCGAATCAGAAGTACGCTGTTTCGGGATTAACCGGATGGGTTATTGTGGAACTAGAGATTAAGCATGCGGTTAGTAGTTAGAGGCTAGCTTGTAGGTATATGATCGGTACAATACATGGGTTACATTTTAAAATTTAGGTTTAGGCTATTTTGATTGAAAAACGTTAGCATTTTGTCTTCGGCAGTGAGCTGGTGACGATCAAGAATATGCTGGGGGTCCTCTGGATACTTTGTCATATTTTGTTATATTTTAGCCTATTCGGCCGATTGGGGTGTCGTCATTATTCCATTCTAGTGGCTGCTTGCGCAGGGTGCTAAAATCGAGAACAGACAGGATTAGTGTCGTGATGGGGAGGGAGATAATAACCATCATCAGGTTCTAACTACGACACAAAATATCACATACACAAAGTCAAGCAGGAATTGAAAAGTACACACAGAGGAATTTCTCATTTACAAAACAATATGCTCAAATGTAAATCGTAGCTGATGCTATTCGAAATAGAACAACAAATCTTCTGCGGATTAAATAGGCCAAACATGCAGTTCCATATCCAAAATTGCATCATTGAAACGTAGAGCTAAACATTCCAGCGACGATCAAGACACTATGATACAGCGTTATTGGCACGTAGGCGAGTTTTTGAATTAAAAATAAACGCATAGGTCTCAAGTCATATTTGAAAGGATGTGAGTTGTATCGATTTGTTGTTTGGTTTGTACAACGATTGTTTGAGTGAGTGTATAAGCGCGAATGAACATGTGAACTAGAGAATTGCAGAATTCAAGCTAGGGGGAGGTGTACGACGCGCGCGAGTTTAAGGTTGCCACGGAAGGGGGAGTTAAGTAAGATTGATCAGTAAAGATGAGTGTCGAGAATCCCCGCGTAATTCTCTGAAGCGAGGGGGGTGTCACGGTCGGAGCCTATAGATACTATGCGCGATCCGATGGTTTCAAAATCAAAAAAAAAAAATATACCCTCCACCAATCTTCGAAAGGAAGGATGGTAGAGGGTAGTTAGGTGCCAAGGAATAACTCACTGGGTCCAGCTAATCGTATAAGTGTCAGGGCCGTAGCGTAGAGAAAAGGGTGACTCGCGTAGATGATTTATAGTCTTCGATATCTCTCACTACATACCCATCATTAACCAGGGCTTTATGTATTACGAACGGGCCACGGAATTTTGAAATCAGCTTTTTGTTAGTGCCTACCGAAGTATCTACATTTCTAAGTACGACAAAATCACCAGTTTTATGTGTTCCAGCAGGTTTACTATGTTTCAAGAAATATTTCAAGTTTAACTCTTGGGACTTTAACTCATTCTCGGCAGCAGTACGCCAAATTTGCTGTAAAAATTGTTCTTTACTTCTAATTTTGTCCTCCAGGTACTCATCTAATTCGCTTATGATATGCCCTCTTATATATGTATATATTTATATATATATATATATATATATATATATATATATATATATATATATATATATATATATATATATATATATATATATATATATATATATATATATATATATATATATATATATATATATATATATATATATATATATATATATATATATATATATATATATATATATATATATAAATATATATATAATATATATATATATTTATATATATGTATATATCTATATATAGATATACATATATATATACATGATTTGTTTATATATAATTTATATCTAAATATATATATAAATATTTTATTTTATTTTATTTATCAACCAAGCAAGGTACATATATATATATATATATATATATATATATATATATATATATATATCCATATATATAATTTATATATATATATATATATATATATATATATGTATATATATATATATATATATATATTTATATATATATATATATATATATATATATATATATATATATATATATATATATATATATATATATATATATATATATATATATATATATATATGATATATATATATATATATATATATATATACATAAATATATATCATATATATATATATATATATATATATATATATATATATTTATATATATATATATATATATATATATATATATATATATATATATATATATACATACATATATATATGTATATATAAATATATATATATATATATAAATATATATATATATATATATATATATATATATATATATATAATATACGTATATATATATATAACTCCGCCGATCGCAAGTCTAACTTGTGATATGCCGGTCCCAAGCCCGGAGAAAGGAGGAGGTTTTGAGGCAATGAGGTAACTCTACCCTCAGTAAAACTTGCATAGTTGCAGCCTGAAGGCTGAATTACATCTAAGCGTCTCAGGTCATTAGGGAGGTTTGGTCACGTTGTCAGACCTGCAGCATAGTTGTGTGAACTCTGGCACGAGGCAAGTCTCCTGAAGCAACTATCACCGAGGCCCCCCATGGAAACGGTTGAGCGATGTGCCGACAACTCATCCTTGTAAAGACTTCCTCTGTCAAGAAACCTGGAACAAAAGCCTGGGATGGGACGGATCAACAACGACGACCACGCAAACGCACAACGGATTATTCTCTCGGAACCTGGAATGTACGCTCCCTGAACAAACCGGGGGACGAAAAATCCCTCCTCCATCAGGTCGAACAGCACAAACTGAGCATTACTGCTGTCCAGGAAACAAATTGGTTAGGCTGCGAGATCAACGACAAGAAATCGCACACCATTTTTAAAAACGGTAAACCATCGGGCCGCAAGGAGTTTGGAGTAGCATTCATAGTGAATAAGCAGCTTAAGTCGCGCGTTACCGACTTCAAACCCGTAAACGAAAGGCTGTGTGCGATTCGCATCAAGGCGCGTTTTTTCAACCTCTGGCTCATCAATGTGCACGCTCCCACCGAAGTACAAGAAGACTCTGTAAAAGACGAGTTCTATGCCTGCCTTGAAACTCTCTTCGACTCACTCCCATCAAATGATGTAAAAATGCTGCTGGGAGATTTCAATGCAAAAGTTGGGAATGAAAGTTGGCTTCGGGGGACCACTGGAGGTCACAGCCTCCACGAGGAATGCAATGATAACGGCCATCGTCAAATTGACTTCGCTTGCAGCAGGAACCTTGTTGTAAGTTCAACTTGCTTTCCACATCGTCGCATTCACAAGCAGACCTGGAATTCTCCAGGCGCACATACTGTCAACCAAATCGACCATGTCCTTATTAGCAAGAGATGGGCGTCAAGTGTTATGGATGTTCGGTTGTACCGCGGAGCTAACTGTGACTCCAATCATTTTCTGGTGAAAACGACATACCGGTGCAGAATTTCCTCAGTGCACCAATCGAGATTCAGCCCTCCCAAAATCTTCGCGGTTGAGAATTTGCTGAACGATTATACGGCTCAGGTATATACGACTGCGCTTGGGGAAAGAATTTCACCAATGCTGCGCGACTCCAGCAACGTAGGTGTCCATGAGTTCTGGGAAGAACTCAAAAATACAATCAAGAATGTGGCAGAAAACGTTGTGGGATACAAAGCCCGACGAGCACGAAATGAATGGTTTTACGAAGAATGCAGAAACTCACTTGACGCAAAGAACGAGGCCTACAGACAATGGGTCCAACGTGCAACCAGAGCCAAGATGGAAAAATATGACGAGCTACGGCGAATATCCAATAGAATAATTAGGCGTAAGAAACGAAAATACTTTGACGAGCAGTTGCTGAACATTAATATAAACCTAGTTAGTAAGAACACCAGACAAGCGTACGGATTAGTAAACTTTATCAAAAACGGCTACCAACCCAGGACTAGCCTCTGTAAGGACAAGGATGGAAATACTATCAGCGACACCGAAAATATTAGCAAACGATGGGCGTCCTACTTCGAAGAGCTTCTGAATCCGCCTTCAAACATCCTGGCAGCAGAAGCTGAGCTCCGTGGTGATACCGTTGGTCAACCGCCATCCACACAATCCCCTACAGTAGAAGAAGTTGATCTCGCCTTGCGTTCACTGAAAAGCAACAAAGCGACGAGACGAGATACCAGCTGAGCTACTCAAGTCTGGGGGGGGCGGGTTTATTAAGTGCGCTACATCAACTACTGCTGCGAATATGGGAGACTGAGGTGATCCCAGACGATTGGCGCAGAAGCATCATCTGTCCCATACATAAAAAGGGAGATAAACTGTGGTGTGAGAATTACAGAGGCATCTCCTTAGTCTGTACGGCCTACAAAATCCTGTCAAAAATCCTGGAGTATAGGATTAAACCGTTCGCAGAAGAAATAATTGGCGAGTATCAAGGCGGTTTCAGATCTGGTCACTCCACAATCGACCAGCTCTTCACGGTCAAGCTAATTCTGCAAAAGTGCTGGGAATACGACGTCGACGTATACCAAATCTTTGTCGACTTTATACAAGCATATGACAGCATCAATCGAGAAGCTCTATATAACATCATGCTGCAATTTGGTATACCGGTGAAATTAGTGAGACTTGTAAAGATGACGATGACCAACTCCGTCTCGCAGGTCCGGATCCAGGACAGATTGACGGATCCTTTTGAAACTCTGGGCGGCCTGAAGCAGGGCGATGGTATAGCGCCCACGCTCTTCAACCTGGCACTTGAGTTCGCTATACGGGCAATGAACCTGAGCACCAGCGGCACGCTACTTTTTAAGTCGACACAATTGGCAGCGTACGCAGATGACATTAACATCATGGCTCGAAAACTGACCGATGCAGAAGAACTTCTGCTTAGACTTGACACCGCAGCAAAGTAAGTTGGACTACGAATTAACGAGGACAAAACGAAAGTTATGATGCAATCTAGGACAAGGACGCCAGCGCACACGACCATCAACGTAGGGGACCTTTGCATCAAATTCGTGGACAACTTCGTTTACCTGGGTAGCAATCTATCGAGTGACTTCAACGAAACTGACGAAATCAAGCGACGGATGCAACTAGCAAATAAGACATTCTTCTCGGTCCTCCCCATTATGAAATCGAAATATGTGCACCGAAAAACTAAGCTTCGCGTTTACAAAACTATCTTACGACCTGTGCTGTGCTATGGTTGCAAAACATGGGCCTTGACCTAAGCCTCCGAAAATAGGATCGACACTTTCGGGGCTGTTCGCGACCGAGATGGATGGCGCATCCGGTACAACAATGAGTTGTACGAATTTTATGATGAGCTGGAAGTCTCCAAGATCGTCAAATTACAACGTTTACAGTGGGCTGGGCACGTGCAACGCATGAATGACGATCGCATGCCAAAACGTGTCATGAACGCAAGACGAGTCGACGGAGCGAGGCCAAGAGGAAGACCAAGAGCTCGTTGGGAGAGCTCAGTGTATGCGGACGCCGAGCAATTATTGGGGCTCCAAGACTGGAGGACGCGGTCACGTGACCGAGACAATTGGAGGAGAACGATCCAGGCGGCCAAGGCCCGACGTCGGGCTGTTGTGCCACGATGATGATGATAT
>OZ022263.1:133180838-133195838 GCA_963978885.1 Nemotelus pantherinus
TAACAATACATACAATATATAATATATAAGACAATAACAACAATATAACAACAATATATAACAATACACTCAAAATCTGCAAAAATCCTCTACTGTTCTTCGAACATTAGTATTTCTAGCGGTTCTGATGCGCTAGGGTTTTTTTTTCTTAATACGTGAATTTATTTCATTACATCAAAAATAAGGTTACAGCTACATAGTATTGGAAATTCATAAAAAAGACTAGAATAATCAATATGTATATAAGACGTACGAGATGGTATAAAAAATTCCTCGTTTTTCAGCTTCAATAGATCCTTCTCCCTACATCTATTACAGTACTGTTCGTAATATTCGTTCACATATTCCGAGGCCAAATTGTTGTGGTGCATGACAATGTTAAGAAATTTCATCACATCGAACAGCTTGAATAGCTCCAGATGTTTGAGTGTTATGTTGCCACCGCCTTCAGGAATCTGTTACCGTTTTAAAAGACCCATTTGATTTTCCGGATATTCATCGCCTGCTGAAGTCTTCAAATCGTTGAGATAAGTGTAGAGTGAAATCCATTGACTGTAGTCAATTGCCAGTGGGAAACATTCATGGTTGTGGAAGATTGCCTTTGCCTGAAATGTCTGCGGGTCAAATCCGAATGTGACCCTACGGCTATGGCATCCATCCAGGTAGTAAGTGTAGTTAAGCAAGGCGTCTTCATTGCACGGAACCTGTGATTTGGGAATCGTTTTCGTTCTTGACTTCTTCTCTTTGCAGTTTGATATGATGTTCTCAAAGTTGCTAGAAGGTTCGACTTGGGGCGATTTTACATTTTTCTTCTTTTGAACAACGTGGCCAGCTCGCTTAGAGGTTTGTGTTTGCTTATTAGCGGATTTTTCAGCAACTGACGCCATCCTTTTAAATTGTAAAAGACACAACTATGGTGTCGATGGTTTGATCACGCTGCTTTTATATCTCCGACCACCTGTCTGCAGGTCTGATTGAAACACCCCCCACCATTTTGCAGAGAGGCCTTTAAATAAATTTTCCGGAATAAATTAACTATTTCACCATCAGTGAAATTATAATCTGTAGAGGAGAACTGGTTCAGAGATGTTTTGAAGCTCCTACCACTGCAGCGAAAATAAAGAAAAACACCACAATACTGTCCGCATGTGGTTGAGAACAAACTCTGTAGTCTCTGCTTATTATTTGCAAAAACTTTACCATTTAGCCGAAGAAATCTTTTGAAGTACTTGTTAGTAGGATATTTACCGAAAGAGTCAAAGTACTCGATAGGTCCTTTTCGAGGAATGTAAAAGGCCACCCAATGCGTTCCACTTTTATGAGCTGGATCTGTATTTGCAACAATACAAGCAGGTTTCTTTATTTGACGGGGTAAGTGATCGCACGGAAAAACGCCCTAGAAAAATCTTTTAGTAACATGATTTCGCTTAAAAGAACTACCAAGTTCGATTGTGTTCATTCCTGTTCCTTAGAGGTGATTGCTGCAAGGTTAATGATGTTCGGGTGGCCAACTGTGATACGAGGCGTAACATACCTCTGAAAGAATTCTTTTGTTGGCTCCCCATGTACGAGAATAGTTGAAAACTTTGAAAGGGTTTTTATAAGATCCTCATCCAAACGCTTAAGTTCAAGGTTTTCAGACACACCATATGATTTGAAGTGCTAGCTGCTGATGTAGGATATTTGTAAACGATATCTTTTGTAGACACTTTATCTGGTGATATAAAGCCTGCAAACGCAATTTTCTGAAAAATACTCGGTATTTACTAGACAATGAGTCATGGTACTGTAGTTATCTGCAGCCAGTGCTTAAATAAATAATAAATACAGAAGTGTTGAACCTCTTTGTATACTTTTTATAGACTCGAGTAAACGTTTCGATTTTTATCGATTTCAATATTTGCATCGTACTGTGCATATACAATGCATGTCACACTATTCTTTAAGGCCTCTTTGAATCTCCCCTCAATTCTCACCACACCCTGATTCAAAAAACTACCACAAGATGGTTCGCATGCATTATCGGCTGTCAAGTCAAATGCTAACAAAAAGCAACCATTGTCGAAGAATTGTTTGGATATCTGATGGCCTTTATCGAAATTATTTATTTATTTATTTAAGTAATCCATTAACAGGCAAAAAGCCCAATTACAAATAGAAATTGAGAAAATTAAGATATGAAAAACAAGAATCGAATGCCAAAAAAACTCTAGCGCACCTGAACCGCTAGAAACACTAATGTTCGAAGAACAGTAGAAGAATCGTGCAGGTTTTGAGTGCATATTCCACCACATGAGCTGCTTATTACGGCCAAATTGTTTCAAATGCCACGTTCTACTTTGGTCTCAAGAATGCATTATATCTCATATGGTGGAAGGTTTCAGATATTACCACTGGCATGAATTTCAACGTTAATGAGAACAAAACACGGGTTGATTATATTCTTTACCAGTTGCTTATTTCACAAAATTTTGAAAGCAGCATCGCAAATAACATCAATGAAGAAAATGTTCAGTGCCTGTAGCACTGTAACTGAAGTTGATGTTTGGAGCTGCGATCCGAAAAATTTGCAGAACTTTGATAATTGAAACACTGGTTATTTATTTTCATTGTAAATATTTCCAGTATGAATACTAACTGTAAGCATTTATTGATACAATAGTAGCACAACCGACTCGTGCTGGCAACCTTCTGCCAGTATCAAAGCCAAGAATATATCACATCTGCTTCATGTTGTTTAATTACATTCGAAGTTATAGGAGTATAAAGAAATTTAGGGTTACCGAGTTTTTTCACATAATCGAAAACTTAATATTTGCTGTTTATTGTCACTACAATATCATTACCATTTGAAAATTCTACGATAAAACAGCTTAATAAAGATATTGCAATTAAACACAAAACCAACAATAGCTGGCAACCCTATCGTGACTTTTCAACGAAATTTGAAATAGTTTTGATAATAAGTTCCATTAATTGTAATAAGTTCGTATTGATTTCATGACTGCACTGGAAGTTATAGGGCAAAAAAGTTTTTTTTCCTAAGCGAATTTTCAAAACCAAAGACACAAAAATTACCATAGCTGGCAGCACCAATCAAATTTTTCAACCGAATTTCCACCAAACAGAGACTAGAAATTGGTTCAGCTACTGTGTCAATTTCATGAAAATCTGGTAACTTATTCACATTTCATAGGGCAAAAAGCAGTTCTAGATGGGACCACTGGCACAGAGTTGCCCACAATTCAAAATCGCTTCTATCAGATCTGGTCCTACTTAAGTCCAATGCATTCTGTAAATTTCAGTTGTATCTGATTATTGGTTCGTGAGTTCCCGAGAACAGAAATTTTTGATGCTAAAAATATAGGTGAACTGGGAAAGGGTTACCGTTCTTGTCCGACATGAAATTTCCAAAGTTTTACCTTGAACGTGTAAATAAAGCATAAGATTTGTATACAGATTGGTTTTATTGAAACAAACGGACATTTTTTAGGATATTCGATGGTTGAATATTTTCACTTCCAAGTTTTTAGTTTTTCAAATTTAAGACACCAAAATTATCATAGCTGGCAGCTTCAACCGAATTTTTCAACCAAATTTCTATCAAATATGGTTTGAAGTAAGATCCAGCTATTGTGTGAATTTCGTTAAAATTGAACAATTCAATCAGAATTTATAGGGCTAAAAGCAGTTATCTTTTTTAGTGATTTTTCAAGATGGCACCACTGGCACAGAATCGCCTGCATTTCAAAATCACTTCTATCAAACCTGGTCCTATTTAAAACCAATACATTCTGTAAATTTCAATTAATTCTGCTTATCGGATCGTGAGCTTCCGTGAACAGAAGTTTTTGATGCTTAAAATATAGGTAAATTGGGCAAGGGTTACCAGGCGTGCCCGTAGTACCATATCAATTTTTTTTTTGTTTATGTAAACAAAGCACAAGATTTAGATATGAGTGGCTTCTTTTTGAAGAAGCGGCATTTTTTCAAGAGAGACGATGATTTATATATTCCCCAAGAAGTAGTCTTAGAGATAGGTTTCTGGAAGTGTTTTGGGGTGGTACTCGGTATGAAGGGTTGACAATGGACGTCCATTGCTGCTGCGCAGTTGGTTACTGGAAGGGCACTACGGGGTCAAGATCTTTTGTCTGCTGAGGAGGCCAAGACCTTGTCGGAATTGTTGGAGGAGCAATTCGGGTTGATGGGAGAATTGTTGGACCATGCTAAATCTGTTGAGCATGTAATCAAGACAACGGCTGCCCCAATCAAAAACCGGTACTACCCGGTCTCGCCTGCGGTACAGCAGCAAATTAATAAGGATCTGGATGACATGTTACAGGTGGGGGTGCTTGAGCCCTCGTCTAGTCCTTGGTCATATCCTATCTTACTAGTGCGCTAAAAGGACGGGTCGTATAGGTTTCGCGTAGATTTTAGAAAGGTCAACGCAGTATCGGAAAAGGACGTGTTTCCCCTTCCATACATTTCGAATACATTGGACAAATTAAGAAATGCCAAGTACTTATCAACTCTAGATGTCAAGTTGGCATATTGGCAAGTCCCGATGGCAAAGGGTTTGCGGCAATTTACGGCGTTCACCGTGCCTGGAAGAGAGCTGTTCCATTTTCTTCAAATGCCCTTTGGGCTGCACAGCTCTGGAGCAGCACGGCAGCGTCTCATTGACACTGTTCTCGGTCCCGCACTATAACATTTTGTGTTCACCTACTTCAAGGACATAGTCGTTTTGACATATGGAGATCCTCCAGGAGGTTTCCTTGTGACTGAGAGAGGAGGGTTTACGACTTTCGAAAGAAAAGTGCCAGTTTTGAAGGGCACAACTTAAGTATTTAGGCTACCTTGTTGACGTGGAGGGCCTTAAGGTAGACCCCGAGAAGGTGCTAGCCGTGAACGATTTCCCTCGTCCAACTTCCGTAAAGCAGATTCGTCAACTCCTTGGTATGGTATCCTGGTACCGACGTTTCATCCCTGGTCACGCGACGATGGTGGCTCCATTAAGAGATTTATTGAAGAAGGGTCACAAGTTCGTATGGTCCAAGGACTGCGAGCACGCGTTCGTCTACGACGGCGCCGGTTTTGGCATGCCCAGATTTCAACCTGCCGTTCACAGTGCAAACGGATGCTGCAGACGTAGGCATCGGAGCAGTATTGAGCCAAGTACATGCGGTGGTAGAAAAGGTCATATACTATCTGAGCAGGGCACTGTCGAAGCAGTAAAGAAAATATTCCATGACAGAACGAGAATGTTTGGCAGTGCTGTGGGCTGTCGAGAAATTTCGACCCTACATAGAGGGGACACACTTTTATGTTATTACTGACCATCATTCCCTGGTCTGGCTGAATAATCTCAAGAAGATTGGCTAGCTGGGCAGTGAGATTACAGCAGTTCGATTTTGAGGTGGTCCTTCGAAAAGGGCAGGAACATCTGGTGCTGGATGCACTGTCTCGAGCAATAGTTAGCGTGGACAGCATTAGTACTTCTCAAGATTCGGAGCGGTGGTATTTAGGTAAGTTGTCGAAGGTGGGGAGGACCCCGATAAATACGAGGAGTGGAAGGTTGTGGGAGATAAACTATGGAAACAACTGCCTGGTCGCAAATTAAATGGGGAAGACAAACATGTGTGGAGGAAGGTTGTGCCAAAGGCAGAGAAGGGAGCCATCCTCAACCAGTGTCATGACCACCCAAAAGCGGGGCACATGGGTTTCGCTTGAACGGTGGGACGTGTCACCCAAAACTTCTATTGGCCTCGAATGCGGGCGGATATCCGAAGGTATGTGAAATCATGTAAGATGTGTCACGCATGCAAAGTGGAGCGGAGAGCACCAAGGGGGTTGATGTCCAGTAGGGCACGTGAGGCAAGAACCCCATGTGAGATGATTTGCGTAGATCTGGTGGGGCTGTTACCCAGGTCGACACGAGGATACTCATATATCCTGACAATTCTCGACTACGTTACAAAGTATTCGGTCATACTGCCGGTACGAATAGCTACCGTGTCAGCTGTCTTCCGATTATTGGAGGAGAATGTCTTTCTGATCTACGGGGTACCATAGATTATAGTATGCGATAACGGAGTGCGATTCGCTGGCAAAATATTTCGGAAAGCGGTAGAAGAATATGGAGCGCGGGTGAGCTATACCGCCCTAAATCACCCTCAGACTAATCTGGCCGAGCAACGTAACCAGGACAAAATGTATATTACGGTACTACGTTTCCGACAATCACCGCCCATGGGACCTTAACTTGGCGGAAATTGCGTGCGCTCTGCGCATTTACCGACATGAAGCAACGGGTTACTTCCCTTACTTCCTGAACTTTGGGAGGAAGATGGTAGCCTTCAGGGTAGAGGTGGAGCCCCCGGGGGTGGGCGGACGGAGTTCTCTCCGACGAAGAAGGTGGATACCTTGGAGGCGATCCACAAGGAAGTTGTGCGGAGAATTAAAGATACAGCAAAGAGCGTTACGACTTGCGGCCAAGAGGGTAGACTGTTCAAGTCGAGGATACTGTGTGGAGGAAGAATTACGTTTTGTCGGATGCCACTAAAAATGTTGCGGCAAAATTGGCTCCCGCATTTACCGGACCTTTCAAAATTAAAAAGAAAACGTCGGCGTGGACTTTCGAATTGTTTGATATAAAGGAGAAGCCTGCGGGAAACTGGCATGTGAAAGATCTGAAACCGTACGTCAAAGGCGAACGCGAGACTGAGGATAGCCAGTGGAGATAGATATGAGCTTGGGGTCATTCAACACTCACTATCGATATAAGAAATATAGATAGGAAAAAAAATTTTATATTATGTATAAATAGAGGAGGGTTAGTAAGGATTAGCATAAAGGAGGTTGTAGGTTTGTATTAGATAAGGAAATAAAAGATGAAATATATAGAAGTAGAATGTAGCTAGTGAGGATGTACATAAAGATTAGTAAAGGTTAAATTAAAAAACGAAATCAAAGGCGCAAGATTAAAAGTATTATCGAGAGTCCGCAGTGGAATATCATTTCCGTTGTATTGCTTTTTCTTACTTCTCGTTGTTGTTGCGTTTGATGTCTTTTGCTTTATTTTTAACGTGGCGTTGTTGTCGGTGGAGGTTTATAGTGGTAGGCTGAGCTAATGGTAATATAGTGGTGTATAAAATTAGAACATATAGTCTAACGAAATAGAGATACAAGTCCACTTAGACTTGAGAAAATATCTGGTGAAGGGTTAGTTAGAAGTAAGCCTAGTACGAGTTTAAAGTTAAGTTTCGAGGGGTTAGTTATACGTGTTGTTATAGGGATTAAAAGCGAATAAAATACAGTAAGTTGGACGTGAATCCTATGAATGTCTATCAGTTTCTTCTCTCCCTTAACGTTCCTTTTTCTTTAATTTTTACTAATGTTCGAAGAAGAACATTAGTATTAAAATCACTTTGGCCAAAAATGAATATTTCTATATATATATATATATATATATATATATATATATATATATATATATATATATATATATATATATATATATATATATATATATATATATATATATATATATATATCTATACATATATATATATATATATATATATATATATATATATATATATATATATATATATATATATATATCTTATAATAATAAGTTATAGGGCAAAAAGTTTTATTTTCCTGAGCGAATTTTCAAAACCAAAGACACAAAAATTACCATAGCTGGCAGCACCAATCAAATTTTTCAATAAAATTTCTATCAAACAGAGTTTAGAGTAGGGTGCAGCTACTGTGTCAATTTCATGAAAATCTGGGAACTTATTCACATTTCATAGGGCAAAAAGCATTTTTTTTTTCTTTGTAATTTTGCAAGATGGCACCACTGGAACAGAGTTGCCTACAATTCAAAATCGCTTCTATCAGACCTGACCCTACTTAAGTCCAATGCATTCTGTAAATTTCAATTCTATCTGATTATTGATTCGTGAGTTCCCGTGAACAGAAGTTTTTGAAGCTAAAAATATAGGTTAACTGAGATAGGGTTACCGTTCTTGTCCGACATGAAATTTCCAAAGTTTTACTTTGACTGTGTAGATTGAGCATAAGATTTGTGTACAGATTGATTTTATTGTAGAAACGGATATTTTTTAGGATATTCGATGGTTTGAATGTTTTCACTTCCAAGTTTTTATTTTTTCAAATTTAAGACATCAAAATTATCATAGCTGGCAGCTCCAACCGAATTTTTCAACCAAATTTCTATCAAACGTGGTTTGAAGTAAGGTGCAGCTACATGTGAATTTCGTCAAAATCGAACGATTCAATCAGAACTTATAGGGTTAAAAGCAGTTATCTTTTTTAGTGATTTTTCAAGATGGCACCACTGGCACAGAATCGCCCGCATTTCAAAATCACTTCTATCAGACCTGGTCCTATTTAGGACCAATACATTCTGCAAATTTCAATAAGTTCTGTTCATCGGATCGTGAGTTTCCGTGAACAGAAAATTTTTTGATGCTAAAAATATAGGTAACTTGGGCAAGGGTTACCAGGCGTGCCCGTTATACCATAAAAAAAATTTTTTTTTGTTTATGTAAGCACAAAATTTACATATGAGTGGCTTTTTTTTAAGAAACGACATTTTTTCAAGAGAGACGATGATTTGGAAGTTTTCACTTTCAGTGCCTGCCCTAGCTACAGGATTGCCAGCACGCTCATTACAATTTATCTACAACTAAATAAAACAAACATGTCCTGAAAATTTCGTAATGATTGAAAAGCTCTGTCAAAAGTTATCGCAATTTAAAAATTTTCAAATTTTCCCGTTCTCTTTTTAGGCACCCAGCGCACACATGGGGTTAAAAAATTCCAAAACGTTATCCGATTCACATGTAAAACTTGTTCGAAATTTATGTCGTTAACTTTATTTTTGCAAAAATTATTTGTGTACGGAATAATAGGTATATTAAAAAAATCACTTAAATGGCCGCCGGCGCCAAAGGGTTAAAGATTATTAACTTTTTGTGAGACCTGGCACTATTTTACATATGCACCAATGTGTTCTGAAAATTTCAGCTCAATCGGATGGCGCGTTTCTGAGATTTTTTCACTGACATTTTTTGATGATATATATATATATATATATATATATATATATATATATATATATATATATATATATATATATATATATATATAGATATATATATATATATATATATATATATATATATATATATATATATATATATAGATATATATATATATATATATATATATATATATATATATATATATATATATATATATATATATATATATATATATATATATATATATATTTATATATATATATACATATATATATATATATATATATATATATATATATATATATATATATATTATATATATATATATATATATATATATATATATATATATATATATATATATATATATATATATATATATATATATATTTTGCCCTATAACTTCCAGTGCAGTCATGAAATCAATATGAATTTCATACAATTACTGGAACCTATTATAAACATTATTCAAGCCAACTTTGGTTGAAAAGCCATGATAGGGTTGCCAGCTATTGTTGGTTTTGTGTTTGTTTGCAATATCTTTATTAAGCGGTTTTATCGTAGAATTTTCAATTGGTTATGATATTGTAGTGACAATAAACAGCAAATATTAAGCTTTCGATTATTTGAAAAAACTCGCTGCAGGTAACCCTTAATTTCTTTATACTCCTATTACTTCAAATGTTATATAACAACGTGAAGGTTGCCAGCACGAGTCGGTTGTGCTACTTTTGTATCAATAAATGCTTACAGTTAGTATTCATACCGGAAACATTTAGAATGAAAATAAATAACCGATGTTTCAATTCCCAAAGTTCTGCAAATTTTTCGGATCGCAGCCCCAAACTCCAACTTCAGTTACAGTGCTGCAGGCACTGAGCATTTTCTTAATTGATATTATATGAGATGCTTTTTTCAAAATTTTGTGATATAAGCAACTGATAACGAATATAATTAACCCGTGTTTTGCTCTCATAAACGTTGAAATTCATGCCAGTGGTAATATCTGAACCCTTCTACCATATGAGTTATAATGCATTCTTGAGACAAAAGTAAAATGTGGCATTTGAAACAATTTGGCCGTAATAAGCAGCGCATGTGGTGGAATATGCACTCAAAACCTGGACGATTCTTCTACTGTTCTTCGAACATTAGTGTTTCTAGCGGTTCAGGTGCGCTAGAGTTTTCTTGTTCTTCCTTTGTTTTTGTTTTATCTCTATGTCAAGTACGGCAGATTCCGAAAATCGAGATCATTTCGCATTAGGATTTTGTATCTCAAATAAGCGAATGCCAACACCAGTCAAAAACTAAAACCTGCAACATGTAAACATGCACGGAAAGTTATGCAGGAAGAATAGGGTCCTGTGCGAAACGAGTATGTTTGAATGTCGAGGCGAGAATGAGTATGGTGTGATTCAGTGACAATTTAATCAGAATTCAAGAACCCGGGAGATACTTATGTTTGATGAACGGTACGAGACCGAGCTTAGAAGAGTGGACGCGTGAGTCAGATTTCGGGTATCGGGTTCCAAATTAGAATTAATAATCGCGATAACTCGGGAAAGAAAATGGCCGAGCATTTTTGCGAAATACTCTGAAGCGAGGGGGTTGTTACGGTTCGCGGCTTTTCATAAATTTAATAACAAAAAGAAAATTCTCCCCCTTCTCCAGTAGGGAGCACGATGGAGATGGTCTCCGAATCACAGCTCTCAAAAATTAAAATGAAGCAAAGTAAAACAAAACAAATCGAACTAAAGAAAAAAAGTCTAGCGCATCCGAACCGCTAGAAAACTAATTTTCGAAGAAATTATCTATGAGGGATTTAAGAATGTGTGAAGACGTTATACCCTTTTAAGTAGTATCAAATCAACAATTTCTTACTCAAAGGAACAAATATCATTTTCTGACAGCATTTCCTATAACAAAAATAATGAAAAAGTTCATTGCTGGCAACATTGGTCCAACACAGCAGCAATAAATCTACCATAACATGCTCGTGCTTAATCAACCTATCCTTTGAATTTCGTTTTCATCCATGGATATCATAGAATGTTTCAGCGATTAAACTATGTCTGGGGCTGCCATCCGAAAAATTTTCAAAACTCGGAAAATTTAAATATCGGTTGCTTCTATTATTGTAAATGCTCTGCTTATGAATACAAAATGGAAGCATCTGTTGGTGCAATATTTACGAAATTGCCTGGTGCTGGCAATCATGTACAAGCACCATAGCTACTTCACGTTGTATTAAACCCACCCTATGAGTTTCGTTTCGATTGAATGGCTGCGCTGGAAGCTATAGACCAAGCTTTTGAAATTTTCGAAACGGAAATATTTGTTGTTAATTGTCATTGCAGGATCATTCCCATTTGGAAATTTTATGAAAACATCGCTCGGTAAAGAAATGTCAATAAATTACGAAATTCATCATAGCTGGCAACACTTTCACGATTTTTCAACGAAATTCCTACGGAATTAGGAACGCAACAAGATTCACTTATCGCATGAATTTCGTTTTGATTTCGTTACTGCATGGGAAGCTATAGAAGGAAAACCTTTATTTTCCTGAGCAAATTTACAATATTTAGGAGACAAAAATTGCCATAGCTGGCGGCCCTACACTAATTTTTCAACCAAATTTCTACGAAATCTATCTTAGAGTAAGGTTCACCTATTGCGTGAATTTTGTGAAAATCAGGTGGCTAAATCGGAAGCTATAGGCTAAAAACCAGTTTTTTTCTCAGCGATTTTTCTAAATGGCATCACTGGCACAGTGTTGCCCATATTTCAAAATCACTTCTACAAGACCTGGTCCTAGCAAATTCCAGCATGTCCTGTAAATTTCATGTTGATCGCGTTATCCGATCGTCAGTTCTCGCGAACAGAAAATTTGAGTGCTGAAAATAGAGGTAATTTGATCACGGGTTGCCGTTCTTGTTTACGGCGGAATTCTGAAAATTTTATTTGAGTTGGTGGACAAAAGTCAAAATTTATCAATTATTTGAATTCATTTTCAAAAGTCAAAAAGTTGATGATTTGAAAGATTTTTTTTCAAGAGCTTGCTGTAGCTCCGGAGTTGCCCACACAGTCTTGAAAGTTCACGTGTTTGAGTTCTAGTCTACATCAATACGCTCTGAAAATTTCACGATGATCCATTGTTTTTCTTAGAAGTTATGGCAAATCGAAATTGGAAAAAAATCCTCGCCTACTTTTAAGCACCCAGCGCCTACACAAGGCTCAAAAAATCAAATTCTTTATCATATACAAACTAAAAACATAGTAAGTGTTCATTCTTAATATATTTTTTAACCAAAATTTACACTCCTTGGAAATATAGGAGTACCTGAAAATTCACTAAAATGCCCGCCGACGCCAAAAAGTCGAGGATATCTGAATTCTAGCAAATCATGGTTAGATACATCTGTGGCGACTAGTCGAGAAGAAGAAGAGCTTCGATATTCGACCACGAGAGGCGTTGAAGAGCAGGAGAGAAGGAGAACGTGAAGACGAGGAGTACGACTGAAACCGCCATGATAAGCAGATCAAACACGAGAATGTACTTTGTAATTATATGTGAATTATTGGATTAAGAAATAAAATAGAATTGTGCCTTGTGAATAATTGTTTCTGTTAATTAAAGCAGTGCCAAATCCTACAGTGGTGACCCCGAACTCCAAAAATTCATCTGCGAATACATGTGCGCAGTTGCTCAGCACAGCGATCTCCACAGCGATCTTAAATCAGTCAAAATCTTCAGTTTCCTGCATCATCCTTTGTCAACATGACTGAACCAGGCGCATCGAAGTCAGATGCAACCGAAACAACTCCGATTTCAATCGAGCGCGTTGTGATGAAAGTGCCAACTTTCATGCCATCGGATCCTATTCTTTGGTTCGTGTTGCTTGAATGCAATTTCGAGAATGCCGGGATTACACGCGACAGTACTAAGTTCATCCACGCAGTTGGAGCTCTCGACGAGAGATATGCTCGCAAAGTGCGTAACATCGTCACTTTACCAAGAGGACAACGATCATACGAGCTTCTGAAAACCGAACTCATAGAACGCATGGGCGTTTCGCAGGAAGCGAACACACGCCGGTTGCTGGAGAAAGAACCGATCGGAGACCGGACTCCTTCACAGTTGGTGCGATATCTGCGGAGTTAAGCTGGTCCCGACTTTCCTCCTGAGGTCCTCCAAACGCTGTGGCTTAGCCGCCTTTCCAAGCACTTACAAGCATTGCTGGCGGCGCATAAGGACAAATATTTGGCTGAGAAGGCAGAAATTGCAGACGCCATCAGTGAAACCTACGGTCCGCTTCCACACATTGACGAAGCTACAAGGAAAACAGGTGTGTCAATATGTTCAGATACACTTCAAAACAGAGTAAATGGTATGGAGCGAACACTAGCCTCAATTTTGGAGAAAATTGAAACACTCGGTGCAGTTCGTATGCAGCCTCCTAGTGCGCGAACTTTTTCATCTGTGCGGATGCGCCCTTCGTCTCGCGCTCGTAACACGTTGTGTTGGTACCACCGCCGCCATGGCGAGCAAGCTACAAGGTGCCAGAAACCGTGCTCCTTTAGTGCCAACTCTTCGGGAAACGAGCAGGGCGGTCGTTGAATGCGGCCGACGACCTATGCCCCACGCCATCCAGCCGCCTTTTCATCGTCGATCATAAATCTCGTATCAAATATCTCGTTGATACTGGAGCTGATCTCTGTGTATTTCCGCACAAAAATATGCCACATTCTAGGCAGAAGTCAAATTATGAATTATCTGCTGCTAACGGTTCTGCGATTCCAACGTTTGGCATTGTCAGTCTGACACTCGATTTGGGACTTCGTCGCGCATTTCCCTGGAGATTTGTTGTGGCGGACGTCACAAAACCGATAATAGGTGCAGATTTCTTGGCGCATTTCAACTAACTTGTCGACATTCGGAACAAAAAACTTGTCGATGCAACAAGTCAAGTAACATCTTCTGGCGAAGTGGTACAATGCAACACAAGCACCATCAAAACTTTGGCAGGATCTTCTCCTTTGTACAAGGTAATTTCCCGCTTTCCGGAAATAACACGACCAGACGGGTCAGTAGTCAATAACCCCTGCCAACACAATACGAAGCATCATATTGTCACAACAGCTGGACCTCCAGTTGCACAGAAGCCTCGTAGGCTTGCGCCCGACAAACTGCAAATCGCCAAAAAGGAATTTCATACCATGATGCAACTGGGTATTGCTCGTCCCTCGCAAAGTTCATGGGCTTCGGCTTTACACATGGTCCCAAAGAAACACAACGAGTGGAGGTCATGTGGGGATTACAAGCAACTGAATGCCAGAACGTGTCCAGACCGATACCCTGTAAGACACATACAAGAGTTTTTCCATTTACTTCAAGGCAAAACCATATTCACCACGTTAGATCTTGTCCAGGCGTTTAACCAAATTCCGGTGGCTGAGGAAGATATCGCTAAAACTGCGATAACCATACCATTCGGACTTTTTGAATTTCCGTACATGACCTTTGGATTGCGTAACGCTGCGCAGACATTCCAAAGGTCCATAGACGAGGTTCTCAGGGATTTGGATTTTTGCTTCGCTTACATCGACGACATTTTAGTCGCATCCTCGTCTATGGAAGTTCACAATTCTCACCTAGAAACAATCTTTCAGCGCTTCAAAAAGTATGGTGTGGTTGTCAACCATAGGAAATGTGTTTTCGCTCGACGTGAGGTAACATTTTTGGGATATATCGTTTCATCTGAAGGCACACGCCCACTGGCAGAAAAAGTCGAGACCATCAGGACCTATCCGTTACCAGACACTATTAAAAAGCTGCGTCAGTTTCTGGCGATGCTTAATTTTTTCCGGCGTTTTATTCCCAAAGCAGCGGAAATCCAAGCACCGCTTAACAATCTCTTGCAAG